>JANIJI010000017.1:11892500-12492500 GCA_024500535.1 Leptonema lineaticorne
TATGAATTGCAACTGTGCACGACCACTGTCTCAGTGAAGGAAAAATGCGATTATTAATTCACCGCAATTAATTTAATTTAAATATATATATATATATATATATATATATATATATATATATATATATATATGAGTATAAAACAAAATTATATATAACGTGAAATTTATTAAAAAAATTATAATAATAAAAAATATAGCGGCTTAAATAATATTGCAGCGGTTTAATCAAATTATACGACGATATATGTGAGACGATGTGAAAATGTTGAACATAAAAAGTCATTTCAACAAAATGAAACCATAACTCAGATATGATAAATGGTAAATTTAATATAGCAGTTGACACATGTAACTTCCAGAAATATAATGATTTGCTTTAATTCAAATATTTCACGAGAGCAAACATCGTACATTAAATTTCACTATTTTTAATCGACGACCACACGTAGCGTTAAATGTGGCAGCCGTATTTATCGCTTAGCAAGATTATATTTTTGGCACGTAAAAAATTCATTCAAAATCGAATGAGTTAATATTTTTCATAAATATATATATATATATATATATATATATATATATATATATATATATATATATATATATATATATATATATATATATATACACGCGCCGAAAATAAATATTTAGGTATATTTCATACATAAATTTGGACGATAAATATAAAAAAAAGTTGTCACTCTGATGACACAAATGGAAGATCTATGTATTATGCAAGATAACCAAGAGAGATAAAGAGTTACACGCAAACAAATATAATATAATATTAAAAAAAATCATATTATTATATTATAATATTTTTTATATTGCGTATGTGCGTGTTTACGTCACAAAAAAAAAACAAGCTAGGAAAAGTGGAGAAGGCATTTATCCTGAAAGAAACTAGCTGGAGGCGGTATAAAGTGTTGCGTCTTATATACGTTACAAAGCAGTCACACCCCAACGACCGGTTTCTCGATTTCTATACATTTCAGTGATACTCAACAGTGTCAAAAATCATGGTTAAAAAATGAAAGGGTTGAAGACCGCTGCGTTAGCGTCTCGAAATTTTAATTGTCTAAAAGTTAACGAAAAATATATTTGTTCCCCTCTGCCGTTTTTTAGCCGAAGACGAAATTACTTTAATTGCATCGATTAAAAACGAGAGGAAAACGGCTATTTATCAATTAAAGTTAATAAATTTAACGGCATGGATTGCGCGTTAAAACGCGGTTCAAGTTAAAAGCTATGTTAAAAAAATAATAAAATTTACTACAATACGAATTAATCTTTGGTCAAAATTCATTCTACCGAAATTTTTAAACGGTTATTATCGTACAAAACGTTCAGAAACAGAGTACTTTAGTTCAATCTTGAAACACTTTTAGTTTTTGACAGTCTTATGGATGAATAAATTTTCTAAAGGAGAGACCTATGTGAGTATATCGAGATTTTAAAAATTGATCCAAACGGATGTATCAATTCGTACGGTGGCCGCACCCAGCATTGTTCGACATGGACAATTGTTCAAGAAGCAGTACTGGGTCGGTGACTTTTTAGTTAGCACTCAATTTTAAACGGGTTTAATCCCATATTACTGCTTATCAATGAACTTTATACAATATTCTTTTAACATATTACAATTTATGTAATAGATTTTATTTCGTAATTCAATGTATGACCGAATCAATAAAAGAATATATGTATATAAATATGTTAAATATAAATCACGAGACACGTATCCTTAAACTGGTAATACAACTTGTTCCCAGTAAAACGATATGATCGGGGGGATTTCCATTATATTTGATGAAGAAAACTTAAATTTGCTCAACTCGAGGATATCAAATTTTTGAATTATGAAAGATTGTGATTGTTTTGTAGATAATGTGGAGACATTACATCTTCCTCAAATATCGATTGGTAAATAAGGTATATAGAATAGAAAAGAATTGAAGATCACTGGGTTCAACGGTAACCGACCTCAGTTTAGCACGGCGTTGCGGGGGAGCCAATGCCGCAGGTTGAGGGCCTGCGGGCTTTAAGCCCACATGTGCAACGGATATGGGAAAGGTGCTTGGATATGGCTACGGTGGGTACTGGATATTACCGTGCCGGGAGACTGACAACATGTGGTCGACGCTATTTTCTAGCCGAGCCTTACAGATTCTACCGCATGTACATATGCGCAAACCGGAATATAAAAAAAAGAAACATACCCCCTTCATCAATCGTTTTCTTCCTTGAAAATACGACCAAAATATAAAAGTATACAATATCTAAAGTCAATGAGCACGAACTCGATATAAAACCGGACCATAAAATTGAGACAGAAATCATTATTTCGTGACCCATCCATCTTCATCACACCTAAACGATAAAATTCTAGAGAATGTATTATACAATGCAAAGATAATTTACTCGGAATGTAAAGACGACACACTAGCGCGTGCCATCCTTACCAGTTCATATGAAATTCTGCCATCGCAATCATTGTGCTCCTCGTTAAAATGTTGATGAAACTGAGCACGAAGGCACGCACTCATACACGAATACACGAATATAAATGACGTCGCAGTCATGTGATATCTGGTCAACGCGAACAGCACATAGAAAAAAAAATTCTGAGACAAAATGTAAACAGCTTCTTCTCGTGCTGGCTGTTGAATGAAAATAGTAACTTCCTCATAATGGATCGCTCTTATAAATTATCACACAAAAATTTTCAAATGTAACACAATATACGTCCGTGACAACGCGACATCCGAAATTTGTAATTGAAATAAAAAAAAAAATACAAGTATACCGAATTGGTTTGAAATAGATAAACTTTTAATGCTGTTTAAACATGATCATTTTCAATTCTAATTATAGCAAAAACTGAGAATCATGTTCTTCATTGATTTCTGTATTGGGAAATTGTGACCTCATTTTGTACAATTAAGGAGTATCGTTCCACTTCTAATATTTACGCATATGTTGGTATTAATTGATCCTCAGGACTCACACCACAAATATCTACAACATTCGACATTATAATATAAGAAAACATGCATTCTCAAATTTCAACATACGACTGTGTTATGTTTATGACGAACCAGATCGAAAATACCAGTCAGATTTCTAGTTAAATCCGGAGATTTGGACGAAAAAAAAACACTACATCGATGTCGGGAACACATTAAAAGACGAATATTGCAAGAATGCACCTCGCTGCAGTTCAGCTCTCGTTCATCTATTTATATCGTCGTGCTTTCGTCTCGTATTTGATCGTGCCTTCTTGAGTACGTTTCATTACTATTTTTTTTTAATGATAATCCTGATTGTGATGATAAGATATGATATGATCCATTTATTAAATGAAATAATTATGTAAAAGATTTAGATGAAAAAGAAATATCAATTCAATAGTGATTATTTTATAATGAAAACATTTATTTTATAAATTGTTAAAGACTTAGTAGAAGTCCTTGCTGACATTCTAATGATTAAATGTAAAATAAATAAAGTAGGCGTTTTACCTACCTGTCTTATGACAAATTTGTACTTTAAAAAAAATTATAAAATTTCAAATAGTTTCTAATTAAAACATAAAATTAAAATAGATCAGTGATTAGATATTGGATCTACATTAATAATGATAAAACTAGCGAGTGATCAAATTGATTTTAAGGAAAGTAATTGTTATTATATAATTGGAGCCGCATATATAATATTGATAAGGGAGTATAAAAATGGCGATAACGGAAACGGTGAAAGCAGGAGCGGTATCAGGAGCAATAACAGCAACGGTAGCAGCATCAGCAGCAGCAAGACGTGAACGGGGCACACCTTGAACCGGTGATAAATATACGAGCCGTTTCGTGAAGAAGAAGCGTAGGTTTGGTTTAGTGTACACAAAAACATGGCCGCCGAGATGAATGTTTTAACAAGTTATTTTCAACGAGAGAGCCAACAGATGTTCGCAACACCTCCCGCCCGCACGACCCACTACCCCCTCCCCCCCGCCAGAACACACCCAAAGATCAAAATCATCGTTGTGATCGTTCAAAATGTTAATTCCGACCATAAACTGGCGCTATTATTTTTTACTAAAGAATTCGAACAAACTTACAAATGTCTCCACCCCCCCCCCACCTCCCAAACACATTCGTATCTTTAAACATAGTCTCAAAATTAAAACGTTCTTTAGAGTTTGCATCCAATGTGTAAAAAACTTTTCATAATATCATTGAAATTATTATAGTATTAAAAAGGCTTTTACTTTCTATAAACATTAATAATATTGATTAATTATTACATAAATCCAAATTTTTTAATACATTTAATTAATTTTATTGTTACTTTATATTTAATTGTCATAATTGCATAAACACATGATTAAACGTATACTTAAAAACAAATAAATAATTCAATTAATAAAAACATAAATACAATTAGTTGTTATATTTATGTTTTTCTAAATAAATTGTAATAAATATTTTATTTCCAAATGTAGATAGAACCAACCAATTCAAAGAATCTTAATACTATATGTCCACCAAAAATCTAAAGTAAGGCCTTAGGGCAAAGAGCAATTCTATTGTATTTTATTTGAAAAAATCACTAAATGAAGAATAGACCCAAGACGACGCAAATGAAGAAGATGAAGAAAAAACAAGGAAAAATAGAAGTGGAAAAAAAAGCAGAGGACGAAAGAAAAAAAAAGTAATAAAAAGAGTATAAACACAACTATGATACTGGAGATGTAAATGATATTTGAGTGGGCAGCGAGCGCCGTTGCCGGTTCGACGAAACATCAGGATGTCTCTTTCGCGCACGCGGACCATAAACGATGATAGAAAGGGACAGAGATGGTGGCCCACGTGTGGACCGTGATGACACTGAGTTTGGAGAAAATGTTGGTCTTGTCTTTTTCGATCAATTTTTTTTTTAAGTTTACAAAATAAATAAGCAATCGTACGTTAAATAATAGTCTTAATAATTTCCCAGAACTGTTTACTACACAATAAATGGTAACTGATAAATATGGATATATATATATATATATATATATATATATATATATATATATATATATTCGTATTTGCATTGGAGAAGGGGAAACCAAATATTCATTCATTTATATTGTGTTAAAAATAAAATAGCAATAGAATTATTTAGTATTAATTATATTTTGCTATTTGATTTTTAGTTTTCATGGAATTATTTACAGAAAAAATAAACAAAATTTCAAACGTTATAAATGTTTTTTTACGATATATATATATATATATATATATGTCGTAAATTAATAGATTATATTGTAAATTTGAATTATTATTGGTAATATAAGCAGAATAAATTGTTACAATAACAAAAAAACTGCAATTGTCGTAATTACAAAATAACAGATAAAACTTATCGGATATGTTATAATTAATAATAGTCCAATTAATATGAATCATTATTGAAAAGAAACTGAAAAAAGAAGCAATATCATTTATTTATCGTAATTTTGTACAAGTAAATTGAGATATAGAAAAATTCAGAGATTTGTAAGAAAATTTCGTCTATTTTTATTTTTAAAATCGTTATAGGTGAATGGTAATCTATTCGAAAATACTATACGTGTACCCTTTTAAAAATAATGAAAAATTTTGATTTATATTTTTTATAATAATAAAAAAATATTATATATTAATGAGGAATAACTGAAATGTATAAATATATATATCTGAAAAAAAAAACAAATTTATATATAACGGAGAAAAAATTATGCTCAACTAACTACGCGAAGTCGAAATAGGCGCGCTCTACGAAACGAGGAAAGACAAGAGGGAGGGAAGGGGGGGCGAGGGGGAGCGGGCGCGAGGCAGATAGCGAGCGGACGCGGGAGATGGTCGCGTTTCGAGTCGTTACGGCCCGCGCGGCGCGTTTTTGACAGCGATCTGTCAAAGTTCGAGGGGGGCGTAGGCGCGCGCTCCGGCGCTCCGGTCCGACACGTCGCAGCGTGCGTCTCCGTCTCACCTGCGCGCCGATGCGTTGCGGTCGCGTCGCGTTGCGTGCGCGCAGTCTTCAGCGCGTGCCGTGCGTTTCGCGCGCGTGCGCCGGTGCGTGCATCGCGATCGCGGCGGCCATCTCGGCTGTCTGACGCTCACTAGGCGGCCCCGCATCGCGGCTCCATTCATGCTGCCCCCCCCCCCGTCCCCTGCGTCCGAAACGCCCCACGCCGCCGCCGCCCCCCCGTCCCTCTCCTCCCGTCGGCGGCGACTCGGCGCGCTTTTTTTGAATGAATAGCGAATTAGCGGACCCCTTATCGACGCCTCCCGCAACAAACTGATCTCTACCTCTACCTCTACGCATCTAAATCGTATAAATTACAATAAAATATTTACTAATTTAAATTATCAATATCTTATCACTTTATTCTGCATAAAGTAGTAATCAACCTATTTCCTATATCTTACCGTTGAGCTATTCGACGGCGGTTTTTGTCTATTAAATAATGAAACGCTTCCGTTATATTATTTATACGCAATAAATAATCTATAAAAATATGCGTTCGACAATAATGAAATTTTTCTACTAAGAGAGTGGTTCAAAAGTATGCGGAAGATATAAAGAATATGATTATGCACAGTTAATAATAAATAACATGAGCATATTGCAAAATATATCTTCAATTAAAAATAAAGTAAAATTTTAATTATGTATAAATTTTTACTTCAAATGTCACTTCTAAACTTTGTAAGGGTTGATAGACGATTAATATGTATGTAAAGAAAAATTGGAAATATTTCTTTCCGCTTTATCCTTCAGAATTTAATTAAATTAAAAAAAATAGATTTAAAATAAAATTTTATATATAATTATAACGTAAACATTTTAATTAATTAAATTACCGATTAATTTACGTCCATAAATAAACGGAGTTACCTTGACTAGTATCTTTATTAAAAAACGTTATTATGAAAACAATTAACTTGTTTTGGATATATCAAAAAATCATTTATTTTTTATCTACTGTAAAAAAATAAACGCTCAAAAGGGTATAAATATCCAAACACGATTTCATCCTTAATGTAGTATTATACATATTATAAAACACAATTTTCCCCATTCCTTTTATATATTTTTTTTTAATTCTAAATTAATGTTCATATAATTGGATCGAAATTTTTTGAAATCATAGCAGCATATCATTTTTTAAACGCAAATAGTTTTTGAATATATAGAATAATAAAATAAGTAAAACTAGTTAATTTTTTGCACGAGACTTGTTTTAACGAGATTTAATTCGAAGAAGTAAAAATTAATTTCATCAAATTAAATAATAATAATAATAATAAAATATCTTTTAATAAAATTTAATATACTTAAATATGAAACAAAATTACTTCAGCCATGAACGCAAATAATAATAATTGTATGCAATATTTTTTCGTAATATGGCAATATTTTATTACGAGACATAATTACAATTATCATTATTGTATAAAAATCGTACGATTAAATAATCTATGCATCTTCGATTTCTACGCAGAAACTTGAAGATATCGTCGCCGTTCGAAGGTCAATTGCTCACTTGAAAAACATGTCACATGCATCCAGAGGCCTTCACAACTGCATTTTTAGTAAAGAAACTTAATCGTTTTCAAATTCGGAATGTGGGTTAATTATATCACCTATTGTCATTTTCATCACGACTTGTACGTCGGTGGCCTCACTCCAAAAACAACATTATTCGTTTCGGATGGCTAATTGAAAAATAAGGCTGAATTTAAATATCCTGGTTGACTTCGCAAAAAAAAATAAAACGAAATTATTATTATTACAATATAATACGCAGAATGCGAACGAGTTTTTACGATTTTATTCGAAAATAACGTGAAAAAATACGCTTTTCCGGCTTTCGGTAAATACATTCTTTACTGTACTGGGTCGTTTTGTATACTTACTAAAAAAAAAAAGAGATGTTGGAGTAAAATAAAAACCTTCCACGATTTTGTTCATATATATATATATATATATATATATATATATATATATATTATAAATAAAATATAATATATCCCTTTTCATATAAATGAATAAATTATTTGATTTAAATTTTGATGATTACATTTGTAATAAAATTTTATGTTTAAAATATAAGTGCATTCATTTACATATTAATATTGTTATTTTAATAATTTTATAATACGTCAAATTAAATTGTTTACAACGACAATGTTTCTAGATAATTTTATATATTACTCATAATTTTAACCTTTAAACACTAATTATTTTCTTTTTAATAGCATACGATATATATGATATATAAATAATAAACAACATCGATATCCGACGTATAGAACAGTGATTTTTCACGATAGTTTCGCGCGATGAAAATGGAAAAAATTATACACATCATTTCGTCGAAAATTAGAATATAATACGAGCCGATGTCCGACAATATGGCGAAAACGGATATCCTGATGTGCTCATATTATGAAAAGGAGTAAAAATAAAATAAAATAAAAATAAAGTAACAATGAAACGTTTTCCATACATAGACTAGGCGGATAACTATCGCGCACGAGCCATTTCCTGTCCAATTTCCGAACGTTACAAACACGGTTTTCCATCGGAAAAGTGGTACACAATTGTCATCATTGACATTTCTGTGTCTGATGGACTCCATGTGTAATATTAGAAGAATAGACTAGATCGCGTCATGCATGATAAATATCTTGATACGACATAGAAACTAATATGTGAACGTTGAAGACGAAAAAAAAGGTGCTAATTTATTATGTCGATCGCTGAAAGGAAATCCAGCTTTAAATTATGAATGGTGTTTATATTATGAATCATAAATATTTATTCAACTTTTATATATACTATATATCCAAACGAGAAACTGTTATCGAACGCTTGATATAATCCAGAAGAGAAATTCTTATATCCAATCAGAAATTATAAACTGATAAAATAGTTAATCGTAATTTTAAATTCGATTTAATTCTAATATAAATATAGTGAAACTATTATATAAAATAAATTAAAATAAATATTCGGATTTTTTTTACTGAACGATTTGTTATATCAAAAGTGAATTTCGTAATAAGAATTCATGAATGTAAATGACACTCAAGACTAAGAAACATTAGATTCAACTTATTATCGTTATTATAATCTATAAAAAATATCAAATTTATAATTATTATATTACAAAATAAAAAGATTGATGCAATGAATTTTTTCTATACCAATATTAATTTTTAGATCGTTTTATATATGATAATCGATTGATATAAAAAGTATATGGTGAATTAACAAATTTTATCATCCTTAAAATTGCAATCACGTAGAAAGTTGGAGAAACAGTGTAACGTTCAGCAATCGAACAGCAGTCTATGTCGATTCCAACATGCGTCTCAGTCGTTTCAAGATACGACACAATATCGTAAATGCATGTACAAGCATTCGCATGTTGCATATTGAAAATGGTACAAGTACATAGATTTATTGTACGGTAAACCGACACTAGAGATCATGTCTATTTATGTATATATATATATATATATATATATGTTTGTATTTATGTGTGTATGTGCGGTAATTGATATTCCAGAAACGGTTCTCTTCATACATATTCCAGTGGCTGATGTCGTTCGTTCACTTTCAGAGTTTTGTTTTGTTCCAACTACGGATCAATGGACGTTTCTAACGATCGTCTCCCTTTGATCGACCGCTGATTTTCATCGATATATTCAGACTAGTATCTGACATGTTTTCACAACAATTAAATCATTTTCGTATATGTCGACAATATGTCTATCGTTTTACAATATATGCCATTCATGTTTGCTGATCATTGTCGGTGAGATGTGGAAATATTATGAAATTGTCAACGTTGAAAATCGAAATGACGTTCGTTAGTCTCACTGTACAAATAAAAAAGATCAATTCAAAATTTTATTTATTTGAAATATAGATAAAACAGCTTTACTTTATAAATTTTTCAATGGAAAAAAAATATATAAAATTGAGTTAAGATTAAAAGTGTTTCTTGGAGAATTTGTGAAGTTTATTCAAACAAAAAATCCATTGAATCATTTTATTACAGAAAAGATGAATAATTCTATTTTATATATATATTAAAAAAAAATAAAAGCCGACATTAAAATGGATTAATTATATTATTCAAAATCATATGATTGTGTAAAAATTGTTATGCAATATTTCGATTATATTTTAAAATATATTTTTAACCGACACATTCATTTTATGCAATTGCATATAAAACGTAGTTAATATTAGGTTCCACAAAAATTGTTAACGCCTATCTAAAATAATATTTGTCGGTATGAACAACACGAATTACTAAAATTACATAATGGAACGATTTTTATACACACTTATACTCGTATATATATATATATATATATATATATATATATATATATATATATATATATATATATATATATATATATATATATATATATATATATATATATGGTGTTCCATTATTTTTTTTTCCGGATTTTTGACCGGCGTTTGCAGTCAAGGTTGGTTCTCAGGAATTCTCCCATGAAGAGGCTATGGTGCTCTGCATGCCTTAATGCGATTTTAATTCCTCGGCGAACATTTGAGAGGCATTGTTTCATGGCAACACATTAGCTAATTAACCGAACCGGCCATTCATAAATCTTACCGTGTTCGCTCTCTGTACATGTTTTTTTCATACTTTTTATTTCGTTTATTCACTATTATTATTATTATTATTATTATTGTGTTATTAAATTCTAAATTACGATTTTAATGCATTTTCTTATTATTTTTCAATTTAACTGTGTATGAATATCTTTGATATCGTCGCGATTCAAAAAAACAAAATTCTAAGTTTTAAAAGTAACACAATATTACGTATATAATTTTACCTCAAATTTCAATCGAATTAAATTAAATCTTCGATCCTGACACTTTCTCAGTTTTTGATATAATTACGATAATTTTAAACATTATATTATTGTAACAATAAAAATGCATAAACTATTTGAAATTTGACGCTTTATAACCATTATTTATTAACATTTTATAATTGATATTAATGTACTAATTTGCACTATAAAAATATTATTCGATATATTTTTACTGATTAGATCTAAAAATTTTCACATTATCGAAACGATTTTTATATTATTAAATAACACATTTAAAAATATTATTTCTATGATATCAAAATAAAAATAAATATGTATATAATTGACGGCCACAAGTAAGACAGGTTTAATTACGATTTTTCTTCATATGTAGACACTTATGTAAGCGTTTAATAATAAGACCAGTCGCGATGAGATTTCAGCCTTAATTTCCGGTTCATAAAAGTCATAAAAAAAAACGAGATGAAAAAAGAATAAATAACAACAGATTTTTCTCATAGTAACAGCGACTGACTGCGAAACACAATAGTAAACTACCGTAATATTATATATATACATCATTCAGCAATAGTATTCTCACGAAAAAAAAAATAAAAATAAGTATAACCAGAAAAGATACACCATTTTTAAACCGAGTTCGGTTTTAATTATCAACTTCCACGTCGACTCGGTTGAAAAGTGAGAATTATATATCAGATATGCCGTAGTTTTTCATTTTCTTTTTTGTTTTAATATGAAAGTATAGAAAAAAATATTATACAATCCGCGATAATGTAGCGAAATTATGAATTTATCTCTATTATATAGTATATAGTATTCAATGTCAATTTTTATCTGAATATAAATTTGTTAATACAACATTGAAAGACGATACGTGATAATTATTTGATCTATGTAGCGTTATTTGAAAAACATAAATTACATATTTTATTATATATTTATTAAAAGAATTGATCGTATAATAATATATATTAATATGAAATATGTGTTCAATAGAAAAAGTTATTCACTTTTTATCGAAAATAATTTAAAATCTATGACGGCAATTAATTATAAAGAAAATTGAATATTTAAATATTCGAGTTATGGAGTTTTTATTTTAATCGAATAGCTAAAAAATAGATACATTTATTTTCTATATGTAATAAATAATATTAAAAAAAAAGAAGCGATGTAATTAAACATAAATTATTACAATATATATAATCAAACAAATTTTCTTGTAAAAATAGCGGTCATATTAATTTTTAAAATATAGAATAATTTTAAATAATTAGGTCACATTTTATATGACAAAAATAAAAAAAAATATATTTTAGCATATATATATTTGTATTAATTTTTTTTTGATATATCATAAAAAATGCAATTTTCACCATATACGATTACGTAATTATAATTATAAAAAATTATCGTAATTATGGTTAAAATCGTAAGTGAATGGGGGGGTTGAAAATTGTGCGTGACCGTCATATAGAGGTAAATGTGAGCGAGGGCGGTGGGCGTTGCCACGGGCGGCTCCGCCCAAAAGGCGTGCACGTGTTTCGCGTTTGGCGGAATGCGTGGGCGCCACGGCGTCGTCGCACGCACTTATATCGATTTTCAAACCGGATACGGAAACGGAAACGGCCGGAACATGCGTGCCTTTCCAGCTTCCGACGCGCCGCACTCAATATGGCCGTTTTTCCGAATGTTACGTTTCGCCGCTATCAAACGGTGGCGCTGTCGTCTCTTTTACAACTTTTAATTTGTTTATTGTTTATTTATAAACATATATATATTTTTGGCTATTTTATTATTATTATTATTAAAATTTATAATATCATACATAAGTATAAAATTATATTATATTAAAAATAGTGTTTCAAATTTGATATTTAAATTTACATTTGAGATGTATAAACGTTTGTACTAATAGCTTTAATAATAATTTTAAGTGATCCGTATTTTAAAATATAATTTGTATATTTTTCTTCATACTTTTAATTTTTTTCAAATATTATATGGTAAATGATATATGGTAACGTTTAAAATATTAACATAAAAATGTGAATTTTTTGAAAAAAAATCTTATACAGAAATATTTTTATTAAAATTAAAAATTGTGAATAAAACTAAATAATTTGCTTGTATTTTCGTAAACTTTTGGTGTTTTTCATCTAACGTATTGTAAAATAAAAAATAACACTGTAAAAGTGCTGTTATTTGAAAAGCGTTGGAAAGGAAACGTTCAATTTACAAGAAATTTTCAATTGTGATCGTAAATTAAAATGTGGAAAGAAACAGGAAACTACCGCGTTGCGAATGTTAAAAAAAATGTTTAAAATTTCGTGACGCTGAAACTTATAATTTATCTAAAAAATATTCTCAGATATATAAACATTAAAATTATTTAATTTTTTTACTAAAATACTCGCTATTAGATCTAAAGAGAATATTTCATCTTGAATTCTTTTAAAATTTGTCTCAATTTTAAAATAAAAAAATAATAAAGATTATTTTTTATGACTTAATTATATTTATAATGATTATTAAAATATTTTATCAAATTAATGTTCTATGATTTCTTTTTCAATAAATAAAAATTTAAATATAATATACAAAAAAAAACCGGTTTCAAATATTATTATTAATAACGTTTTATGAGCTGTATTTTCTATATAAATTTATAATAGCAATTGTTATGAATTATGTAATATAATAGAATTGTATTTATTGCGCTATTTTTTCTCTTTTTTAATGAACACAATTCCAAACTCTCAGAGAAAAGTTAAAGCTTCAAAAGTTTTTGAATTTATAAACATTTTCCTTTTTTGTTGGAATCAAGTTACCATTCTTTTACAATTTCTTTGTTTTGTATTTTTCTAACAATGCATAACTAATTCTGAAATAAATTTCATCCTGAAACATTCAGTGGTATTATAAAAATTCAAAATATTCTAAATTAGTCACATTTTATATAAAGGATGTTAGTTTTACTGTATTCACTTTATTTTCAATATTTTTCCTATATTAATCTCTTACTTTACAATCGAAAGAAGAAATTATTGTTATACATTATAAACGATTGAAAACATAATTTTAATACATCAATTAATAATTATACGAATCAAACTTTCAAATCTTTTTGTTTCATTTTTTAATATTTAATATTTATTTAACACACATATTTAAATAAATTGAAATTATGTTAAGCACACAAAACTATTGCGGATGATCGATATTTTAAGCGATGTATTTAACAAAAATTCTATAATAAATAATATTTTTTTTAAAAATCCATAAATCATTGAATATAAAAAACACACCAAGTTTATGCAATAACATATTAAAATAAAATGATCTCTTTTACCAAATAAAGATTTTGAGTTGTATTATGAAATGGAATTCATGATCTGTCCATAAAAAAGTGAAAATATATTTTCGGTTAAACGATTATAGCAATAATTCAATTTTCTTATAAAACTCTAAAGATCTAATAGTTTAATTGAAAAATATAAAGTTAAAATTGCCTTCATTATTCTATTTATAAATTCAAAATATCAAAACATAAAATATGTACCTCACGATTATTGTTACAATAGACTTGATACTTTTAACTAATTCTTGTTATCTGTATCAAAAAAATCTCAATATAGCTTTAATGCTGTTTTTATTAAAAAAAAAAAAACACCCAGGAATATTAAATTTGCTCAATCAAAAATATATTTAAAAGATAACAATAAAAAGAATGTATTATATTTAGAATTTAATATAAATATATATATATATATATATATATATATATATGTGTGTGTGTGTGTGTGTGTGTATTTGATATATATATATATATATGTGTGTGTGTGTGTGTGTGTATTTGATATATATATATATATATATATATATATATATATGTGTGTGTGTGTGTGTGTGTATTTGATATATATATATATATATATATATATATATATATATATATATATATATATATGTGTGTGTGTGTGTGTATTTGATATGAATGTATCTAAATGTCAATTTTATACAACTATCGATTTGAATAATGTACAAGCGACGTTTTACATATATATTTATTTATGCATCGGTGAACAACTTCATTCATAGCAAAATCATTGATTTTATCTTTTACAATTTCATTTGAGTTTCCACTTATCGACAGATACTATCTTACGACATTATTATATATTTTCAAGTGTTTTCATTCATAATAACACGTTTGCGAATTGATAAATATATATTCATATTAAAATTTTATATTAATATATTTTATCTACTTTTTTTAAACGAATTATATTATATAAAGTTGTGAATTTAAATTATTTGTTATTTTTTTATGTTTTTACGATATTTTATAAATAAATGTGAAATTGTATTTAAAGTCGTTATTTGTGTATAGATTATTATAATTCATACATAATCTATACATAAATAATTTCTCACTAATAAATTATTATTTAAAAATGGATTTATAATTATTTATATTATTTGATAATGTTGAGTTAAAGACTATTTAATATAAATTTTCACAATTGGATATGTATTTTATTATTAATATTTCACATATTAATATATACACTGTATTGCTTTTATTCGATGTACAAAAAATACCATTATTTCAAATTTAAATAATATTAAGCAGTGAAAATACAGAAAATATTCATAGACATTTAATAATTATTTAATTATACATAAATAAATGATAAAAAATCATTTATCATATTGATTATAGAATGTTTTGATTAAACAATGAATATAAAAAATAATTGTCAAATATTCTTTAAACTCTGTAATTTTCACAGCTTCGATTGCGTAAAACGTCCGATAAATACTCACTGTATTAATTTTCATCGGTTCGAATAATTGTAACACATCATCTCCAATGTAATGCGACACATAAACATTGTATATTTACACAGTGAAAGAAAAATCGGTTGGAAAATTTTGACGGGCGAGCGGAGCGAGACGCGGCACACGCCGAGTGACGATTTTCCCTGTGAATTTTCCGAAAATTTTCTTCTAGAGCGCGCGCGCGCGCGTTCGTCACCGCATGGAGGGGATGGAAAATTCGGGAGATGGAGGAAAACGCGACCTAGACCCTGTTGCGAACTGAAAAACCATTCACCGAATTTTCATTAAGAAAAGCGCACAATTACCTCTCCATTCATGACGTGTCGTGTTGAATGAAAATTCAGTATTTTTCTCTACACGTACGCATATATAGCCTCATTTCGTCGTTTTCTATAACATATATACGTATATATATATATATATATATATATATATATATATATATATATATATATATATATATTATTTGAATTTTCGCGGCGAAAGTTGGAACTTTTTTTTTGATCGCACGTCGGATGTTGCCTCCGGTGCGGTCTCTTTTGAAGATCGATATGTACAAAAGGTCATAGGTCAACGTGGAGCCGTGCGTGAAAATGGAAAAGTTTTCGACGTCGTGTGAACGCGCTTTTACAAATGTCCATTTTTTCGCACAGTGGGACACCGCTTAACGGCCGTTGCGATTCCGGACCGCCCGCCGATATTAAAGCGAACGTTCTGCCGAAATATATGTAAAAATAGGATAACTTTATAACGTTCATTTAGAACCCAATATAAAATTTTCATCGTGTATTTTCACATTATATTTCACCATCAATAACCACAACATACTATATACAATAGTAAACAATTCATATAAATCAATTGATGTATAATATTATATATACTGTATTATCATTATTATTTCTGTATATTCTATATCTGTATTGAAAAACTGAATCGTAAATAATTCAAAAATCTTTCATTATATATTCCGATGTAATGATAATTATTCTTGATATGCTTATTATTTTTTATTTTAAATTTCAAATGTTGAAAATATATATGTGTGTGTGTGTGTGAACTGTAAGATATCGGATTTTAATTATATTATTGAAGCGTAAAATCGTTCGAGTGGAAATATCGAGTTTCAAATTGAATTTCATTCATCAATCTTCCATTCGATCCGAATTCGAAGCGTTCATTCCGCGCAATTATTCCATTGTTGGTTCGAATTTCGGCGTTATCGTTGCAAAATCAAGAATGTGTGTTTTGATTACGCGACGTCGTATTTGCGTATGATGATAAAACACATGCGCTCGACAATGACACGTTAATGTCAACGACAAATGTTGCATACAAGTTCATTCAGCAATTAAACTACAAGGTGACTTCGCGTCAATCAATCGCGCACATAATTCCAGCGAAGATAATCTAAACAACGTTGTGAATTTTATATATTGTAACATGAATAATCTTATATGCGTAACCTTGAACTGATCCATATAAATAAATTATTTTATTAAATACTTCTTATTATTATAAACGATTTATATCGTTGGCGCGTCTATTATAATTTTGAATATATAAATGAATAAATAAATAAAAACATATTCCTCATAACCATTTTTTTTTAATTCACAGTAAATTTTACACAACGCTCGCACAGAATCAACATAAACAACATTTGAGTTAATTTACGGCATCATCAGTAAACACAACAATCTAAATAGTTCGTAAGTCTAAATTGATGAGAAAAACAAAAGACGAATAAGTAGTACACACGTTTTGTAGGAAAAAAAAATATTCGCAATCCTCGATTTATAAATATTCAACGTCATTATTGTTGTATTCTCGAGACTAGTAAATAAATATAACAAGTATAATGTAATCAATCACAAGAAAAAAATATAAATGTTAAAATCGGAGAATAATATAATAATATAGTAGAACGTGTTCATAAATGGAGGATTGCTCGTATTTGTGTTACATTTAAATGTAAAGTATGAAACAAAATATTGTATCCGAAATTATACTATAGTTTTACAAATTGTTTATAAATAATTATTGCATATTAAAATATGTAATATAATAAATATATTAAAATTGCACAAATTTTCATATTCTGAAACGTATTCAGTTGCTTTTTTTTTCACTTTTTTAATACAAAATCGAGAAGAAACCTATGAAAATATAATTTATTATGTATATTTACAAATACATACGTATAAAAGAAATAACAAAAAAAATATTCATGAAAAGAAAATTATGTTATTTAGATACATATGTAAATATGAATATCTATATAAACTGGGAAGAACATTTAGTGTTTCAATATATTTCAAATATATATTCTTTTTATATAACATTAATTAGATGGAATTGTCATGACAATGCCGCTGCGACAGACGTTATTTTGCAGCCACCGATGATCAGCTACAATATTTGGAACAGATTCTTCAATTCCACCATCAATTGCCAATCCGCTTTGATCAAGTCGTCCCTGAAGTAATCCTTACATGCATCTATACTTGGACGGGATATCTAAAAAGAAAAAAAAACATTTTAATACTAATAATAAATTATTATTACTTATTAATTACAAATAAACAGATTTGTTGCATAAATATGATGGAATGGTGATTTAAAGAAGAAAATGTACTCAATGATTAATACAACAGTAGATTTAGGGTTCATATTCTAGAATGTCATTTTGAAATAATGCATAATATTTTTTTAATAAAAAAGAAATCATACATGTTAAAAATAAAATTGAATACATTTCGTATTTTTCCTCTTAATTATTAAAAAAATAAGTATTTTATAATAAAAAAAAAACTTTTTTTCGGTCAAATTAATCGGTGCATTTAATTAAAAGTATATTGATCGTTGCGTTTCCCCTTTGACCTAAATAAGAGAAAAATGAGATATTCCAAGAATGTAGAATTAGCAATTTACATTATTTAATATTTTTATTTATCTTATACATTGTGATAAAGATGTCAAATTTTGGTTTAAAAGAAGAAATTACATATTAAGTAACATTATAATAAAATTTAAGTTTTATTCATAATATTAAAAATAAAAGAAGCAATTTATTATACATTATAGACGTTTTCTATAAGCAATAATTATATTATCAAAATCGTATTGTAACAATATTTTTTTTAAATTATAGTAGACACTGTACTTAAGAAATATATTTAAATGGTAGTATACCATATATGTTCAATGAAAATTCAATACGAAATAATATCACAACAAAATTATATATTTATAATATATAGCAAATTAGTTGATATATCGATCAGTTACAATATCGAAATAATAAAAAATTCCGGAAATATCGCTTTATTATTGCGAAACGAATAAAAACATCAATCGCCAAAATTCCAGTAACGAATCGGAATAGTTAATACACATATATAATATGTCGGTTTTATTATTGCGGGCTTACACTCGAAGCAATTCATCACTTTATATATATATATATCAATATAAAGAGGTTTCTATTCATGTTTTCGTTTGAATGAAAGGAAATAAGGTCGACCAAAACTTAACGAAGCCCCTTCCTCTCTATAAAAATGGGTCAGAAGACTTGCGCCTTGCGTTTTTCTGTTCCGGTTGATGTTTCTCCGAGGCTTTTTATGCCCAGCAATAAAAATATACGGAGAAGAAAATAATGCGCAAAAAGTTGCTCGTTTATAGACCGGTATACAAATGTAAGAGCGTAAATAGAAAAAAAGACATATTCAATTAACGCCACACGGAAACTTTTTCATTACATATTTATATCTCCAACCGGTTAAAGTTTATGCGTATAAATTATGAAAATTTCCATATCATTGTGTACAAAGGCAATTTTGAAAGAGAATACGTAGTACGAGTATAAGTGTTTATATAAAATCTTTAAACATAGCTAGGAAAAGGTCACAGGTTAAGGGTTGATATATTCGGCGGAAGAAAACAGCTCGCTACAGAATTCCGAGTTTGTTATGAGGAATATAAATACAAAGAGCGAAGATAATGGATGATTTTATTAGTAGCTAGTATTACAACACCGCGTCGTTTGTTAACCGGAGAATGCGAAAATCAATCATGAATGAAGTGTTGGTGTTTGTCACGTGCACACGTGTCACTAACACGATGTCACTGCCCTAGAAAGTGAATAAGCGGTAACGATTTTCATCGCCCTCACGGTTCGGCCTCATGCAGGTCTATGAACTGCAGAAACCTTCAATGAAACTGGGTCACACAACCCTGGACTCGGGGCTGATCAATGATGCTGCAGCCTCGACATTCCCATAAATCTGGGATGCGAAGCTCTGGTTATGGGGCCGTGGAAAATTCAGCTGAGGTCACGAAATTATTTCGGGGGTTTAATTAAAATACCAAAAAAGGATTCGATTCAAGCACACTTTGAAAAGCTTGGATAATGTATTTTCTAAATAATGAATAATTTCAAATGAAAATTTAGTGTTTAAATACTAGAAAGACCACTACGATATACAAAGTTACCAAAATACTGCGAATCATAACATTAGAAAAATTGTTCATTGGAAATAATATTATTGCGCCACAATGACAATTTATTAAGCAATTATTATATATTAGAATTGCATTGTACTATCGACTATATATTTTGAAAGGGAAATCTGTCAGGTCACGGTGGTTCATGAATGAAAATGGGTCACAGAGGAATCTCTGCGGCCACCATCATCCCCCTATACACCAAAATCGAACAAAGGCTTTCCTTGCGAGCCCAGGGGCCGGAATCGTCGAGGAATGAGATACAAGACGAGGGTGCGGCCAACGTTGCCGACTGAATGACGCCATTCATGGAATCGCAGTTCCCTACGAACGCGAACGAGACACCATTAACCGAAATGACAAAGTGCGTTTCGATAATTCACAATAATGGCGAACGAAAATAAAACACAATGTATATAAATATTCGCTATAAAACGTTCCAATAACGCGTTCCGATCGTAAAAGGAAAAAAAAAGAGTGTGTGTGTCCCCCCCGAGATAAGGTTTTTGTTTCGGATGGCGCCGTCTAGTATTAGAAGTTTTGTCATCGTAAAATTTATCTCGAATTTTTTTCAATATGAAAATTTTAATTATGGCGCTTATTTTGTATTAAAAAAAACTGTTGATAAATAAACAAATAAATAGACATTTATTTGTAAAAAAAAAATGATATAAATTATTTTTATGAAATCATTGAACTAGTTCCTATTTCAACTTCTGCACAATTTAACAACTGTATGCATAATAAATAATCACTCTATTAAACATTTCATAAATAAAAAAAATATTAAGAAAAATATTTTTCAATCAGAATTTATTTATTGACAAATCAATAAAAAAATATATTTTTAAAATATTTAATTCCGAATAATAAATATTTAAACTTACTATTAAATATAAGTTAAAAAAAACAGCAAATTTTAAATGTTCTTCAGGAAAAAATAATTAAAAAGCTCTTAAGTGATAAACTCAAAATAAACTTTTAATGGAAACGATAATTTTAAAATTAATGAGTTTACTTTAATTATAAAGAAAACGAAGTAACCACAGGTTTTATAGATTATAGAAAACATGTATAAAGACGAAAAAAATAATAAAAAACAAAATATAATAGATATTTTAAAGAATTAACAATATATTCATATTGCATTTACAGTTTAAAATAGTTAAGTATTTTGTTGGTAAAATTGATAAAAAGCATACTTTAATAAACATATTTTTGTTCATTTTAACTTTGTGAAACTTTTTTTTTTACAAATTAACTAAGAAATAAATACAAAAATTATCACATTTATTAATGTTACACACACACATATTTGTGTGTGTGTGTAAACAAAGTTTAATAAACGTCGACTAAAAGCGAATATTTTATTTATACGTTTTTAAAATAAAAAATATTGAATCTTTTCTGTCATTACGATGAAACTTTATTCATTTACATTTTCTTTAAATTAGTATAATATATATTGACATAAAAACGGTCGGAATAAAAGATATTAAATTCCAAAATAAAATATAAAAAAACTTTCAAAAAAATAGATTATAGTAACTTACAAATGAAAAAAAAACGAACGTAAACTAAACATAAATTGTTTTTTTTTCTTGAAAAACTACAATAACAAGATTGAAATAGAATTGCAATATAAAACAAGAAAAAAAAATATTTCTAAATTTGGACGGTCTGCTATATACTATAAATTATAGTAACCATACTATAATGAATTCTACGTCATAGTATTTTTAGGATCGTCGGAGAATTGGGCGATTAAAGTTAAAGAAACGACGTGACGCCTTTGTATATATATTTTATATTATATTATAGTTATTTTGGTACTCGTTTTTGTTCGATGACGTCGGCAGGTAGATCCACCACCCACAACTCCAACCCCCTCGTACTATTTTAACTGCTCCTCATCCACTGGGTCAACTATATATAGACGACGACGGGCGGTTGCCACACCCTGAACTCCCCAAGGGTGGATTCACAGAGTATTTTTGGAAGCACCTTTCCATTTCACGTTTTTTTTTTTAAACGACTGGTTAAGAGTTCGAAAGGTTAAGATTTATTCAAGGGTTACACAGAAAATACTCTCACAGACCCGTTGAAAAGTTAATACTCGAAAGGGACGCATAAAGAACAAAACATAGGGGATAAACGGATAACATGTGATTGTGTTTTTTTTTTTATCTTATAAAATTTTATACGAGTTATTTTCAGTACATTAGTTGTTTAATACGTGAAATGTTATACTTGAATATAACCGATGGTAATATCGTTTGTTTACCTATTTAGGGGTGTAATATATCTCTAAGGTCAAAGTTTAAAGATTTTATAGCGGATAGTAGAGAAAGGAGGATCTTGACCTTTCTTCGGAAACATTTAACGTCAATTTATTTTTATCAGATTATTCTTTAAAGAATCTAGCGTATGTCACGTTCCAACAATAAAAAATCATCTAAAATATATAAATATCTTTCAAAAAAGTAAGTTTTGCACAATAATTGAACAAACTTCATTGTTTTAAAAATCATAAACTGAAATTGTACCAAGTGTATTTTTTTTTATATATATTCAACATTAAATATTTACAATGAATCACTAGTTATCAGTCAAATTAATTCGAAAAAAAATAGAATATTAATTTTTATATAACAATATAATTTAGATATATCGTATGTAGTTTCCGAAAACTTGTTAAGAGCCAATATCCATAAATCTAAGAACACCGCTGATTCGGTACAAAGGTTGTGGAAACTAAGGGCAGCGATAAATTTCATCCCATCGATGATTCAAAAGCGTGCCGAGTTTAAAAGCGGTTAGTGAACCTTCAAAACACGCGGCAGATTATTATTATCGCAGCAAAAACGCGACAACAAAGTACAATAATAATAAAATACAATCGAGAGAATATGAATTTCATACGAGCACTTTATCAAAACAATACGTTTCGCGACTACGCAGTTGTTTTGAAGAATAAAGCAAGCACCCGGTAGAATTTGAACACACATCTGGCGACGACTCATCATCATCATCATCATCATCATCATCGAGAGAGAGAGAGAGAGAGAGAGAGAGAGAGAGAGAGAACAAAAACAACGAACGTTTGTTTTGTAAGCATTGCCCACAATCGTTGGACTTCTTTATGCTTGATCATATAAATAAAAATAAATAAATAAACAAACAAATAACATAAAGAGTGATTTGAATGCGAAAGGACCGAGGTGGATTTATAAAAAGGACCAGCAGAAGCAGCGATGGCAGGAACATTAGAAAGAACGCATGAGCGGATTGCCATAAACATAATGAGAATAAATAATAATGCAACGGTGTTCTAAAAACAACCTACTTATGTTTGCATATCATTAATGACACACAAAGAAATCAAAGCGAATAAATGTATTCGGGAGCACGAACCGACTATGCTGTTACTCGAGATTGTAATACGCAAATGTACCATATAATATGTTTATGATAAATATAATTAAAATGTTAAATCATATAATAACGATTTATACATGCTTAATAAAATTATATTCGGCTTGATATCGATAACGAATTTATCGATATGCCAGCAAATTTATAAACATGCGCTTTGAAATTTTATTTGTGATTTATTTTATCACAAAATTTAAAAATATTTATTAGAGTATATCAAATACATTCGATGACCTTCAAAAGGATTTATTATCATTAAAATACAAGATGTGTTAAAAAAAACATACTTTCATATATTAATTGATTTGTGGAAGCGGTTATAGCATTGAAATAATTAACGATATCTCTTAAGAAGTGTTTTTCAAAAACATCAAGCCTGTCGACAGATGATTACATTCATTAATACACGAATATTTTGACATTTATCATTTCATTATAAACAACGCACATCTGGATTGAGAACATTGAAAATTCAACAGAAATAATATGCAGATTACTTTGAAAGACAATATATATATATATATATATATATATATATATATATATATATATATATATATCCAACTATTTCTAGATTTCGAAGGTTGTTTTGAAATATAATAAATGAATTAAACAAAACACATCGAGACAAATTACGTCTGCTCGGTTAATTTTTTGGACATTTATTTGCCGTTTAATCGTAAATTATGTATATGACTGTATATATATATACCATATATGAATACAATATGCGAATAAAAAAGGCATTAAAAATTTTAAAGGATTTATTGTAGTGTATATAAGTGCAGATTGCGAATAATGAGGGCGCGAACGTTTAACAAAAGAGGTAAAAAGAATATGAAAACAATAATGAAAGATAAAAAAGTATGTAAATGCGACCACATGTCGAATCCAGAGACCAATATTCATTATGCGGGCGATGACATGGCTTGCGGGTTCCAAATCGAGAGAGAATAAGCTACTCGTGAACGAGAAGAGGGTTGTTAAGAATAAGTGATAACATATGCAACCGAACGATTCGTATTTTTTTTCTTTTTTGTATCTGGAAAAAGTATTATAATTATGCTGAATATTTATAAAAATGTCCGATGTATTTATAAAATAATCTCGTCTGATTTATGGCATTTTAATAGTGGACACGTGTTTAATGAAACCATCCAATTCCGCGAGAGAAAGATTGATCTACGAAATTAAGTGTAAAATTTCAAGCGTGAGATGTTATTTTCACTGTTTTTCCTATTTTTGTGTTGTATAAAAATAAATAAATATATTAGCGACTCTCAAAACACATTACATATTAAAAATATATGGAAGATACAATATAAAATCTGCATAAACCTGTATACGACATATTTTACAGTTATTAAAATAGGTCGAGAATACACAGGTCAAGGATGGATTATTGAAATGAGAAAATTTGAGAATGTATGAAAAAATGGCTGAATTCCAGATGGCAACGACAATTTTCAAAAGACCGAAGGGAATGCGCTTTAAAATAACTACAATAACAGGATGAAGACAATTGAGAAAATTATAATAGGATTCTAATAACTAACCTTGCTGACTAAGAGATCCGTTTCGTCGAAATGTCTACCGAACATCTTTGGCGATTCGCCTGGAATAGGATCGATCTTAACGCACACTTCCATACCTTTGCGGGCTGTTTCAACGTTTTTATGACTGCTCTCGATCGATGTTACCACACCGATATCGATGAACTGAAACAATAAATAATAATAATGATATAATTACATGTAAATATCGTTTTTTTTCTCAATAATATTGAGGAAATCGAAGAGGAGGCCGGATGAGATAGTTTTCGACGAGTTTCCTTTTTATGGCGTGAGTCAGTCCGTTCTCAAAAACGCGACGAGATCTAATCTGCGGCAAGGACGAAGCCGGATGCCACGAATTTATCTCAATTCAGGACTCAAAAAATGTCCATAAATACTTCCTAAAGGAGCGGATGCCGTCAACACCACATCCGGAGGCTGCTTTTGTAGTGGCTCCGTCGAACAATCGATTATTTTTTATTACGCTTCTTCATTTCCAATTCGATATTATTATATAGTATAATATAACTATTCGGACGAATAGTTATATTATACTATATAATAATAATCTTAAAATTATTTATTTAATCGTAATCTATAGTCAAATTTGAATGAAAAAGTTTCTCATATACCATAATAATTTTAATAAAATATAAGTAGGAGGCAAACAATAATTTGTTCAATTAATAAGAATTATATAAAATATGATTGTAATACAATAGGAAACGGTTTTTACTTATAACAAAGTAGATAATTTATTCTAATTGTATTTAATATATATATATGTAATATAATATAAAATACAATAACAATAAATTTGGCATAAAAGCGAAAACTGAATTAAGGATATGAAAAAGGTGATACAGAAAAAAATCGTGGAATTAACCGATTTTTCCCAATATTTAATCAAAAAATATTTTTTTCTGACTCATATATGAAATTAATTGATATGAAAAGTGTTATTAAACAAGTTAAATTTATTTATATTATATCAAATGAAAACTATAAAAGAAAAGTACAATTTCATTCTCGTTTCAGTCTCAAAATTAAAGATTTGAAAAAATAACGAAGAGATTTAGTTTAATTAGAAGAATGGTATTAATATTAATAAAGTGCCAAGTTTGTCGTTTTAATCGTTATTTATTATACATTATAAAATATAAAAATCATTTTCAAATTATTTTTTTTTTGTGTCTAGCCACCTTATTTTATACTTCGTAATTTAATAATATAATAAGAAATTTAACGAGAATTTTATAAAAAGTATCTGCGTCACAAAAGAGTACATATTTATTTCTCCGGTCAAAAAAAAATACAAAATATTTAAAAATTAAATTTATCGAACAAAATATGATAGACTATAAAGTTTTACAATTACGTCACGACAATTATCTTAGCGACGATGAAAATATGACACCAAAAATGAAATGTCAAAAAATGATAGATTACTATTTAACTCATCTCATGTACGGAATAAACTTGACATATCGGGTGGTGAGGGTATATATAAAAATTGATATTTGAGACTATTTTTAATCTCAATTCATTCTATACATGAAAAATGGTGGATTATTTATGTATTTAAATTTATGATGTATACTATTTAATCAGTTTCTAGATAGAAAAATAAATAGTACTTAAATATAAATTCTAAAATCATTTAACCTTTTCTGTGTGGCGGAAATTTTATATATATATTCATAAATACTTCAAAATTAATTAGAGTAAATCACAAAACAGAGAACAACAGAAGATTATTATGGTAACAAATGACTTTTGGAAACATTTCAAAAGGTGCAGAAACATTTTATGGATTGAATACTTCTAGTGAACGTGTCCGCGAGCATTTTGCCCCCACTACGAGAAGTTCAGCTGGCTCGCGGTGTGTAAACGGGAAACGTCAATCATCTTTTTAACGTAACGCGACTAGATGCTGGTGCCATAGTATGTTCATCGTCGTCAACGCATTTATTTCAACACAGGAATATATACATATATGTATCGATGTTTCCCAAACCTATTGACATGAATATGAACCTAGATTTTTGTCATCAAATAAAAAATTATAAATAAATGCAATAAACTGAATTATTAATGAACATTGACAGCTGCAAGTGTGTTGACTTTCTTTTTTTAACCGTCGATTACCGATTCATATACGAAAGCACAATTATTATAGTAAGTATTGAACTTGTTCTGAGAAATGTACAATTTCATTTAAATATGTGACATCTGTAATATCGTTAAAAGGGAGGAAGAAAAAAAATATGTACAAAAACAGATTGGGAACAGTTGACGAAAAACGTAAAAATGAGTTAACAGACTAAAAATATTAAAAAAAAATCCATAAGACGTAGTGAAAAATATCTTCTTTTTCCTTTATCAATAAATTTGGTAAGTGGCGAAGAGTAAAAAATAAACGGAATATGTTCCTCGGTCGTATCCGGCACGAAAATAATTACACATTTTAAAAATATCGTGCAAAGCCAAACCGCAAGAGGACGATTATGATGAGATAAAAAAAAATATAAGTTGGAGACGATGGAAGAAGAAAATGAGATGGAGACTGCAGGCGGAATTAAGTGGTGGCAGATGAAAACGAGGAGGGGCAAACGATGGCCACCGATCGGAGGCCATCACCATCATCATCATCATCGTCGTCGTCGTCGTCGTCGTCATCATCATCAATGATCAGATACAAAAATACGTGGCCATTCACCATCGCGGATGAATGGAACGGCGCAGATAAATCAGTGGACCAGCTCGGTGGCACGCGCCCACCTCGTATATATGTATGAATACAAATATGTGACAATAAAGTTTCCGGAATCTCTCTTCACGGATCGTATTTTACGAATGTTCGTAAATGTGGCGCAATATTCTGTGTCGCTATGAATATTGATTACATTTTTTTTATTCGTTCTTATTAATGACTATTATCATAATAGAATAGAATAATATTTATATCTTTGATTTGACAAAGAACAAAATAATAATAATTCAAAACAAAATAATAAGAGTATTAATATACCTAATTATTTCTGTATCTTAAATATAATAAATTAAAATACAAGTAAATTATATACTAAAGATATGAAATGACATAATTATTTTCTACAATTATATATATAATGTAATTAAAGTTAAATCGACAAAAATATTATTTTAATTATCGATAAAAAATAATTCAAATATATAATGATAAATGAAATTCTTAAAAAAAAGCAGGAATTAAAAAAAAATACTTGTTTACACAAAGTATGGATTTTTTAAGAAATTAAAAAAATGAAAATAATATATGATTTTATTTCTCACTGAAAATAATCTTAAAATATTATCATCCCTTTCAAATACCGGTAAAAAAATATTATAAAACGGTATTATATAACATATATTTCGATTTTCTGTTTGCAGAACTGATTTAATTTATAAAATGAAAAATAATTTAATTATTATATATAGTAAATATCAGCTTAGTCTGTCGTATCCTGTATATAATCCGGTTACTTTACAGTCAATGCCGTACATTTTAGTATATAGCCGTAATTCTGCATCGATCGTGTTACAAAGCGCATTTCGGAGGGGTTCAAAAACGACGCTGAATGAAAACCGGGAGTTGAATGGCAATAGGAAAAAAAATAATAATAAAATTATACAAATGATGAATGGAAAATGGAACCGATGCGGATTTTTTTCCATCACGAAACCAGGTAAGACTAGATAATGATAAAAAGCTAACTTTACCATTCTTCAAAAGGGAACGGTGGGCGAAATCGGTCATTGAAAAAAAAAAGTGACAGATGGCGGTGCCCTTTTTTCCATAATCCGATTCGGAAACGATTAAGCGCCGGTCAACCGATGCGTATGTCGTATGTAAAGCTTATAATAATATAAACGTGGGTTAAAG
The DNA here is from genome assembly GCA_024500535.1 of Leptonema lineaticorne. Taxonomy (NCBI): domain Eukaryota; kingdom Metazoa; phylum Arthropoda; class Insecta; order Trichoptera; family Hydropsychidae; genus Leptonema; species Leptonema lineaticorne. The sequence continues at coordinate 11,921,657 of JANIJI010000017.1, forward strand.
TGGAATATTGAACGTAAAAAAATGGAAAACTCTTTATGTTAACGAGAAAGAAACATCTGTCGTTTTTCTAAGAGATTAGTCCGACTCCGGTAATCCGTTACGTTTTAATCCGACGTACTTCTTCCGGCTTTTTGCAACGACGGATCGTCTCAGATTCGCGTTTTGTATGATGCAAGATGAACGAAATGAGGGTTTTTTTTATGTAATTTTACCCTTTTAATCTATGCTCTAGAATCGGATTTTCTATTTATGATGTTTCCATTGAATTTTTTTTATACAGGAATAAATGCGATTTTCCGGTAGTACGCGTATTTACGTTTATGAGTACTCTTGAATGAAACGGCAAAACTACAAAGCAAAGGGCGTATTTCTATATAAATTTATATCAAAATTATTTCACTAGTGTATTACTACAAATTCTAAAAGACATTTATGTGAATAAATAATCGTATTCTTGATTTCAACAAATTTATAAAATAAAAAAAAATAAGATTAATTTTAATTGTAATAGTGATATATCGGTTTACTTCTAACGACTACGCTTATTTTTCAGGCTTGTTTGCTGACACATATAAAGACGATAATGATATATCATTACGCGTCGGATATTAGTCGAACGTGTACTCAATAAAAACGTCAATTTTCGACTAAATCAAAATTAGTTAGGGCACCGTACTAAAAATGATGACGTTCGCGTGTTCAAATACAATATCCGGACATAAACGTCACAAATTTACGTGATGAATCTCGTTCAAAATGTCAATCGTCCCACACGAATGGCATTCCGTCGCTATCTGGACAAGTCGTTATTGGAAATGGCCGGCTGGTTTTGTCCAATTCGATGGTCAAATGAATTAAATAAAAATAAAAAAACCAAGGTCGAAAAATTAAAGTTAACATACAATTGTTTCGACGACCGATTTAAAAGCCGAACGAACGGTTGAAATTTACAACGACGAATTAACATAAATTAATCGATTGTTCTGTGGACATATTTTATAATTAATGGCCGATTGCAGCGCTAGATTAATTAAATCAAATTTTTATTGGTATTAAAATTGTCGTTTAATTTAATACTAACTTCAAAGATATGAATACAATGATAAATATATTTATTTATATAACTGTTTCGCATAGTTTAAATGAAAACCCAACAAAAGCCTGAGAATCGTTTCTTGAGGTGATACATTTGAAACGTTGTATATTTTTATAAAACAAAAAATTGAATAAATATTTAGAGTGCCTCAAAGCACCCTCTGAGAAAAATGTCATTAAGTGAAACGGTATGTTTTAAAACAAACGGAAGTCAAAACATCCCCAATCTGTCATCGACAGCGTCTTCCGAGGGAAGAATTTCGATAGAGCTTAAACGTGAATATCCATGGGAAAACGAGAATATATACAAAAAAAAAAAAAATAATAAAATAATAACTAGTTCTTATAAATGAGATAATTAATGATGTACATGCATCTGGTGAGAAAAAAATCCTGATGACAAATAACAAAATAGTATTAAGGGTAATACAAAGATTATATGATTAACATGTTAATTAATTATAACAAAAAAAAGTAAAGAATAAAAAAATATTTTTAAATATCCAATATGCCCAAAAAAATTATTACAAATACTATTCAATTATCCAAAATTGTAAAACTATAAGTACTACACATAAATGAAATAGTTTTGTAAATAAAGAATCATATTTTACGTGTGTACATCTTATATAATAAATACAAAATACTGATTTTTAAAACTGTATTGTTGAAAAATAAATACTAAATATAAAAATATATAAACAAATTTTTAATATTAAAATAGAAATATACCGACGAATTGAGAAGTTATAACGGAACTTGTGGGTGGATGACATTCTTATCGTAAATTTTGAATATTTTTTCAAAATTTTACAAGTGAGAAAGAGCTAAATTTTGGAACTTTACGATGGTATTCAACGGACACATCGACATTCAGGATTTTGTCGCAAAATGTGCTATTGCAACAATGACGAAATAAATATATATATTGCGAGATTGTACATTGCGGAGGCGATGCAAAATTGCACTATACGAAATAAATATTTAATATTGTAAAATACACATACATATACATATATTTATACATACGAATACAAATAAATATATTCGAGAAATTATTAAAGAATGTTGTGTGGCAGTGGGTCGTTGAGGTCGTGGGCGAATATACGGACCTCTCTTGCGTTTTTCGAAGAAATGTCGTTCGACACATATCGTATATTATGTGTGTATAAACGACAATATAATATAAAACGTATATTTTAAATTCCATACTTGGCTACTGAAATCGCAGATGTAATAGACGACGGAAATATAATATATAAAAATAAAAAGTAGAGATACGTCGGGTCGATAATCGATCGGGTTTCGACGCGAATCTGAAGCATACGCGTTCTCTCGCCGATGACTCCAGATGGTCGGCGTTGCACCACAGACGGTGTGCATCGTAATCAAAAAACTTCAACCAGGTAAAAATGGATCGTTTAAGTCGTGAAGGTGACTGCGACAAGTTTCCATTTAGAGTTTGCCGTGCAGAGGTGCGGCCTTCGCGAAGAGAGACCGGTGCCCAGGGCGGCTAGGGTTGAGGGGCGACCTAAAGTCAATTTCTATTTATTTTCATTAAATAATAATTACTTATAAAATTCTATTATAATAATATTTTTTAACACTTTGAACTTGAGACGTTTTACAGCGATATTGGCGATTTTATATAAAACAAATTGATTTATTGAACAAATTTCTAAACCTAAAAAAAATTTCGTCACGATTTCATTTTTTTTTAACAGTATATTGAGTTATACTGATCTATACAATCGTTTTATTATTTTTTTGTTTATAGGTATTAAAAATTTTAACTCTATCTTTCTGTTCGTTTCAATGCCGAAAATGCAGTTCGGTTTATAGTCGATTACGTGATTGCGGACTAATTGAAGATAATAAAATCGTATTTCTATTTAAAAATGTTATTTTACATTTTATAATATTATACAGAAAAAGTGTGGAAATTCGTAGCGCTTGCATTAATCTAAATGGCAACTAAAAGACGCCTCTCGAGTCCAAAGAGTTAAAAGTTAATAAACACTAAGCATATTGTAGTAAAAAGAGACAAAAAAGAAAAATAAGATCTAAATTATATTTCAATCAGCTCTTGTATAAAAAGAAAAAAAAAACAAAATATCGTAGTTTAAATGTCGAATATGTAATACATTATCAACATAATAATTTCATCAATAATTCATGTAGATATGATCATCAAGCATTTACACGCTCATTAAAGGGTTTAATAATATATTAAATCGTAACGTTATTCACGTCGAGATGCGATATATCATTGTAAAATATGAAACATTGATTGTAAATTTAACACATCTTATGCGGGAAACGAAAATCATAATCCTCGGTCCACAAATCGTTATTTACGAAAAACGTAGATCATCATCCTGTTATCGAGTTTTATATAGAAATATTGATGATTTACAATGTCTTTTATAAAATTAATAAATAAAAAAAATCTTTCTTATATTTATAATGCTATCGCAACTAATTTTATATGTAAGCGTGTTATACGCGTCACTAATCAATTTTAATTCGATTGATCCCCTGCAAGAGATGTGTTAATTTTGACACGGTAGCCCGGTAATAAGAGGTCAATTTTCCTCGATAAAATATTGAAAGTGTGCAATGTAATCGCTGATGAAACCGGGTTGTATAATATAATAATAAGTTTTAAAAGCTCGAATCGAAAGCTGGTAAAACTGGTACCATAGATTTACAAGTCGCCCCCGCTCTCATATGAAGTGGAGTCAAATCTCTGGAGCACATCCTCGTCATCGATCAGGTGTATGTACTCCACCCACCGAACCAAAGTTTCACACTTTCTTTTTCGATTTCTTTGGTTATTTTCGAAACAAGGGTTTAATTGGCGATCGATACGTTGTGTTCGATTTATTTTTATACCTTATTTTCCAATTTTCAGCAGTCTTTATAAAAGATCGATGAGTGTATCTAAATTTAATACAAGAATTTTGTTTTATTTTTATATAAGATTTTTTGAAGTTTGTTTAATGGCGATATAATAAAAAAAATATTTAAGTATAAAATGTTTAGTTTTTATAAAGAAAATTATATTCAAGGGCAGACCTCCGACCTTTCCTGTAAGTAAATGTTTAAACAAGATTATGCACTTTAGTTATAGTATAACATTTTTCGTCTTTTTAACTAGAAATGTTTACATTCGATACGTTTTTTTATAGTTCAATATATACAATACATATAAGAAATCAAAGAAAGGAAGAACACAATTTCTTACATTAAATATCGTTAATGCAAAAAGTCATTCCAATCTAGTATATACAGATAGAATCGATTTTTACAAACATTTGTATTCCGAAGAATGAAGATATATATCGATAGTATATCGATAGATCGCGATCTATTGATTAGACGCAAAGCCAGTTTTCATTAATTAAATTTATTTTTTTTTCAATTTCACGCTTATTATAATAAAGAATCGAGCGATTAAAAAAAATTAAATCTTGATCACTTTTGCCAATTAATTTCAAAAATTGTAAATGTATATATATCATATATTTAAAATACACACACACACACACACACACACACACACACACACATATATATATATATATATATATATATATATATTGTTTTACACAAATAGTATCAATATAAACATATATATTTGAAACTCAATAAACAGTAGGTGTATAGTAGCTATGCACACATATATATTATAAACAAAATACGTAAAAATCGATTTTTATATTCGTATATATGGTCAACGAAGGCAATATAACAAAAATAAAAAAAAAATATATGGATAAAACAAGAAAAAAAATCTGGTATATAGAGTGGGCCGTGTCTGAAAGAGTAGACGGTCGAATAAATACAGAAGTGGGAAGGGCTGTGAGCATTGTTGACACAGGTGTGTGAGCACCTACCCAAACTGGCCCTGATCTCTTGTATTATAAGTATATATGGGTGCCAGAAAACAGGGTCGAAAAACCTGATCTCGTACAAGGACAACAGTAGTGTTACCCCTGGATGCTGCCAAAATGGTTAACGAGTTTAGAAAAATCTAAGAATCGACCCTGAATTTGAGAACCGAACGATATTAAATATATATATATATATATATATATATATATATATATATATATATATATATATATATATACATATATATATATATATATATATTAAATTGAAAAAAAAAATGTAATTAGTATGATTAATGAGCGACGAATAGTTTATCGTAGAAAAATGTAAGAAAAATTTAACGAGTTTCCAAGCTGCATTCTCGTTCGGTTATGTATGGTAGGAAAAAAATAAAAAAGTTTTTGGCGCAAATAAAATCGTTCAAGGCTAATATAAACCATTATAGTTATTTGATACGGAGAATATGTTAAAAGTTGACGATATAAATATATCTATATAAAAATATACGCGTTCTTGTATATGTGTATTGGATAATGATGTCTGTCCACACCCAAACTCCTTACCAGCTACCATTCACTATTGTGGCATACCAAACCCACTCGACGACGGTCAACAACCTATACACAACACCTAAAGAAATAGACGAGGCACAGATAAACCGAAAAATTGTTAAAAAATATACACCTTTTTTATTTATATAAATATATATATATATATAAAAATCGATGTTTATCTATATGCGCTACGATAAAGATTGAAAACTTGAAAGGGCGAATTCGCCAAACGCAAACGTCGACCCGAGTGTGCACGATGATAAAAATAGATCACATCTGATTAATTCTTATATATTTATGGAAAATTAAATATTATTAATGAGTGAATATAAAGTTAATCGATTTAAAAGAATACCAATATTAAGTATATTTTGAAAACGTTCAAATTTCGACATCGATTCGTATTATAATTAATCACAGGATTTCATAGGACGATGAAAAATTGTAGGCTGACAATGTCGAAGGAGACGTATCATGTGGAAATTTTTGCTGGTATCTGAGTTGCACAAATACGCCGGTTATATCGATCGCCTTGACACGACTCCAAATTCGGTCACGCAAAACATCTGCGAATAGCGAACGTCCACTATTATTATTCTTAACGATGCCGAAAAACAAAAAAAGCCTTAAAAATCTAGCTAATAATTATCAACGTTACTTACATTGCACACGAGAAATAATATTGTCTATGAATCTCGTCAAATTAGATAGTTTGAGAATAAACAACTATGGTATAAATAATTAGAAAGATCACAAACACCTATAATAAAACATAAAAAAATATAAGTCGACTAAGTAGAATTAAGCATATGTTCAGTTAATAATATTTAATAATCAAGTAAAAACTCGAATATGAAAAATGTTAAAAATATAATAAGTAAATGTATTACATATTTCATTTCTTTCATTTTAATTTAATATTTAATTACTCGAAAACTTGCAAATAGAGTTCTCATATATAATTTGACATATCTGATAACAACGTTTAATAGTACATATATATATATATATATATATATATATATATATATATTTTTTTTTTTTTTTATTCAAATACTTGAAGCATCGCTATCAACATTGAATCACTTTAGCAAATATTCGATTTTTTTCGAATAGTTAATAACTACCCACGTTGTAACGGATGTGCTCCACATTGAAAACCCATTACATTGTAAAACTACGAACGATGACACTATTATTTATTATGCATGTGAATTAATATATATATATATATATATATATATATATATATATATATATATATATTACAAAGTGAGATACAATCGATTCCTTGCTTATGTATATTGTCTAATATTATTTATTTATTTTCGAAAATCCAAACGTCGTAATGGTGACTGGTTCCGCCCACTGGAACCCGGTCCAAAAGCGGAATGGAACCGAGAAGCAAAAACGGAACGATGGACATCATCCATTCACGATCGTCCGACTCGGTTGAGGATCACAATTACGACGCTACTATGGTTGACATATCCTGTCAATCGATTAGGTTGACAATCCACCCACGGCATCTTAAATCCACGACTGGTTATGCAACGAGCCAATAACCACGTAAAACACACGATTTCCTACGGCTGATAATCTCAAACTGTGACTAGGAAACTATTATACGATAGCTAGTAAAATTTGCCATAGAATCGCAATAATATACGTGGAATTATTTTATATTATAATATATAAATAAACTAATATAAAAATTTAATATTTTTATACAAATAATATAAAATTAGTAAATATTTCGATATAATATAATTGAGAATCATCTTAGATAGACTTTCTCATATTCATATTTTCATTATTATATAAAAATCCGAGTATGAATGGTGACTTTTTACTAGCAAGAAGTGCGGTTTTGAATCGAGATTCAACATCGTCGATGACATTTAATACACATTTGTGGCTTCGTCAAAGTTTTATGTTTCCATCATCATAATCATAATCATCATCATCATCATCGTATCATCATCATCATTACCATCATGATCGCTAGTTTATTGAGAATCGTAGAGTTTAAAAACAAAATGTCTTCGCGGGTTTCTTTTGTCAAACTACGGAACGCCAAAAAATACGGTCTTACAAGCTCAATTGACGATATACATATAAAATAATAATAAAATAAAATAAAACTGGTAAGTCTTATAAGGAAGCTTGAACTGAACGGTCTATGAATAGAACGTAGCCCACACGTCCGATGTGGGTTTTATTTCTGGGTTCGAAATCTAGCCCAAAAAGCCTTTCAGAGAAGCGAAGGCGGATTACAAGCGGTTGATAATTTTATAAGAGTCGAAATTTATTTATTTTTATATATAAATAAATATATAAAATGTTACGTACACATATTTGTTCATAAGTGAAAGATTATTTATACGCTCGATAATTTTAAGAAATTTTATCATATTAGTCCTAATGATATCTGATAAATTAAAAAAAATATATGTATTATTTTTTACGATTTGATAAGTCTATAAAATAAAATATTATAAAAAAAGCACGCGATTCGAACCTCGACATATGTATGATAAATAAATGATGGTCGCGCAAGTTAACCGTATTTGGACTGGCTTCTTCTCAATGAAGAATAAACATGAATGAAATCGAAAAACGAGCAAAAAAAAAAGAAGAAAAAAAGATCCGCGCATCGGTCGAACTAATTCAAATTGAACGAGTCAAAAATAAACGGTTTCATTAGACTTTATAACGTGTGTATCTGGCTTTCAAATCGAACTCATATATATATATATACAGAGTGATTGTAAAATTACTGTCATTATTTATAATATTTAGTCGACAAATATAAGGTTATATTAAACAGTTCAAGAAATTCAAATTATTCATGAAAATAAATGTTTATTAATGAATGGAAAATAGCGTTTTAATAATATAAGAAAAAAATGAAAAAAATTTGAACGATTTTTCCATATGTACAGTAAAAAAATTGCATTATTTTATATTAAGCGTGTGTTTCATCAGAATTGCATATATTGTACATATTTTATTTGAGACGAAATGCATTTCAAAATCATACCACCTATCAATGTTATATTTATTATTTATCATTCGACCGTTTTTCAAACGACACAATTTCAGTACGTTGAACTTCCTTCCGACATCAATTACGCTAATATGAATTTCCGGAATTATACTGATATGTCAATAAATAAAATACACGAACAGTAACGTCGCCTATTTCCTGCGGTTAAGTAAAATCTTTTTCGGTTTTTACACATAGTGTATATTAAAAATATAAATATATATTATATATATATATATATATATATATATATATATATATATATATATATATATATATATATATACGCACACACATCATAAACATGAAGGTGGAGTTTAGAGACGATTTATTTTTATGTGAACCAGTTTGTACTTCCTTAATAAACTTCGTTTTTCGTGTACGTAGAATCCTTGTTATAATTTGATCATGTTTCATGTTATATAGTGTCTTAGAGGAAGTCGATACGATTTGCGTCCATCAGTTCACCAGTCCGGTCAGTTTTCTTACTGGTCGACGGCGAAGACGATGATGCCGGGTCGACAGGAAGTCGCTGGCCTCTTCGAAGAGACGTTACAGCATCCGGTGAGCCACTTCTTCGTTCATCGTACCGATCGATCAAGGCTAAAAACCCTCGAATATAAATAATTCACGAGATACGCATCTAATATATATATATATATATATATATATATATATATATATATATATATATAACGCCGCCGGTTATCAAATTTCAAAGAGCTACCACGTTACATTCATCTTCATACGTTGTCATAATCGTTGTGGAAAATTAATCAAAATAATCGTTATGTAGCGTTCTCATTACATTCATTGATAATTGATCTTTATTTTTATTTTATTCTTTTTATAAAATATTTTTTTAGGTCATATCTTCAATGAAATAATTAATAATCAAAAATAAAAATGGATATTATGTTATCTGAACTTAAATATTTTGAATAAAATCGATTCTATATAAAAGTGAATATATATAGGTAATTAAAAAAGTGAAAATTGGTTTGTAATCTGAAAAAATATCTTAGTATACGAAAAAAAAAATATGGAAAAACCGTAACGATAATTTGTTATACTTGTCTATCTTATTAGTCCCAGTTTCTTTTTTTTTCTTCTCTCGACTCCCGGTTAAACACAGTCGACCAGTTTTGGGTTGAGTGCATACGAAAAAATATTTTTTTAAAAAATAAATAAATAAATAAAATAAAGTGAAGTTTGCGCGCGCGCGAGCGCGAGTGTGTGTGTGTGTGTGTGTATATCTGTTGACCGGATGCAACAGAATCACAGCGCGCAGCTGCGACGGAAATGAGAAATTATTCAGGCAAACAACAGGTAGCTGCCGGCTGACACCGCCAACTACACCCGATATATAAAATTCTTACTTTTTTCCATATTATTTTATTTTATTTTTTTTTACGGCGCATAAAATGATGAAGTGTTCACATTTCTCATTTGTGCGCGAACGTGTTTCATTTGAATTTTGACGAATGATGTGCGCTGTGTCATTATTTTTTTTTATTATTTCGCTTTGAAATGACTCCTTTTAGTACTTCCGTCGATTTTGGTGAAAGATTTATTTTTGGAAAATTAATCTAATGATATATTTTTCCTAAAGTCTAATTTCTTCCCCATCATATCCAGAACTACCGACAGGCTTTGGTCTAGAACGGTTTGACCTAAGCGTATTTTTTATCTGCCTACCTAATATATCCTACGTATATGGGCATCAAATACAATAATATTATTATATAAAAGTCTATTAAACGTTTAGGCATATATAAAATATTTTATTTTGGAATATGAAAAAATATGTAAAATTCAGATCGAATCAATGTATTTTAATTTTTAATATTAAAAATAAATTCATATAGTGCTTTCTATACTTTCGTATGGATATAATTTGACATCTTAAATTTATATGACGGATTATATGATTAAGGAATTTCTCGAGCACCATGTAGTCGAGACTGGATTCACCATTAGCAATTTTGTTTTACAAGCCTGGCGGGGGCGACCCGAAAAAAAACTATATATCCTTTCGGATCGATATAATTTACTTTTGGGTGGATAATTGTGGCCGGCCACAGGATACCTGACCGATGCGAACCACACTAGCAAGCAATCAGTAAATGAAATTAACGTTCTCAAAACACACACACCGGACGCATTAATCATAAAATGGCCAATTTCGACGAAGCATTAATTTCAGAATCGTAAAAATATTGAAAAAATTATTATATATATATATGCGAGTAATGATGGTAATACAATAAGTTCAATGGTTGTATTTCGTACGGAGGTGTTCGGAGTCCTACGCATCTCGGCCACTTATCCCACACAGAACAATCACCTCTCTTTTCTAAAGTGCGTGGTCTACCCCCATAAGCCTTTTCTATAAGGCATTTTAGAAAGAACTTATATCGTTTTCATGTCCATAGTAGTCGATCGGGATAATATTTTATATTTTATTACTACGGGACACCGGATGGAATGGATAAATGCGTGATAACAATAAATTAATAAGTTTACAGTCGTTTCCACGTCTAAACAACATACTATACAAGTTCTACGACCGGCGAATATTCTAAACGTACGACTTGTAGAATGTGAAATGTTTGCAATTAATTACAAAACACACGCATTTATGCATATCATTGTATCTACTTATTTATTTTTTTTTCTTTTGTCACTTTCTTCGATAGAATAATATTTAAATAGCTGTATGAAAGTTCTCACATGTAGAGTGTATTTAAATTTATCGTTAAAAGTAAATTAATAAATTAAATTAAAAGAATGTAATAGGAAATCAACTTAATAAAAAAAACGTGTTTTCCTATTTATCACAAGTAAAATATTATTTCTAACTTTATTAAAAATATAATTATAGAGAAAATTTATTATATCTAAAGATTATAAAAACATTCTATATATATAAGAAAAATACAAACACATATAATGCAATATTTTGCAAATTGCTAGACTATAAAATAGATATACGATTGATACTAGAGAAAGTGAATGCGTAGGTGCATCAGTTAAGTAATTGTTTAGACTTACCTCCTTGCTCGGAACACAAATGGGAGTGCCTTCTTTCACAATGCCAGCCTCTACTATGACTCCGATTACAATGGGATCACGAGAATTGAAAACGTACTGCGGAAGAATCTGCAACAATATTAAAAATTAATTAATAAGATCTTGCCTAAATTGAAAAAAAAAGTATCATAATTTAAGTATAAACGAAATTATACCTTCAGTTTGCAAGGGAATACGGCAATATGTTTGAATTCTTCTCGTTTGCGTTGTTTGAGAGCTTCCCTATGCGCCATGAATTTATCGAACAGATGGTAAATGATATCCGCTTGGAAGATGGTCACACCTAAGGAATCCGCCAATTCTTGAGCGTCTCTTTCCACCTTCACGTCGAACGCCAAAATTACGGCATACTGAGACTCGTGTTCCAGCATGGCGGACGCTTTCATTACATCGCGTTTTACAACAGGGCCTATCCTGATTGCAGAATACTGCAAAACGATATTATTTTAAAATATAAATAAGAAAAAAATTATTATGATATAAACATATTCCTTATTATTCAAATATTTAAAAATTAAATAAAACCGTCGATTATGACAGGATTTAAAAGAAGCTAATATAATATTACTTAAAAGGTATAATTTTCATTTCATGATTATTATTTTTATGAACCAAATTCATAACAGTAAGAAATGATTTGTTCATACAGCGAAAATAAAAGAAAAAATATTGCCAATTATTTGAACAAAATAGGTGCTTGCGGTCTTATCGTTATCACTAAAATACGAACCGATTGACTCGGAAAGTTTATATATGATTTTAAACAGATTTTTAGGTTTGTAACAAATTTGTTACCATATGAAATGTAGGATTAAAGCCGTTTTAAATTAATATATGTATTATATTATGAATACGAAATGTATCGTTAATTAACAATTCATTAATGAATGAATAATGTTGAAATTTAAAGACTTTGCTCTTTAATACAAATTAACATTGAAACAATCAAAAATAGGATTGTTGAAAAATCTAAAAGATAATCCACTTGTATGTTCGAATATGGTAAAAATGGAGTTTCTACGCCATTTATGTTGGGAGTGAGATACAATCAGATACGATAACCATACGGTCATTGCAGGCATCGCCTTATATAATAGATGAAAGAAACGTCCATTGTGTGTGATTATTCTCTATTTTCATTTCAATTATGAGCTTATATGCTGGTATTATATAGTTGATGGTAAGTGATGCATGGTCGATACGCGTCGTGCTCATCGTGTGGAAATCGCATTACACAACCGACACGCTCCGGTCCGCAAGGTGTTAAGGTAGCTGCAAACGGAAGGGGGACAATTGAAACGGAGCAAATAAAAAAGAAGTCAGGGGTTGAACGAAGAAATCGGATGTGCAAGGAAGGTCGGTTCGTTGCGCCCGGTGCGTTCTGATGAATGAACGCCGCAGTGAATGAACCGCAAAAGTGAATGAATGAAGAAATCGAAGGGGTGACCAGAGGTGAGACGATGAGGAAGTCGCGAAGACACGGTGGGGAAGAAGAAGAAACGGTTCAGTGGCGTGCGAATTTTCTTTCACTCGCTTGATTTTGAATGTTCGATAACGGTTTTGTTTTTTTAAAATAATTTTTGTGCCACTTTTAACAGTATATTATATTATAGACTAATATTATATTAAATAATTATCTATATACAATGTTGACATTTGAAATGTTCGATATACAGTAATTAAAAAATATTTACGATGAAGCGTAATATACAGACATTATTATAATTTTCAATTATATACATATAAAAAATGAAATCTAAAACAAATGGATCCATTTAAAAAAAAAGAGATTTAATCTTTTGCACTCGAGACGTTTCGCAGCGTTATTGACGAATTTTTTAAAATTATTATGCAAAAACAAATGTTTTTAAATATTAACATTTTATATACCTTTGTTGTTTAGTGGTTTTATATACCATAGAATATATGGATTTATTGAACAAATTTCTAAACCTAAAAAAAAAAAACAACTATCGCCACCATTGCAGAAATATTCATAAAAAACAGTATTTTCAGATATACCAATCTACACAATCATTTTATCATTTCGTGTTTATAAAATTTATTTACTTTTTTTATTCAAATTTGACAATGTCAAAAAAGCAGTTCGATTTTTGGTTGCGGACTAATTTAAGATAAAAAAATCTTGTTTCTATTTAAAAAAGTGTCATTTTACACTTAATATAGAAAGAGTATGGGAATTCGTTCGTCGAGCATCGAGTTTTCGTATCAATCTAAGTGACGATCAAACGGCAACTCTTAAGTGTAAAAAAAATAATTATGTTGATGATATTTGTCTAATAAATCATTATGTTATTAATAAATTATATTTCATTAGGTATCGAGCGAATTTCTATTATGAAAAACTAAATTTTCAATTTAATTTCTATTATATTTGCGTAAGAATTATTGTTATATATTTACATAATAAAAATAAAAATAAAATAGAAAAAAAGCTACACAATGACGAGTCGTCACTGAAAATGCAGTTGTTGAAGCGTGGAGAGAGCGATGAATGCTTCGCGTTCTTTCCCATGAAAAAGTCAAAGTCAAAGCGACCGGAGACGATCGTTCACGCCTTTTGCTCACAAAAGTCGAATGAAGATGAAGAAAAATAAAAATAAAAAAATACGAGCATAAGCACGGTTCTGGTTAATAATAATGAGCGATTTTCGGGGTGTAAAACGCCGGAAACTGTCAAAATAATACGGAAGATGCACAATTTATACCGTGAAAATAGGAATTTTTAAGGGGAAAATAAAATAAAAATTGAATAAATGAAATTGATTGTTATATCATATAAGGAAATTGTGATAAAAAAGCAAAAAAAAATATATTCATGTTTATAATTTTTTTATGAAATATGCGTAGGTTTTTATTATGAGGGTGGATATCTGAATATAGATATATTTGATAGAAAATTATGCTGAAATTAAGTATTTTTGTCGAAATTTATAATACTAACAAAGTTATTTTGGGTACAAAATATATAATTAGCAGTTTCATTTATGAAAATGACGAATAATCCTTTAGAAGCGATCTAAATAAAACTTATTATGTATAAAACGGGATCAGATGGTTTCAACACTTATTGTATTTAGAAAGTAATTTTGATATTATTTTATCAAATATATACTTGCGAGAAATAAGTATATTGGTAACACGATTGTTTAGGGATATTGCAAAGGTTACTAAACTTTTGATCATTACGTGCGATCTATTTTCTTCAAATTATACGCATTGGTCTATTATGTCGATACTTTAGTTGTCCCTAGACGATTGAGATTTTTTTCTTGGCATATAGATATATTTTTAATAAAAAAAAAGCAATATTAAATACAAATAAAACTCACTCAAGTTTTCATAAATTAATCAAATTAAGAAAAAAACAATATCAAAACAGAGTTGAAATAAAATAACTTTCGAAGAAGTATTATATAAAAATATTGTTATGCAGGATGCTTTTATTAAAATATTTTCAGGAAATTTACCAACTGATATTATACTTTATTATGATATGAAGCCATATATTAATTTTTCGTTATATAAAAGCGTACATTATATAATTAAATTTAATTACGAAATAAAGGCTGATAAGATGGCTCGATATTTTTATATTTAAATTATCGAAATGAAACATATTTTAAACTAATTACTAAGAAAACGTGATAATACAAAAGAATATATATATATATCAGTGAGTATAAAACGAAGAAACAGAAAGTGTGGGTGAACCAGATTGTAAAAGTGGGAGTTATATAGCATGAAAGTCGAACGAGACAAAACGTTAAAAGTATTCGATCGACATGAATGGAAGGTTTCCAACGAAAATACATAGGCTTATTTACAAATATATCGAAATAGCACGCCGGCTCGATTTGTACGCAATGTTTAGCGGTGTTCCGAGAGCGCTTTCGAAACCGGAAGACGAAGAAGAAGCAGATGTTATATGGCGGGGAACATCCGGTTAAATTTAATTGTGACTCCCGGAAACGACCGAACCAAAGGATAAGCGAGAGAATGCCCCGTTAAATATAGAAATTGCCGTAGAGAAAAAAAAGAGAAATGGCGTTTTTGAAAGAAGTCTTAAAATTAGCAAAGGCTCAGGTAAACACCGGATCTGCGCTTCCGGCGGGCAAAAATTTCCGACACAGCTTGAATCAGTCAGGTTTATAATGTTGTAATTACGAATAAATTCGAATATATCTCTCATTATTATAAAGCACGTACGTAAAAATTAATAATTAAATAATTGATCATATTTTAAATATAAAATAATTATACCTATATAGAAATAAACAGTTACCCTTAAAAAAAAAAGATAAATTATTAGAAACATTTTTTGTAAGTGTACTAAATTTAAAAACTTCAAATATTTCAAATTAAATTAAAAGTTAACGGATTAAAAAAAAAACGATTGCAACAAAAAAAGTTGATCAATCGATGGAAATTGCCAAAATGTAAAGTTACATCACAAATTTTATAATTTTGATTGGAAGTAAGAATAAAAACAAACGAATATCTTTGTTATGATGAAATTTGAATATAACACATACACACACACACACACACATATATATATATATATATATATATATATTATTGTGATGAAATAAACGGCGTTGAATACGTATTCGCCACATTTGGCCGAGACTCTCGTCCCGGAAATATTAAACCGTTTTATAAAAACGAATTTCCGGCGCAATTGAGAGCTCAAAACAAGACATCCTGCTTATGTTGAGGCCCAAGGATTATATACGTACATATATAAACATATACAAAGGCATATTACACTAAGGTATTATATATACCATATATATATATATATATATATATATATATATATATATATATATATATATATATATATATATATATATATATATATATATATATAAGTACGTGTGAGTTTGTGTATGAAAACACGCATAAACAATATACAGTTCACTCGCTATACACATCTTAAATATATTTTGAAAGAAAATATCTCATAAACCGTTTTATTGAACACATGATATTATTTTTCAATTATTTTACTAATTTTCAAATTTTTTTAATCAATTACTAATTATGTTAAATATGTGTCCATATTTTCATGGATTATTCTAACAAAAATAAATACGATATAGTAAATTCAATTAAACAAACTATGATTTGTAGTAATAGAATTCAATGAATTCAAATATGAAGGCGTTTGTTCGTGGGATGATTTCTGATTGCATTCAATGAATACCGCTTTTGTATACAAAAAATTGAAAAATAATTTGAATATGCATATAATTGATGAATTTCATGTGTTGATAGCTTATACATTATAAGAGTGAGAAGATTATGTAACGAAAATAATTCCAATTTGACTCTCCCTGAAGTGAAGTGTGGTTTTTAATAACTTCCGCCATAAAACTACGATAATAAATATTATGTACATTTCATATTCGACTCCAAATCATTAACATATTTACATAGAAAAAATGAAAAAATATACGCACATACATAATATCTAGAAAAAATACAATATTCAAAATTGGTCTGATGAAATTTTATATATGAACACTGCATTATGATTTATAATTCAGTAAACAAGATTGTCTAAAAAATAATAATCTATAAACTTAAAGCGACAATAATAAACATTAAATGAATATTGTTAAAATGTAACCAGAGAATATTTAAAATAAGAAAAATGAAAGCAATATGGAAAAAAAGATGTCATCTTTTGAATAACATTACGAAAACCAATAAAATTTAAATATGTATCGTAATAAACAGTAAATTGCAATCAATAATATTTTTATAATGATCATTAAATTTTAATAAAAATGAGAAGACTTATTTATAGTAAAAAATGCATTTAAAAACATTTTCTTATGTATTCAAAAACATGAAAAAAAAGGGAAACACTAATACAATGCTACAAAAAAAAATAATTTACTATTATCCGAAGAGATGTTTTCGAAGTAACACCTCTCTGGAAAATAATATTTCGAAGTACCACAAAAAATATTATGCAAAAGAACAATATATCGACAGAAATTAAATACTTACAGGAATTTTGCTCCCTTTCAAGAACTCTAAAAGGGCTTCTAATGATCCTAAAGTTGAGGCTTGAACGTAAACACCTCTTTCTGATAATTTAATACCAGATAAAGCTGACTTAAATTCCCTAGCGACTTCTTCTCTGTAACGAAGAAAAATCATTTAATTGAAAATAAAAAAAATAAATATTAATTTAATATAGTAATAATAGTAACTTTAATATATCTATTTCATCGCTTTTATGCGCTACTAAAAGATTTAATCCAGCTACAGCTTTTTCCAAATCTTTTGCAGTAATTTTAACACCTTGAGCAGCAACAACTTCTTTATATTCAACATAAGCATTCTAAAACAAATTATTATTAGAAAAAATTTAAATTATAAAAAATATAATAAAAGAGTGATTCACCTTCACTCTCAATTCTTTCATTGGTTGTGGCATCAATAATGATCTAATTTGTGTAACTATGGGACCATCAGTACCAGCTAATATTATAGTATCACCTTCTCTTAAAATTCCATTTATTAAAATTGTATCAATTGTCATTCCTAAACCAGATATGGCTTTAACCTAAAATAAAATAGATATTTTTTTAAATGAATTTTACAAAAAAAAAAAAAATGTAAATATATTATATTTTTTATCTATACATACTTCTAATACAGTAGCTTGTAATTGTTGAGAAAAGAGTAATCGTTTATAAAGTAAAGTTTCACAACTCTGAACAATAATGGATAAAAGATTTCCCATTCCTTCTCCGGTAACAGCAGAAGTTGGCACAAGAGATACATACGTACGTGTATCAGGATTATCATAATAAAGAGCAGCATTTAAACCCTATAAATTATTAATAACATTAAATTAACTATAATGTCGAATAATAATGACCAAGTAATAATAATGAATAATATGAACCTGCTCGGCAAATTGAAGTATAACTTCTTTAGTCCTAGTTTCAAATTCATTTTGAGTATTGATATGCTGTGACTTAATTATATCTTTAACATCTTTCCGTTGAGCGCTTTGCCAATCATAAAGCCTATCAATTTTATTTAATGCTACGACAAAGGGAGTTTTTCTTGATTTTAATAAATTTAACGATTCTATCGTTTGTGGTTCTAAACCATGCATAATATCAACAACCTAAATTAATAAACAAATAAAATTATTATTCAAATTTATTTACATTATTGCAATAATGTTCTAAACACAATATTTACCAAAATTGCAATATCACAGAGAGATGATCCTCTACTTCTTAAATTACTAAAAGATTCGTGACCAGGAGTATCAATAATAAGTAGACCAGGCAACTTAAACTCAATCTGATTTACCTAAATACAAAATAATATATATTTAATACAATTATTTACAAGTAATTCATTATTATAAAGGAAAACTTTTTGTACCCCTTTCACATGCCGAGTTTGCTCTTTGATATTTTCAATAGGTACATTGGTAGCACCAATTTGTTGAGTTATACCACCAGCTTCACCATCCTGTACGTTCGTTCTTCTTAATTTATCTAATATTTTAGTTTTTCCAGTATCTACATGACCTAATACACACACTACAGAAGCTCTCATAACTGATGAGGCATTTTTATTAACTTCATTTTCTTCTTCTCTTTTCTAAATTTATTAAAAAATCAAATAATACATATTTACTTGTTATATGTAAACATATAAATATTTAGAATTTTTATTGTAATATATATTATTAATCTAACCTTTATTCTTATTAAAGCTTTTTCTCGATTAATAGTAGTATCTGCCAATTTTTCAACTTCTTCATCACTAGATTCACTTTCTCCTTCGCTGTCAGATTCTTCACTACTTGAATTACTTTCATCACCTTTTTCTGTAACCGGCGCGGCGGTTTGATTTTTCTCCTCGTCATCTTCTTCGTTTTCTGATGAGGCAGATTCAGCATCCCACGAGTCCTTAATTGAAACTATTTCTTTATCATTAGCGCTTTTCTTTGATTCAGTCTGAAATTTTTTAACATAAAAAATAAGTTAATTAAACCACTTATAAATAAAGCAATCATAAATTATATCAATATTAAAATATTACCTTTGCATCTATAATTTTTACATTTACTTTAGTCTCATCTTGATTGGCATTTTGTTGTTCTTCAGAAGTTTGCTTTTTAAGTTTATTAGGCTTTATTCTTGTTCCTAAGCGCGGTTTCTTTTGTACTTCATCAGCATTACTAATTTCAGCGCCTTTTTCTCGTAAAGACTCAATCATAGCCAAGGCCCTAGCTTTATCAGCTTTTTGTTTAGGTGTTAAAAATTTCCCTTCAGCTTTTAATCTTTCTTTACGTTCTTTTTCTTTCTTCTTCTTTTTATCTTTTTTTTCTTTTTCCAAACGCAGAAATTCTAATCTTTGCTGTTCTTTCTCTTCCTCTTGACGAATTCTTTCTTCTTCCTCGCGCTGTAATCTTTCTTCTTCTTCTTTAAGTTTTTTCAAAGCTTCCTGCATTGCCGCTATTGTTTTTTTAGCTGGACCTTTTTTAACGGTTTTGTCTTCAACAGCAGGTTTTTCAGCTTTCTTTCCTTTCTTTTTCTTTTTATCTAAAATATCCTGACTTTCAACATTCGCATCAGCAGCAGCTTGAATTTCTTCAGCTTGCTCAGAAAGTGTTTCAGCCTTCTCTATTTCTTTTAACTCTGGCGTACTTTCTTTATTAGCCGCGGCAGCTTCTTTTTTGGCTGCTAATTGTTTCAACCTTTTTTCTTTCTTCTTTTGAGCAGCGGTCTTAACGGCGGGCGCATCTGTCGCTTCAGTTTCTTCAGGCTGAGAGACATTTTCAAAAGATTTCTCTTCATTTCTTTCCTCTACAAGTTTTTTCCCCGTTTTATCACTTCTGGTTAAAGGTTTACTGCTATTTTCTAATTGTAATTCTGCTAAAACTTTGTCAATTTCATCATCGCTATCGTTCTTCTTTTTTTTCTTATTTTTTTTATTTAATTGTTCTTTAGAAGGTTCCTTTTGTGGTTGTTTCTTTTGAATGACCTTTTTTGGCACATCATCTTCTGATTCAGTGTCATCATCAGATTTTGAAGAATCGTCAGAATCCTCGAGTTGTAATAGTTCGAAGCCACCTTTTTTGGGTTGCGGTTTGGCTTTATTTTTTAAAGGCCTTTCGTCAACAGAATCTGAATCGCTTTCGGAGCTCTGATCATCTAAAATTGAAAGACAAATTAAAACACTTTTTCTATCACAATCTTAAAATAAAATAAGTTTTTTAAAAGACAATCATTATAGTCATTTTGTTTAAAAGCATAATACCATCACTGGATTCTATTCTTTTCTTCTGATTTTTCTTTCCAGAAATATCTACTTTTTTAAGATCTTTGCCAAGATCATTAATTTTCTTTTCATCATTTTTCTTCTTTTTCAAATTTTTAGAGTTTGGGATATCTTCTTCGTCTTCACTTGGAATTGTTTGATCGTTATTTTTTGACCTGAAATTTTTATTATAAGTTATAAACATGAAAAATATATAATCGTGAATATCTATAAATATTTTCATTGATTAAATATAAAAATAAATCATTTTTTTTGCCTTTCATTATTAAATGTGGTCAATACTAATAAAATCGGAAATATTTATATTAATCGTGAACATATTTAATAGATAATTATGAAAAAATCGAATCGATTGTTAGATTCTATATAAACGATAAAATAGATTGTAGTCTCGTCTGCAGAGTGAAACCCTTGTTTTTGCCTGAACCGTTTTATTTAATGCAAATTTTAATCATACCAGTATTCATTAAATTAGGAAAAACCGGTAATCATTCCAAAACAAACAAGTTACAATGTTAATGCAACAAATTAGATTATAAAAGATCAAAATAATAACATCAAAGTAATTAAAAGCGTAAATTCGAAGCGATCGTCAATTTAATTTCTAATTTAAAAACAAAAATCGTTATTTATCTTTCGATTATTATTAAAAATTATATCGGCACTTTTTAAAATTGGACAAATAATATAAAATCAACGACGACCATAACCTAAAAGTGAGAGGACACATATTGCGCTATATACTGACTTTGGTTTGGGATTCTTGATCTGTTTCGAGGGTTGTTCTTGGACGGCGGTTTCGGTTTCGGCGTCGCTCGATCTGAAACCGCAAAAACAACGTCAAACACCGAAATATCAAACGGAGAAGAGCGTCAGACGTCGACGTCAGACGTGTCAAGGAACGTTTCGACATCAAAATACTGACGGACTGTCGTCGCGGTTCGAACGGCGTCCTTTCTTAGTTTTTCCCATTGCGTCGCTTCGCTCGTAATTCGGCGATTTAAATTAATATATAGCGGAATCGGCGAGCGACAAACGTCTCGACGAATGCGGCCACCACAAACGCACGAGAGACAACCTCTACCATATGGCCCCGTCGCCGCGTATACGCGCTCCGCAATATTTTTGACATTTCAAATGTTACCATATCAAATATTATTCGAAAGCGAAACGTTAGTCAACATACAAAAATCTAATACACTAAAACCGATATGACGATTTATTTTTACAAAAATATAAAAATATTTAAAAATTAAATTAATGAAAATCGAATGAATTTTAAAACTCGTGTTTTTTTTACTAACTTGTGCTATCGATTAAACAAAATAGTTATAATGTTGGTTTAGCTTTTGAAAATAAATAAGAAATTTCTAATTTTTAAACTATTTCCGTCCGAATTGTGATTTTTAGCACTCGCATATTAAAATATTTGTTATAACCGTTGTAGACCAATAAAAATAATTAAAATACGATTTTATTAGTAATTTATGTGAGATTTTTATCATTCGTGACATAAATACATCTTTTTAATTTTTGATTATTGATATTAGTCCAACGATATATCTGATGTATTAGAAATTATATACTTTCAACAAATTAAAAATTAAAAAATAATAGGTAAAAGATATTAAAAAAAGCAAAAATAACGAAAAAGTTTAAATTTGAAAAAAACACAATAAAAAAACTAATGACAATACAAGTATCGCATACGATTTAAATAAAAGAAACCGTATTCAATGACAAATACGAAATATTAATTAATGGTTTAGCCCTTTTGTGATATTTGTAATTTTAAATTATGCCTTAAAACATATTCGCGAATATTGTTACTCCGAAATCTAATAAAAAATTAATTAAAATTTTGTGACCGAAATCGATAACCTTAGTCGTATTATTTTTGTCGATTAATCGTCGACCGAGTTAATGGTCGCAAAATCGCGCGTCCCGGCAATGAGTCGGCAGCGTCAGTGAGTCGGTTCGTTTTCGTCGGGCCGATCTCGTTCGAGGATGTCGGGCGCTCTATTCGTGGGCAACAGCGGCGGCGGCGCCGGCAAACATTTGGTCGAGTTTCGCGCGGGTCGTCTTTCCTTAAGAGACGGAGTCGTGACTGCGGACCGGCGTCGCGGCCTTCTCTACCTGTTCCAGGGCGAAGACTCGCTGCTGCACTTCTGCTGGAGAGACCGCGCCACCGGTCAGGTCGAGGACGACTACATTCTCTTTCCGGGCGACTGCGAATACGCGAGAGTTCCCCAATGCACCACCGGCCGCGTCTACGTCCTTAAGTTCACCGCCTCCACGAGGAGACTTTTCTTCTGGATGCAGGTATTCCCGAGATAACTTTCGTTGAAGACGTTCGTAAAAGTCGTCGTCATTTCTAATGCGTCGTCCGATTTGTCCGATTTGCAGGAACCCAAAACCGACAAGGACGACGAGTATTGTCGTCGCATTAACGAAGTGTTAAACAATCCTCCTTCCGTTAGCGGAAGTCGCAGTTCGAACAGCGGCGCGCAGGACGGAGATCTTCAAAATATTCTAAATAATATGTCCCAACAGCAATTAGTGCAATTGTTCGGTGGAGT
Organism: Leptonema lineaticorne; assembly: GCA_024500535.1. NCBI lineage: Eukaryota > Metazoa > Arthropoda > Insecta > Trichoptera > Hydropsychidae > Leptonema > Leptonema lineaticorne. The sequence goes on from JANIJI010000017.1 coordinate 11,945,278, forward strand.
CGGTCAAATGGGCGGTCTGTCTTCGCTGCTGAGCACGATGGTGTAAGCGTTAAATCTAGCTTTCGATGACGCTTTTGCGGACGTTTTTAACGAATTTATCGATTTCCGTTTTAGACGTTCTCCGACAGGACAGAGTTCCCGTTCCAGTAGTAATGCGACGCCGACTAACCGTCCGTCGTCGGAAACTCCTCGAGCGCCTTCTCGTCCTCCGCGCGTCGTGCCCGTAACCGCTCCGACGCCCACCACTCCTTCGACGCCTAATACGCCCAACACTCCCAGTACTCAAACGCAGCAACCCGCAACAGCCAGAGGCAAATATAAAATTTTATTATTTACTTTGATTCGTATGACCAAAATTAATTCAATTATATATATATATATATATATATATATATATATATCGGTAGCATACAAGGAGTAACGTCGCCGAATGTGCTCTGTTAAAACAAAAAATAGAAAATAAAATAACCGATACGTTCACAATTGTGCCGAAACTCAACGATTCGGCTTTAGTAAATAGAATAATAAATCTGTAACCTAAATATTCGTCCACTAGATGCGCATCCAAGGTAGCGTACTTCTTATATATAATATGTCATAATACTGTGTTAATTTGAAAGCCAAACATCTTGTCCGATATGTGTCAAAAATATATTTTAATAAACCATAAAAACAACATTATACACGTTTAAAGCTCTTAATACATTTTGTTGGTATGTAGCGTTCATATTCTGTACTCTAAATATACAGTTCTGCGTTATGTATACATAATTTTGTATCATTCTATAGATAATTCCTTTATTTATTTTTTTGCAATTACCGATTTCAGGTCAACAGCAACTTATACAAATATCCGATCTCCAAAAGTATCTGTCCGGTTTAGCGAATCCTTCTAGTGATGAAGGTTCGTCTTCGAGACCCGCCGCTACAAATGAAGTTGTAGATCTAGCATCCGTAATATCCACGCCTGAAGTTATTGCGGTTGCCGGTCCTCACGCGGCCGGACTTATGGAACACTTACCGCTTCCGCCGCCGGATCAACAACAAGACGATATTAAAACTACTTTGCTTTCCCCGCAATTTGCACAAGTATATAATGATTTAAAATTTAAATAAGTATATAATAATTGCGTAATTTTATAATTTTAATAATAATTTATAAATATTGCAGGCGATGTCTCTATTTTCTAATGCGATTGCTTCGGGTCAATTAGGACCAATTATTTCTCAATTTGGTTTAGGAAGCGATGCTGTTACTGCAGCGCAAAATGGTGATATGAAAGCTTTTATTAAAGCTCTAGAAAAGGAAGGAACCAAAACGGAAGAAACCAAGAAACCAAAAGAGAAGGATGAAGATGATAATATGGCTCTAGATTAGCATTTATTTTTTTTAAAAATTTACTAGACAAGGTGTTTTATTACTGTCATTATTGACTGCAAATTTATTATTATTGAACTGTATATGCATTATATTATATTCATAATAAACGTGTATAATGGCAATAATTATTTATCATATACTTTGATTACCTTGTCAGAATTTACTTTTCATATTTACAAAAAATGTGTATTTAAAGGTACAAACGTCCAAAAAACTTTTTGGACTTTAGATTGTGCGTATATATTTTCTTTTTTCTTTCTATAAATATATAAATTTTCTTTTCAGTAAATATACGTAGAATAATTTTACATAATCCCCTCTCCCAATTATTTAAAATATTTTTGTTTATGTATAGATCGCTATAATATACGTAAAATTTTCAGAAAAAAAATCTGTACTCTGGTAATTCGAGCACAAAATAAGTCTTAAGTCTACTGCTGCCTTATATATTTGCTTAGCTCTGCATAACCAACGACTGAAAATGTTAATTTTTTATATTTTCATATGTTAATAGTAAAATTTCATCAACAAAATTAATTAAGCTGCTAAAAATGTATTCGACTACATAACTACTTTACCTCAATAAAAACAATCATGTTACAATGATAAGTCATTTTTTCTGTTATGATTGCAACGTAGACGTTGTCAATAAAATTACATGTACATTGTTATGATCTTATTCTGTAAAATAATTAAAATAATAAATACTTATTCCTTATTTCATATTTTTGTTTTCAATTCAAGTGTGATTTTGTATGTTGTGCCGTGAAGTATTTTCACGGTGCACTACATTTTTTTATTGGAAATTAAACTGTGAAATTTGAAAATCATGTGGGTGAGAGCTTGAACTAAATCGAGTCTACAAATGAGAAAATAATAAGAATAAGAGTGAAAGTAGCAGATGTGAAAATGCTAAAAATAATTAGTATTTTCTATAAATGAAAATATATTTCTTAGAAATAATTACACAAAACTTTAAATTGACTTTATAAACCGTCCTACCAATGTCTACTTCTAAAAAATATTTTATAATTAAATGATATTCAATTAACAGTTAAATTAAAATTAATTTATAAATAGTAATTTTAATATAAAAAATGTTTGCATAACGCGCATACATTTATATCAAAACAATATCTGTATATATTAAAATTTATTTATTCGATTATAAAACGTCATCATATGAAATGACATTTCTGCCGTCTCTATGTGGTCCTTTTTGAGAATGCGAAGCGGCAAGAGTACACCAGGCAGATGAAGAAGACGCTTCGTTGATTCGTTCCATTTGCGGCTGCCTTCTAGCCATCGAAACCTAGGATATAATTTAAAATATAAATAGAATACAATTTGAAAGGTTCAATTGATTAAAGAAAATTAATGTTTTTTTTATCACGCTTACTTCTAATTGAATTCCGGATACCATTGTGCCGTTCATTTCTGATATCGCTCGTTGAGCGGTTTCGTGTCTTTCAAACGTTACAAATCCTCTAAAATTTATATGCAGATAAATATGGTTCTAATAAGAATGAAAATACAAAAATTAAAAGAAATAAACCTGTGCTTTTCTATTTCCATCGAAATATTAACGATCGAACCAAATTGTCCTAAATGTTTTCTTAAAAAATCTTCCGATATTTTATGTCCCGAAACGAATACTGTATTGCCTGCGCCTTTGTTTTTCTGTGGTTCGGTTCGTTCTTCCCTAAAAGAAACACATTCATATAATAAAATATTAACTGTAATAAAAGTGCTTTAATTACATTTGAAAATGGTCATAGCAGAATATATTTTATTGTGCAAACAAAATATCATCATTAACACTAAACCTACCGCTACTGGTCAATTTAACCGTTTTCAAAATTTTGTAAAACATTTACATCATATCGCTATTACGCTTTACGATTATTTTAAAATATACATGGAATGAGATTTTTTTAACGTTCATTCAACAACAGATCGACTATTATCTACGTTTAATTACAAAAATAATACCTACTTTATAGACCGGACACGGTGGGAATAGATATATAAGAATTGTCGATAAGTTTAGTGTTAAAGTTGATAAATAATAGAATATTATACTTTTCGCGAGCCACAACAAAAGAATCGTAAAGTGAAGTGGTCGGTCTGGTGGTTTTGATTTCGGGCGGATCTGCACTATCGGGACTATTGGGAGGATTTCCGCCGACATTGGCACCGCCCACACCTCCGCCGGCGCTGAAAGGCGTGTAATGAGCTCCGGGTCGTCTCTCTCGTGCGGCTCTCGGTCTTTTAAACGCTTGCGGAGGCCGAGTACCCGTAGGTCCTAAGGTCCCGATAACTCCCGATTTCAATAATTTGCGTGCGTGTTCTCGAGCATCGCGAGCTCCAACCGTCCCCGTGCCGGATATTGGAGGTTCGGGTCGGGCCGTTTTCAAAGCCACCACCGCTTTTTTCTTCTTCTTCAGTTTTTGATATTTCGCTTGAAGCATCAACTCCTCCTCCGTCAAGTTTGAAGGAAAATGTAAATATACCATATCGGTTTATCTTCGACGACGTCGCCGACAATACATTTACGAAGCGTCAACTATTTGACAGTTGCGCGCCAACACCTAATAACAAACAAATTTACTACCATTTTCATGATAAAAAGAAATTATATGTTAAATGAAACAATATATTATTAAAAATTAAATCAAGGTATATTCGTCATCGACAAATTGTAAAAGCTACAAAAAATTAGATTCAATTCTTTCTTTAAACTTTTTTCTCTATGACGATAAAATTGAAAACGTTTAATATTTTAATTAAAAATGAAACGATTAGAAGCTTAATCGTGTTTTATAAGATAAAGTTGATCGAGCGCTATCGTTAGTTATAAAAAGGGTACGTGAAATACAACGGGAAAGGACAGAAAAAAAAGTTATATAATTTATATGAAGTATATTAATTAATTTAAGTTTTTCAATGCTGAAATCATTTATTTTAGAATTGAGATAATTATTTTTTACTAATAAATATTTTAAACGATATAATTATTTTATACTAAAAGTTTTATAGTGGCAGCAGTGTTAATTATGAAACGATTGCGCGCAAAAAAGTAGGGGAGGGGTTGTGTGTGGGCGCGTGACGTCACGTTGCAGACGTCAATTCACTGTCAATATGAGACGGTCGGCGCATCTGGAAAGCTTTTCGTCTCGGGATCAGTAGAGGGACGCGCGCAAAATGTCCGTGGACTCGGGATCGAGCGATCCCGATTGGGGTCCCGACGTTCCCGCCTGGACCGAGGAACGTTGCGAACCTTTGGGAGCCGCCAAAGATGCACTCGACCCCGAAGAGGACGATCTCGACTATGACAGGCCGGATTCGTGCGAGCTGCAGCGGTTACAAGCGCTCGAGGAGGAACAAGAAGTGTTGTCGTCTTCGTTGTTTTCGTTGACCTCTCATCTTGCGCAGGTACAGTTTCGACTGAGACAGATCGTCGACGCGCCTCCGGACGAAAAGGAGAAGATGCTCAAATCACTCGAAGAGTTCACTTTTCGAGGCATTCCAGACTTGGGATCGATTGTCGGCACCGGCGCCGTTTCCAGAGATGCGCCCGAGCATTCGGCATCGTGCCCCATATGTCACAAGCTAGACGAGAAACTGAAAGAACAGCGTTCGAAACAGTTACGTTTCGTCGAAAAGCTGAAAATACAGTTGAAAGAGCTCGACTCTTTCTCGAACGACAATAGACAGGATTATGTCAGCTATAAAAAAGAAATCATTAACGATTTGAAGCAGAATATTGAAAAGTCGTTACGCGAAGGATGGCAGCAGCCGCTGACTCCGGAGGAATTGCGACATCAGGCCATGTGCGGCGCTTCTATTAGAAACGGTGCAAATCCTCAAGATTTCATCGATCAATTACAGAATCAAGTGGAAGACATGCAGAGGTTTATTAATTTCTTAAAAAATGGTTCGTCTATATCATCGCAGGAATCGAAAGACAATAGGGAGTTCGATAAAATGACGAAAACGGAGAAAAAAACCAACAAGTTCGAAAAAAGCAGAAACGACGAATTGAGAGCTGAGACCGTAAATCTAATGAAAAAAATAGTCGCGTTATTGCAAATGTTTGCCGTTGCGCAATTCGGTTGTTCTTCTGATGTTTTCCGAAAGAACAGTCTCAAAAGAACTAATATTGTCAATCATTGGGGAGATCTTCGAGCCCGTTTGGAGATGTCGATCGATGCCGTTTTGAATTTATTGAAAAGCGGTAGCTCTCGTTCCGGTTCAGTATTGGGGGACTACGATAGCGATTCAGAGGAGAATCCAATTCTTTTACAGAATGTACCTTTAGCTATAGCTGTGAGAAAGCATTTGGCTATTAACATTCGAGATCTGATGCAACATGGTCTTCAACCATTAAACAGCATCAATACTGTTGTGCCGTTTGTCGGTTGTTTTCCCATACGTCGCAATTTAAATTCCAAACAGACTCACGCTTGGGAGCTAATTCTTAAATATTATGAGATAAGTAATGGCGATTGCTATAATTCGACTCCTGCTCGAAAGTTATCGCAGAGTTTCAATTTGGATATTGTTGGAAATACTGCCATATCGAACAAAGAAAGCATGTTAAGTGCCATCGGAGCCATTATAGCTTCGCATAAACCATACAAAAGAAGCTATGATTCTCATTTTAAAGCGTTTGTTTGTGCAGGACTTAATGCTAATAAGCTAGTTGCATGGCTCAATGTTATATTTAAGAACAAGACTGTAATGCAATTATGTTATTCTCCAACAAGTTATGTCGCAAATACTGGTTTTCAAGATAGTTTGCAGAGTTTAGATCGACTTACGTCGTTTAAATTTGATTTACCAGTCGATCTTGCAGTTCGTCAGTTTCAAAACATTAAAGATGTTTTTATGTAGTACTTATTTAGCATACAAGGAAATCGAGTCTCGTCTAATATCTACAATTATTGTTTTTTATGATTATTTTAAAAGTATATATGTTGGTGAATTCCATATAAATATTGTATATTTTGTATTGATAATCGAAAAGATATTCCAAAGAAATGTGTATGTGAATATAATTTTGTATTTTTTAGTCAATTTTTTTTATTGTATCAGAAGTCGTTAAGTGAAAATGTGGACATTAGAAATCATTTTATGATATGTATTCATGGTTGCGCTGAAAATACTTTTTTTTCTTCATTCAATATTTACCATTTTGGAAAATCAGATAAAATCTTTTATTGAAAGATTAAAAATACTGAATTTATGATTTTATTGGAATATTTTTTTTATGTATTATATGTAATAAAATTAGCAGAAAACTGAAGTGCTACAATTGTATAAAGTTGAGGATTTGTACATATATATTCAGTCTTATATGTAAATGAAAGCTTGTTTCTTTATTATTCATTTAAAGCATGTTTGAACAATAATACATTTAATTATTTCACAAAATAAATAGTTATTAAGAGTTATTAATAAAGAGTTATTTCCTTTAAATATAATTGAATTTTTGTAATATACTGCACAAGTATGTAGTGCTTCAGTTTTGTAGTTTTGGTAATGAAGCAATACTTTATGTATACATATCAAATTTATTTCAAATTTTTTACAGGGTAGATGCAACCGTTTTGAGTTTTATTCACATTCGTTTTATGGTCTCCAAATTATATTTTTAAGAAAAAAAATTGTTTTACTAATTATATATTGTTTTATTTTTCTTTAAAATAAAAAATAAACTAGGTTTGTTTTTGATAATAATTTTATGTTAAAATTGTGAATTTGGGGACTAAATGTATATTGTAAAAATATTACAATTATTCTACAGTTTTCATTATATAAAATATATTATTATTTTCTACCTATATGGATATGGTGATTTGACTGAAAAATATTATTGCATGGTTTTCCATATGTTTAGAAAATAATGGTGCTAAAAATGTCATTCACTTGTTAAAAGCATTATAATGGTCAATATTGAACATTCACTTAGAAAATTAACATTATACAAGACGTAGTATAAATTTGCACCACACCAAATAACCATTTTATGTGAAACATATGTTTATAAATTTACAATGCTTGTTTGGTGTGGATAAAGTTTAATGTATGTTTTGCACACAAATCTCTCTAGTCGTTTAAACGTATCTCACAAATATTGTATAATTGATTGTAACCAAAGATTTTTAAATATTTTGTTTTGGAAATGTGATCTGAATCTTTCAAAAATGTTGGAACAAGGAATAGATTAAGCAGTATTATATATTGATGTAAATTTTGTGTTACTTTAATTAAGTTGTCGTTTAAAATATTGTGCAATATTAATAAACATTCCAATGGTTAGTCGTTTTATAAACTATTATGTTACATATGAATATGTATTTATTTTTATATATCAATTGAATTTTTATTTATTTGAATCATGAATATTTTATCTAGTCTAAGTAGTGTATAAACATGTCAGTGGCGTCATTAGGGTTAATATTCAATATAAGAGCGCATGATTTTATAAATTTCATAATAATTTTTGTTACTGAATCATGTGACTTTTCATAATTTCATTATATTTAATTTTAATGTACATTTTTTTTCTAAATATATGTTAAATATCAAAATCAATGATTCTAGTCAAAGTGTATTATGTACTAAAAATTAATAAAAACTGGAAAAAATATGTATAATTTAAAATATCGCGCCAAAATTTATTAACATTTTGCTAATATTCCCTTTGGTATGTCTAAAGGCAAATTTTATGCCATTGATATATCGCCACTGATATTTATTCTGCATTTATTGAAAATAAAAAAAATCTATGCAAAGTATTTGTTTTGCCATGTTCTTCATTATATTTCTTTTTAATATTTTATATTGTAGTACAAAATGTATTTTTTTTTCGTTTACAAAATAAATATACATATAATTTATTGTGAATTATTATCGCTATGATTGAAAAAAAATAAGAAGAATTGAACTTATTTAAAATCTGAATATTGCAGTATTCAATACACTTTTACATTCGCTTTCACAATAAAAAGAATTCACCATGCGCTAGTCGTAAGATCTTTTGTATGCAATTTGAATGCATATAAATATTTGCCTTCTTGCCAAGAATTTGCCTATTGCTAATATTTGATAATCTCAATATTTCATTAACTATTGAAACCGAGACCAAAGAAAATTTTCATTAATAATAAAGTTTCTCTGTTTATTTGTAATTTCTTTAAATTACCATACCAAAACATATCTACATAAAAATTTGCAAAAAAAAAAAAATTGCACCAAACCAATATTATTTGTTATATTGTTCAGAGGTGTCATCCATCAAATGTCAAATATTCCATTGACATAACATTAAGTGTTTAATTAATGACAGTAATGTACTTATATATTATATTTAATTATTAAATGTTAATGTATCAAAATTTCTGTAATAGATTTTGGATAATATACAAATGTTAGTTAATATTAAAAAGTTATTTTCATTTCTTTTCTCAAATTATTATCATCATAAAATAAAACATATATGTATAGAATAATGATTTATTTACAGTGTTTTGTTTTCAAATAACAATTTATATTAATTTGTGTACTAATTGTTATGGAAGAATGATAATATTTTGAATAATAAATAACCGGAACGAATGATATACTATATGTATGTTTAAAAAATCTTAAAAATGCAGCACTTTGAATATGTCTATAAAAATCCAACTTTTCATTTAGGACCCAACATATTTTCGGGTATTACCCATTTATCAAATTCTTCAGATGTCAAATATTGAAGTTTCAGTGCCGCTTCTTTTAAAGTTGAACCATCTTTATGAGCCGTTTTAGCTATCTTAGCAGCCTAAAATACAAATTTAATAATATAACAGAATGGGATTACAGTATATAGTAAAAATTTATATAAATATATTTACTTTGTCGTATCCAATATGTGGATTAAGAGCGGTTACTAACATAAGTGATTCTCTCATTATTTTAGCAATATTAGCTTCATTAGCAACAATGCCATCAACACAATTCGTTCTGAAGGCATTGAAACTATCACCTAAAATTTGATATATTATTTTAATAGTTTATTTACATTTTAAAAACATATTTTCATAAAAAGAATACTAACTGAGAAGTCTAATAGATCTGAGAACGTTAGCAACTATCATGGGTTTAAACACGTTAAGTTCAAAATGTCCATTAGAACCGCCAACTGTACAAGCAACGTGGTTTCCCATTATTTGAGCTGCTACCATAGTAATTGCTTCACACTGAGTAGGATTGACTTTTCCTAAAATTATTGCAATAAAAATAATAAAAAAATATATAAGACAGAAATACACCATTTATTAACTCATACCAGGCATAATGGATGATCCAGGTTCATTTTCAGGTAAACTTAACTCTCCAAGTCCACATCTGGGTCCAGAAGCTAAGAATCTAATATCATTAGCAATTTTCATGATTGAACATGCTAGAACATTAAGTGCACCTGAAACTTCAACCATAGCATCGTGTGATGCGAGTGCTTCAAATTTATTTGGAGCTGTTATAAATGGAATATCTGAAATATATGCATACATATATATATAATTTTCCAAAATGTATGTATCACATTAATACATATAATATAAAATATAAATTTACTAGTTAATTCTGATATTCTTTTTGCACACTTCTCAGCAAATCCAATACGAGTGTTAAGACCGGTTCCAACAGCAGTACCTCCAAGAGCTAACTGATAAAGGTGAGGCAAAGTAGCATTCACTCTCTCAACACCAAGTTCCAGTTGTCTAGTGTATGCACTAAATTCTTGTCCCAAAGTAAGTGGAACTGCATCTTGAGTATGAGTCCTGATGAAAAAATATTTTTAAACAAAACATTATTTTTTTGGTTAAAAAAAAACATTTACAATTTACCTTCCAATTTTTATTATTTTGCTGAACTCTTTAGACTTTTTATCAAATGATGCTTGTAAAGATTTTAGAGCTGGCAACAATCTATTGTTAATTTCCATAGCAACAGCTATATGCATGGCTGTTGGAAAGGTATCATTAGAACTTTGAGATTTATTCACATGATCATTAGGATGAACAGGCTTTTTAGAACCCAATTCTCCACCCAAAGATTCAATAGCTTTATTGGCAATAACCTGTTGTTTTCAAAACAAAATTTATATAAACATCGTATAAACGTATAAGAATATTGAAAAGAATTAAGGTATTTTACTTCATTTGTATTCATATTTGTTTGTGTACCAGAACCAGTTTGCCATATCACGAGAGGAAAGTGGTCGTCATATAATTTTCCTGATATAACGTCGTCAGCGGCAGATGATATAGCTCGAGCTACGTAAATGATAATTAAATAAAACCACTAAATTGTACTTTGAAAAAAAAAAGAAAATGAAACTAACCAATTTTCTCGTCCAGTCCAAATTCAATATTCACTTCTGCGGCAGCTTTCTTCAATATGCCCATAGCGACAATAACAGGGTACTGTGAAAATATAATTTTAAATATAAAATTCAGTATTTATTGAAATTATACTTATAAAAAAGTTTAATTGTTAATACTATAATAAATCTTAAGTCAAAAAAATATATAAATACAATATATATTTTTATTTAATAAAAATAATTAACACTAAAACAAATAATACTTGTATTTTAAAGCGATAAATATTCTTACAGGCATACGTTCAGTTTCACCTCCAATTGGAAAATTCATAACACTTCTAAGCGTTTGAGCTCCATAATACTTCTCAGCTGGTACTTCCAATTCGCCAAAAGTATCTGATTCCTTACGAATCTTTCCAGAAGCCTAAAAATTATCATTAACTATTATTTAGATTTAATTAGTGTATGAAAACAATAGCAAATTGTGCTGTTATAATAATATACATTACGAATCACTTTTTATAATCTGAATTTATTACGTAAATAATAAAATAATTTTATTATTGGCTATGTAAATGGACAAATATTATTTTAGATTAAATTTTAATAACCCATAATTAACAAATACAAAATATTTTTAACATAAAAATAACAAAGAATAAATTTGAACTACGTATACGTATAATAAATTAAAAGACATCAGACTGTTTTGAAAACCAAAAGAATGTAATAAAACAATAATAAATGTTACACATGTGTATTTAAAAGCAAGAGAAAATTGTCTGGAATTGTGTATTTTTTTAATTAAAAAACAGAACATTAAATAGTTTAATATTTAAGAAGAATGAGTGATGAATAGGTTGATGTTTAAAAGATACAAAGAAAGTAATAATATATAAAAAATGCTAAAAATCAATTAAAGCTATGAGTGATGTATTCAGGAGAAGAATCAAAATACATTAATAATTAAAACAGTATTTTAATTTATTAAAGTAACACTTTCACAAGCAAAATGAAAATCTTAAATATGTCACTATAAATACAACAATATGGGTTTGTTAAACTTACCATGATTATGTGCACTAAAAACAAGTTTTATTACATAAATATGAAATGATAACGTTATCTCGTTTATAAGCAATTTTTATCTTTAAAAAGCAATTATTTATTATTTATCTGTTAACAAGAAATGTATATATGGTAGCGACGAATTACCGACGACTGTTCGAGTTAACAAACTGCGTCCGCTTTTAAATAACAACCAACTGTTGGATGAATAAAAAGTAAATACCAACGAAAGCCAGTCGTCTCACACGCGGAGAATGTTCAAATATTTAAGTATTTATGAAACATAAATGAAACTAATTATTTAGATCGCAGTAGTTATATACTAATTATGTAATATTTAAAAATAAGCGTTAAAATTGTTTAATTATTTAAAAAAATATATGAACACTTCTATTGTATTATATATTATATATCTTTGTTTGAGCATAAATTATTGTTCCGTAATAATTATATAAAAATTAACTTTAAAATATTTCATCACTATCGAATTGAATGATACCAATAATGTGGCAAATAATAAAGTTAAAAATATTACGAGATTTCATCAATATATATATATATATATATATATATATATATATATATATATATATATATATATATATATATATATATATATATATACATATATATATATATATATATATGTGTGTGTGTGTGTGTGTATGTGTGTGTGTGCGTGCGTGCGCGCGCGCATAGATGCTTATAAATTTCGAAATAAATATATTTTTAAGTCATTATAAATAATAAGATAATAAATATATATTCATAGTTCAATAACATTCTTGCTGTGATACAGTAATTTATTGTTTTCTAAAATAAGAGCTACAAATTCAATAAATAAATTTTTGATGTTTATATATTTTTCAAAGAAGAAATATTTTTTTGTAAATAAAACAAATCTAAATAAATAATTAGTTATTTAAATTTGTAATTTTAAATGTATAAATGTCAGCATTCTTATATAATATCAACTAAGATAATGTTAGGTTCCCAAATTTAATAATTAGAGTAATAAATGTAATATACATACATTTTCAGTCTGTTGGATATATCTCAATATGAACATCGAAAACTCGCGAATTAATTAAAAATAAATTTAAAATTTATATACAATCAAGTTGAATTCGATAAATAAATATATATATATATATATATATATATATATATATATTTATATATATATATATATATATTTATATATATATATATATATATATATTGAAACAATTTGACCTTTACTATATAATAAAATATTCAATAATCGACTATCGAGTTTGTTTACAAAAAACAAATGAAATAAAATAATATAGAATATATTTTAATAATATACTATAAATATGTAAACAATAAAACTAGTTTTAACAAAGCATATTCTTAAAAAATAAATGTCTTCAAATCTTTTTAATATCTTTATGATAACATACCTATCTATAGAAAATTAATACACACACACATGTTTGTGTGAATTGTAATATTTTTTAAGGTACTTAATTGTTGACATGTTGACAATTTCATTAATTTCAGAAAATTTTAAGGAATTTATGTACCTATATGTAACAAATTAAGTCTCATTTATTTTAATCAAGTAAATAGAAATCAATTATAATTTAAATTGTTTCAATTCTATGACAAAATATTTTTTATAATAATCATATAGTATATGTATAAAAATCATATTTAGGAATAAATAATCCATTAGTGATTTTTAGGAATCCAATATTTAATATCATATTATATTGTTTTTTGAATAAGTGAAATACTTCAATTACAATATAAAAACATTATATAATATTTTTAGTACGCATAAATCTAATTTTTATTTTAATTATAAAAATTTTGAATTTTAATAAGCATTTGTAGTAATATTTTAATATTTTTAAAAGTAAATAAATAATTACAAAAAATTCATTTAAAGTTTTTATTGTATGTCATAAAATTTAAAAATTAGCATATATGGTATATCAATGACGAATGTGGAAGATTATTGCTGGGTGTGTTTTGTAAAAGATTATCAACTTAAAAAATAAAATGAGCAAAAAACATATGATCGTCTGCTTACATTTAGTCTGTAAATTAGTGAAATGAGTTATCGTTAGATAAGCTTTAGTAGGTGAAACAGCGTGACCGTATGCAAAATAACATGCGTCAGTTAAAATAGTGCACCTTTAAGTTTAATATATGAAATACTAAAATGGTTTTGATGAACGTATACAATATAACATTGTACAATATTGGTTGCTCATTTAGCACGAAATAGATTATAACAAACTATGAAAATAACATTTACTGTTTTTAATATACGCACAAACATATCTTCAAATCAAAAAATATTGTAAGGCGTTAAAAGGAGTTTTAAGAGAATTAGGAAAAATTTAAGGTAAAAGAAGATTCAGAAAAACAAACGAAAGCATATATTTATATAAAAGCGGCAACTGTTATGTCATTCCTCAAATCCGTATTTTAAAAAAGTTATGAATAGACTCAGAACTGGGATAATTTGCACGAACGGAAACATTGTTATGTATCTTTAAATAGCGTTGCATTAGTTTAAGGAAGAACAAGTACTAAAATATAAGTAACGAGAAAGGAACGACTAAATTTGTGTCGGAAGTATTATGCAACTAGTTAGTGAAATAAAAGTTACAGTGGCGAGAAGGGGTCGTCCGGTAATTAAAAATCTCGTGCGGGGGTGAATTTTGGGGGTCGCACGAAGAAAGTTCTTCGCGCCCCTCAAGGCTACGCGGCAACAACTCGTCGCTCCGCTCTGCATTTCTCAGTCAACCGGCTGACACCTGACAGAAGACTCGTAAAATATTGCCAGTCGCTTGCACAAACGAAAACCTAATACGCAAATTTGCGACCAACATCATTTTTTTTTTAAATAAAATAATTACTCAAAAATTATAATTTATAAAAAAATATTTAAAAGTTAAATATTCAGGATTGCATTTATAATTAATTGAAAATAAATAAAATATATTTTTTAATCGGTTACTGAAATATTGATAAAAGAATATTTAATTACGTACGGAAATATATTAGTTATACTAATATAATGTACGTAATTATAAATCGATTACATCGTTATATTATTTAAACGTCAAATAAAACGAACGCTATAAATAAAATCGAGCGCGGCGAAAAGGCGACGGTCGAACGGCGTCGCGTCGTCGGTCCGTCGGCGTCTCGGCGCGGCGCGGCGGCATACGCATACGCGAAGCGCTAGGAGTGGGCGCCGGTCGCGCGGGCGACGCAGTCAGAGCGCGAAGGTGTCGCGTCGTCGGCGTCGTCGTCGGCATCGTCATCGGGAATCGGAAGTCGACGGCGTTCGGGAGTCGACGACGTTTGCGCGTCGTGCGTCGCGCGTCGTGCATCGTGAGGTCGCGTCGCGTCGCGCGTCTGTCGGTTCGGATCGCGCGTTCGCCGGCCGGGGGCGCGCGCTCCGGCGCTCTCCGGTGGCTCTCCGGCCAGCATGTGTCCGCCCGGGTAAGTGTTAGTCTCGAGTCGGTGTCGGTGCGCGAGTCGCCATCGGTTATGTGAGGCGCTCCGCGAGTCGCGAGTCGCGGCGGTCGGTTGCGTGCGGCGGCCGAGAGATGAGGGCGCTCCGGGCGCTGTTCGCTGCGCTCGCGCTGCTCGGGTCGGCTTCGGCGGCGGCGGTCTCGGCCTCGGCCTCCGCCCCCGGCTCGGACGCGGCGTCTTCGGCGAGCCCCGTCGTCAGGGCGTTCTCCGAGCCGGAGGCCGGCCCGCTCAACCACCTGGTCGTCGACAAGAACACCGGCCGCGTCTTCGTCGGCGCGGTGAACCGGCTGCTGCAGCTGAGTCCGGAGCTGGCGGTGGCGTCCGTCGCGGAGACGGGGCCGCGGCTCGATTCCCCCGAGTGCTCCGCGGCCGACTGCCCCGCGCACGTGCACAAGAAGCTCACCGACAACGTGAACAAGGCGCTCGTCATCGACTACAGCACGTCCAAGCTGATCTCGTGCGGCTCGCTGTTCCAGGGCATGTGCACGGTGCGCAGTCTGCTGAACCTGTCGGACGCGCGCGAGGTGAGCGAGCCGGTCGCCGCCAACAACGCGACCGCGTCGACGGTCGCCTTCGTCGCGCCCGGTCCCCCCAAAGTCGGCGACTCGCACGTGCTCTACGTCGCCGTCACCTACACGGGAAATTCGGCATACCGCAGCGAGGTGCCCGCCGTCGCCTCCAGGTCCCTCGACGACGCGCGCCTCTTCCAGATCGCGCAGTCCGCCGTCACCACGGGCACGCGGATGTACGTCAACTCGCTGTCGCGCGAACGCTACCCGATCAACTACGTCTACGGCTTCAGCTCCGAGAGCTTCTCCTACTTCCTCACCACGCAGCTCAAGGATATCAATCAGCCGACGAACGCTTTCTACAGCAAGCTGGTGCGCGTCTGCCACGACGACGACAGCTACTACTCGTACACCGAAATCCCGATCCTGTGCACGGGCGAGAACGTCCAGTACAGTCTCGTGCAGGCCGCCTACGTCGGCAAAGCGGGCTCCGCGATCGCCTCCGAGCTCGGCATCACCGCGCAGGACGATGTGCTCTTCGCCGTTTTCAGTCAGAGCGAATCGCCCAGCTCGAACGTGCCGTCCAATCGTTCCGGCCTCTGCATCTACTCGTTGAAGGCGATCCGTCGCAAGTTCCTGCAGAACATCAAGACGTGCTTCAACGGCATCGGCTCGCGCGGTCTCGGCTTTATATCGCCCAGTCAGACGTGCGTGCTCACGAGACTCAATTCGATCGGCGAGGACTTTTGCGGGCTCGACGTGAACACGCCGCTCGGAGGCGAGCAGCCGGTCGAAGCGGTGCCCGTGCTGACTTTTGGAGTCCAGCTGACGGCGGTCACGGCCACGTCCACCGGAGACTACACGGTCGTCTTCGTAGGAACGTCCCACGGTCACCTGAAAAAGATCTTCGTCGAGAGCTTGATGGTCGCGTTCGAGTACGGAGACGTTCCCGTCGATCCGGGCTCTCCAGTCAACAGAGATTTGCATTTTGATACGAAACTGATGCATCTGTACGTGATGACGGAAAAGAAAATATCCAAAGTTAAAGTGCAAGAGTGCACCGAATATACGAACTGTTTGACGTGTTTGGGCGCGAGAGATCCGTACTGTGGTTGGTGCTCGCTAGAAAATAAATGTAGTTTGAAGTCAAACTGTCAGGACGCCGCCAAAGACCCCCTATATTGGATTTCGTACAAAAGTGGGCGTTGCACTACCATCACGCAAGTGAATCCTTATCAATTACAACGAACCACCGCTAGGACTCTCGAATTGGTCATCGAAAACTTGCCATCCTTGTCTGGCCAATTTTTGTGCGCGTTTACCGCTTTAGATAAAACGCTAATAACTAACGCCGTGCGTAGACCCTATGGAGTCAACTGTACGACGCCCAGAACCGATCTACTTCCCTCTATACCTGCCGGTCAACATCACTTCACGGCTAAACTCTCCGTTAAAACTAATACGGGACCGGATTTTGTCGCTACTAATTTCACTTTTTTCGACTGTAATACTTACACTTCGTGTACTCAATGTGTCGGTTCCTCATTCCCTTGTGATTGGTGTGTGGACGGTCATAGATGTACCCACGATACCGCAGAAAATTGTAGGAACGATATTCTCGTTACCGGAGTCAGTAGAATAGGACCCAGTTACCGATCGGGCCCCGGTTTTTGTCCAACGATAAATGCTACCACCGCCGGGGGGTCCGAAATTTTAGTGCCATCGGGTATTAAAAAATCTATTAAAGTTAAAGTGCATATTATTGGGCAATTTATTGTGCAAACTCGATTTGTTTGTCAGTTCAATATCGAGGGCCGTGTCACCAGTGTAAACGCGCAGCTGATTGGAGATATTATATATTGTGATGAAATGGAATTCACTTCGAGCGCGTCGAATGTTACTGCATCGTTTGCTGTTATTTGGGGAGGATCGAGACCGCTAGATAATCCTGATAATTTACACATTTTGATATATCGTTGTAAAGAAATGGCCGATAATTGCGGTATGTGTTTGGCTTTACCTGAGAAATTCGGATGCGGATGGTGTCAAAGTTCAGATTACTGTTCGGTTAGAGAGCAATGTAGTAACGTATGGTTAGATCGTGGTCAAACATGTCCAAATCCTAAAATTCATTCGTTCACACCGAAGCTTGGTCCATGGGAAGGAGGTACCAATATAACTATAGAAGGCATCAATTTAGGAAGAAATTTTTCAGATATATATAACGGCGTTACCATTGCCGGAGTAACCTGTCAACCTATTGAAAAATTGTATGTAAAAACTAAAAGAATCGTTTGTACTGTCGATGGACCCGGAATGCAAAGTCCAAAGAATGGACCCGTAGTTGTGAACGTTATGGCATATCGAGATGCATCTGTTGAAGAATACAGATTTGTAGATCCGGTTATTCAAGGCATTAAACCAAAATCTGGCCCGCAATCCGGTGGTACATATTTGACCATAACGGGTCAGTATCTAAATGCCGGCAGTAATATTCAAGCTTTTATTAACAGCACCCCTTGCATTATTTTACCAAACATGACTGCTATGGATAAAGTTGTATGCATAACTGGTCGATCATCAAGGTTGGGTCCTGGTGGATTAATGATGAATTTTGATAAAGGAAGAAGAGAATTTTCAGGGGAAACGTTTGAATATGTCAAAGATCCTATAATTACTAGATTAGAGTCCGGACATACTGAAAAGGAAATACCAAAAGGCATTCCTTCGGGCGGTATTAAAATCGAAGTAATTGGAAAACATTTACAATCTGTACAATCTCCTCAAATGTATGTGTATTACGATAATGTAGAACGCCGTGGTAATTGTGAACTTTTATCAAATACAAAAATGATTTGTGAATCGCCAATGATAGATATCCGCGGTGCTAAGTTAGATGCTGAAAAACCGGAAAAATTGGAGTTTGGATTCATTATGGATAATGTTGAAACGGTTCGCAATCTTTCCACTAAAAACTTTAGCTCATTTTTACTTTATCCTGATCCTGAATATTATAAATTTGACGAAAATGTGAAATACTATAAATCCGAGTATCTAACTATTAATGGGCAGAATTTGGATAAAGCTTGTCAAGAAAAAGATGTCGAAGTCATGATTGGAAATAGCTATTGTAACGTAACATCATTATCCCGTCATCAGTTAACATGTAGACCTCCAACTCAAGATGAATTGGATGTAAACGATCAGAACTTGCCCGACGTCGTAGTTAAAGTTGGTTCACTGTTGAGAATTGAAATTGGAAAACTGTCATATTCGTCACCGGCTGGTGTGCATGGCGCCCTCAGTAAGCCCGTTACTTATGGAGTATCTGCTGCTGTGATAATTGTCATTATTATATGTTTCATTTTCCTTATTATGTACAGACGAAAATCGACTGAAAGCATACGGGTTTTGAAAAATATGCAAGAACAAATGGATATACTAGAGCTGAGAGTGGCTGCGGAATGTAAAGAAGCATTTGCCGAATTACAGACCGAGATGACTGATCTGACCGGTGATGTCACTGGTGGTATTCCATTTTTAGATTATCGTACTTACGCAATGAAGATATTGTTTCCAAATATAGATGGTCATGTGGTATTACAATGGGATCGACCTGAATTATTAAAGAAGGAAAAAGGTCTTAGAATGTTTGGACAGTTAATAATGAATAAAACTTTTTTACTATTATTTATTCGTACGCTTGAGAGTAATAGATATTTTTCTATGCGGGATAGAGTTAATGTAGCGTCATTGATTATGGTCACATTGCAAAGTAAAATGGAATACTGCACAGATGTTTTAAAAACATTATTAGCCGAATTAATAGAGAAATGTATGGAAGGTAAAAGTCATCCAAAATTGTTGTTGCGTCGGACTGAAAGTGTTGCTGAAAAAATGCTCAGTGCATGGTTCACATTTTTACTATATAAATTTTTAAGAGAATGCGCTGGAGAGCCTCTTTACATGTTATTTAGATCTATGAAAGGTCAAGTTGATAAAGGACCCGTCGACGCGATCACGTCCGAAGCTAGATATTCTTTAAGCGAAGAAAAATTAATCAGACAATCTATCGAATTTAAATCCATGTCCGTATTTGTTTCTATTTCTCAACAGACTGTATTTGTGAGTGGTTTGGAAACAAATACTGAAAATGTGCAAGTAAAAGTTTTGGATTGCGATACTATTAACCAAGTTAAGGAGAAATGTTTAGATACAATATATCGAGCGACTCCATATTCTCAACGACCAAATAAAGATGATTTAGATCTCGAATGGAGAACCGGAACTTGCGGTAGAATGATATTGTATGATGAGGACAGTACGACGAAACAGGAAGGAGAATGGAAAAAATTAAATACTTTACATCACTATAGAGTTCCAGACGGCGGTTGTTTGAATTTAGTATCTAAGCAGAGTTCCATTTACAATTTGGCGATGTTGTCGGAGAAAAATGAGAAATCGCATATGTATGAAACGCTGAATCGAAGTAAATTCAGTTCGGCGAGTCCGCCTGCAAGCCCATTGAAATATGATCATAATAGCGGCGTGAAATTCTGGCATTTGGTAAAACATCACGACAACGACGCGCACAAAGAAGGTGAAAGGGGAAACAAAATGGTTTCCGAGATTTATCTAACAAGACTGCTAGCTACGAAAGGAACTCTTCAAAAGTTTGTGGACGACCTTTTCGAAACTATATTCAGCACTGCACATCGCGGTTCCGCACTGCCCTTAGCTATAAAATATATGTTCGATTTTTTGGACGATCAGGCGCTTCAGCATGCCATATCTGATCCGGAAGTCGTCCATACGTGGAAAAGCAACAGTTTACCGTTGCGATTTTGGGTTAATTTAATAAAAAATCCAAATTTCGTATTCGACATACACAAGTCGAATACTGTGGACTCGTGTCTGTCTGTCATAGCTCAAACATTTATGGACTCTTGTTCCACATCTGATCACATACTCGGTAAAGATTCGCCCAGTTCAAAATTGCTCTACGCCAAAGACATTCCAGTATATAAGGAGTGGGTGGAACGGTATTATACAGATATAAAGCAGATGCCGGCCATCTCGGATCAAGACATGAACGCCATGCTGGCCGAGGAATCTAGACTGCACACCAAGGAGTTCAATACGAACTGCGCTCTGCACGAACTGTACGCGTACGCGATGAAATATTCCGAACAGCTGATGGTCACCCTCGAGGAAGACGAGTTTTCGCAAAAGCAAAGGCTCGCTTATAAATTAGAACAAGTGCACAATTTAATGTCGCACGATTATGCCATGTAAATTATTCGAGGCCGGCACCCCCACATCGAACGGTTACGCGCGTACAATATATATACAAATTGGTTTAATTTTAGTGTTAATTCGATGTAGCATATATATATTGAATATATGTATATAATGATTAAATGAATTGAATACTATATCTAATTATATAATTGATATATAAATAATAACAGAATTCAATGTGAGTGAGTTTCGATGAAGGCGTCGTGAGCGCCTTGGTTTTGTTGTGACGCGGCATATTCACGACAGTAGCATTTTCCTAACATGTTTGATCGTCCAGTGTGAGTGTGTTGTGAGGGAACATTATCAGGGTATGTAATATTTAGACAGTATATCGCTAGATAGACAATTGAATTTCCCACAATAAGTTGAAAAAAAGATAATGAAATGAAAACGAATAGGGGCGGAGCTCGTCCCCGTACCCCTTCTGCACGGAAAATACCCCCGTCGTGAATATGTTTTTATGATGTACCTTTAGCTTACTGCCAATTAATTAAAACATATCTGGCTGAACGAAATGGAAATTGTTGTATATACTAGATAGTGTACAGTCCTAAATAATTTATGAATTGCGTTGGTCTGAATATTGATTTTAAGTCTTATAAAAAAAAACGATATATTATACTCTTCCGTATTTTACTAATTTTGTTCAAGAGAATATTTCTATATGTATGCTTTATAAGTGAAAAAAATAAAATATAAAAAATCAATACAAAAAAATGAAAATTAGTATTAACGGATAAATGTCGTGATTTATACTATGAACTTGTATACTTTTTATCTGATTCGTTTTTTTATATATTTTTTTGCCTTTTTACAAGAAGTTTTGTAATTTGGTATTTTTAAAATGAAAAAAAAATGTAATTATGTTTTTTTACAATTGAATCTAAAAAATAAAACACGAATTTGATGTTTTTAATCAGAAATAAATGTTTACAAATAACTAATTGAATGTAAATGTGTGTGCAAGTGTAAGCAGGCCGCGGCTTCGCCGCCAGCCCCACTGTATTCCATTAATAAATATTGTCAATTGTAAACGGAACGTGGTTTCATTGCAAACTCACCCACCAAAATAACCACCACCATCACCATATATAAAAATATAATTACCAACAAAATTAAACCCACAACACAAAATCACCACTTTATTACCATTTTATCACAATTACAATTACAACCACAAACCAAATCAATATATATGAGAGAATTTATAATTTATAAAATAATCAAAAGAGCGACCCCACAAGCCACCACTACGCAGCCGCCCCGCCGCCCGCGACGCGCCGCCATCGTAACAAAAATTTAATTAAAATTCAAAAAAAAAAACAATTCGCCCCCCTACATAACTCGAGCACTAAATTTTGTTCTGTTTTATATGTAATTATAATTATTGTAAAAGAAAAAGAGAAAAAAATTGCGTGAGACACACAAATGTGCGGCACCCTCTACATTGGCGGCCCGTCGCTGTTGTTTTTCAGCGCGGCGAGGCGGCTGCTGTGGGTGTTGTGCCGGTTCGCGTTCATCGTGGTGAACAACTTGTACTGCATCCCGGCCTATGTCGTCTGGATGACGCTGATGAAACCTCTGAGGAGCTGGAGACCCGATGTCTACTGGCGCATCGAAGGCGTCCTCTTCCATTGGCTGCTCGCTATGGTCGCCCTCTGGTCCGATACAGCTGGATATCATAGTGAGTACAATTTTCATATTTCAATTTATTTAAGACTCTTCATTTCCTTAATGATACATATATTTCTCAACTGCTGATATATTAATTATTATAAATTATATTGATATATATATATATATATATATATATATATATATATATATATATATATATATATATATATATATATCATTTTATTTTCATAATATAAAGTGAATCAATTTTACATTAACAAAAATGTGGACCTATGTATGAAAATTTTTATCAAATTGGTTTTAATATAAATTAAATTTTAAAATTAAAACATGTTTTGGATATAGTTTTCATCAATCAACGAATTAGAAATTACAGTAAGCAAGATCAGTGCCATATTTTTCAAAAAGTAAACCATAAAAAATTGAATATTATAAAATGAGTTATATCTATATGCTATAAATTTTTTTTGTTAAAAAATTAGGATGAAATTTTCAAAACGGTCAATTGACCGCGCGTGGTAGGTTTAGGCTTGTACTCTTATACAAAAAGGTCCACCACTAACACGGTTTTAGATGATGAGTCATATGTACTGGTAAGAGTCAGAATATACTGTAATATTTAATTAAATCTTATTTTGGTCTTATTATTATATATTTGAGATAAGAAATTCCCTAAGAGGTATATTTTATTATTGTATTAATGAATGAAATTTAATTTGAATATATAATATGAACATTTATTAATTAAAATGTTTGGTGAATTATGTATTCAAATTTTACTGTATATAATTAGAAGTATATTTATTGGGTTACAAAGAATGCTTTCAAAATAATAGCAACACAACACATTTTATATATATTTTTGTATAATTCCAGGAACACTTCTGGATAAGGCTGCTAACAGAAAGATATATTAAGATATTTTCAAAATTATATTTATTTAGAATTTAATTTCTATGACTACTTACATTGATAATTTTGTATTTTCAGGATGCTATATTTATCAAGCAAGAATATTTATTCTTATAATTATTCAGACTCATTACATAAATTTTATTGTTTAATACAGTGAAACTTGAATATAATTTTCAAAATATACTAATACAGTGGTTAATAATATGTATAGTAATATAGTAAATTGTAGTTATTAAAGTATGAATATTTATTTCTTATTTTTAATATAGGTTTCACTTCTTTATGTGTTGGTTGTTTATATTATTATTGTTCTTAGTATATTCACTGAAAATATTATTGTTCATTTCATGCAGAACAAATATTTTTTTTTTAATATGTCACATACACTTTTGATATTGGAATGTTGTCCATCAAGATAATGAAAGCAATATTATTATTAAAACGTCCTTCTATATTTAATTTTGTCTTGTTTCTGACATAACATATTATTTATGAACATTTTTTTTCTCTTATTATAATGTTGCATTTTTTGTAGATTTACCCATAAAACTATAGGTTAAACATTATCTAGCATGCAATTTATATTCTTATAAATAGATTTCAATATATACACCATATATATATATATATATATATATATATATATATATATATATATATATATATATATATATATATATATATATAAAGTATATGTGTTTTCTATTTCATATAAATATCAATATTGATTTACTAATTCGTCTACGTCTAACGTTTTCAATTGTATGTAGAATGAAAATGTACATTACTGATAATATACAAATTTATACATCATATGGTGGTAGTTATAAACTGATGTATGTTAAAACGCACCTTCACATGTTCATAAAATACGCAGTTAAACGGCATAATTAATCATGTTACGTTAACATAAAACTCGTAAGAGAAGTCGCTTGTGCTAATTAATCATGGACATTAGTACTTTTAAGGTAAGAGATACGAGGTTATGCTAGCATAAATATAAACGCTGCTATCTCATTAGTTAAAATTTTTTAATTATCTATAATTATATATATATGTGTGTGTGTGTGTGTGTTCGTTTCTATACTGAGTAATTGTGATGGATCAAAAAGTTTGATATCGTTATTTTTTGTATATTTAATTTTTCATCGTTGGTACGACTGAATCGAATTTATATTTTCCGTTGTGGCAATATTGTCTACGGCGACTTCATATCTTCGAGTTCCACATATTTTTTTTTACACGGTCAGTGACCGGTTTTTGCCGACGCAAAGCATTTCTAGTTTTCATACCGGCGTACCTAAAGACACACATTCAAACTAACAGATAGATCTATACACGTTTGGAATTATTTTAAATATATATATGTTACTGTTAAAATCACGTATATGTTGTCATCAAAAAACAAATTAAATCGATCAACTGTAATATGATAATTTTTATTTAATCTAAAAATGTTTTTTTTTATTGCAACATTGAGTCAATGAATATATTTAATAGTATAAATAGTTTATATCGAGTATAATAAATTGCATCAATTGAAGTTTTTTTTTGAAATGTATTCTTATCAACGTGTTGTTGTTTATTAAATATAATTCTGCTGCATCATTTTATTGTTGAAAATAAGTAAATATTTTTAGTAGATTACAATGTGTATTTTATATCTTCATATAATAATTTCAATCCTTCAATAAATATTTATTAAAAAATAGAATGTCCATTTTTCGTGCTCGTTTTATTTGCCAATAACACGTACTTTACAATAATGCGCGCACGTTTCGCGTTAACTATTTCACGATACTATGTAAAATAACATCGCGATTATGTAAAACACTATAGAAATTCATATATGTGTATTTATTTATGACGAACTATGACGAATCTTTTTAACATATTCTTCTGCCCGAAGAAACGAATATTCAGCGCATTCTTTATAATAGTATATATTTTTGTATTATATTTTAAAATACTTATATGTTTATATATATATTGTTTTCTTTTTTTTATTGAGTACGTTCGATTTTTGAGAAGCACTGGTCTAAACTGTATCGGAACGTGAACGCCCACAAGAATGAGTCACGTGTTTTGTTGACGCAGTTTGAACACTTCTTGACCATACTAATTTTTTTCACATTTTTATTTCTGACTCTGTATTGTTTTAAGTATAAAGCGGCCTTAAAAATTAAATCAAATGATATTTTTAATATTTATCTAGTATATAATAAATATGTAATTGGTATGATTTTTTTTAATATTGCACACTATTATTAAGGTTGCACTGTTTGATTGGTTTGTTTCTCCGATATGAATCTTGTAATCGATTTTTCAACCACTTTCCAATATCCAATTGAAATGAAATTTTGCGTACTCGCTCATTTTCGATGACAATATATGAATCGATTAACAGATTTATTTTGCTGTGTTAATTTTACGAGTCATAACGACTGTTAGACCAAAATATTTTACTTAGTGATGTTTAACTTTTTAATTAAATATTAATTATCTACAAACATAATGTTTCTATTAAAATAATAAAATAAATGCAAACATTTTACACTGATACTGATCATTTTGTTTATATGAGAGTATTTAATATACATGCATATATTTTAATTAATTTTCAGATGTGTGATTCATTTTATCAATATCATATCGTTTAACATAAACTTATCTTATATATTGTGTATATTTTTTTGTGAAATCGTGTAATTCTAATTCTTTCAATTTCAAAATTTAACAGATAGATTTTAAACATTCTTATGTTACTAATCTGATTAGATATCTTAAAAATAATGAAAATAAAATCTACCTTTGATTTTTTTCTATTATTTTAACTCTCATTTTGATTCATTGTAATATATATTAAAATTAATGTAATTATTATAATGATATTTGCAACGTGTTCAAGCAATTTATTTTATGATTGATCATATCGATATACTGTTCTATTTTTTTTTTTTTTGCTAAAATTATAACTTTTTGCTAATGAATGATAATTTAGCAAATGTACCACTTTCTACCGACAGCTTTAAGAATGGTAATTGCGACTGTTTCCAATAATAATGTGCTCAGATATTCGAGGAAGGAAGTCATAAATGTGTTCAATTACAGCTAACATTATTATCACAGTTAAATTTCAGCATATTTTCTATATATAATTTCCACTAATAATATATTTATTAATGAATATAATTTTACTTGTTCTACAATAAAATACACTTGTATTGAGTATATCCTGTGATCAGCATATTTCTATTTATATTTACTGTTTATATGAAAATCGTTGAATATTAATATTATTTACTTATTATGTAAATTAGAATTTTTAAAAGCTGCTCTTTATTTAAACTTTATTATACATTAATTTATATAATTTAGTTAAAATATGATTGTTGTCTATTAATAAAAGATTCATTTTAACGATGATATCTTTATATTTAAAATAGCATTTAATTCAATATATTCGCGAAAGGGTTGCTGTGTCATTTTCCTCCCCGGGATATCGTTTTGATAATTTATATAATTCGAAATATCCGTCATTTAATTCGATTTATTTCGAAGCGATCGAATGTACAAAACGGGATGCAACATATCTGATCATAATGATAATCATTATTATTGTCGTAACCATAATCGACATAATTACAGCCAAACAGGTCAAGGTGATCCGGTGCATATACGTGTTATAGGCAAGTTCGCACGTTGTACAATATTTATATATATATTATATATGTAAAGCGCTCGGTTCAATTCCCACGATACGTCTTCGACTTTCACCTTCGCTTTCACGATCCCAATAATCGCTTTTGTGTACATTTTTATCTCATTGTTTTATTATATTATGAACGATGATTGTCTTGTTACATGACGGTCATTTTATAAACTGTAATTTGTAGTTTTACATTGATAACTTTGGTGTTATAATTGTGAAAACAATATCTTTTTGCATTATTTTTATTTATTATATAATTGATTGTAATCATTAGATGTGCATAATACGTGTTGTGATTATAGAAAAAGTGTTGTTAATTATATAAAATCTCGATTATCCGACTATCGTAAATAAATCAATAATATTAACAAATATTTTCCATAAATATATATTAGGTGTACTTTTTATTTATATTTAATTTAGTATACTAATAAATCTATCTTATTTTCAAACTTGATTCTTTACTTGTTGAATAATAGAGGTTCTACTATAATTCTATTAAAAAAATATTTAATACAATACATGTATTTTTAAACTAGTTTAATATCAAAGTTTACAATAACTGAAATGAATCTTATCTAAAACTTTGATGTAATATTAATTTTATGCTATGTATTTTTTTAGTTGTATTTTTATATGTTAACGTTGTATGTTTCAGTTTTTTTTTCAGAGAATTTTGGTAAGATATTGTCTTTTATTATAAAATTTATATTTGTATTAAGTTAATAATTTATGTTTCATATATTATTATACTTTATATGATAAGCTTAGCAGCGATTTATATAGCAAAAGTTAAATATTTATCATGAAACCAGTGATTCATCATTCATATAAATAGCAATAAAATCTTGAAGCGTGTGGATAAAAATGTATTGAAGAGCAGTTCAAAGATAAAATACATTAATTTGTCTTTTTGGTATTTGACATTTTAAAGTGCATTTATTAAGTGTACAATTCATTCAATTAGATTACATCCTGTCTGTGAGTGGAATGACTTCATGTGATTCATTTTTGAACGTATGACATTCTTTTTTAATCGGATAAAATACATCGGCGGCCGGATTGATTATCATTATTTTAAATTCACATTAAAATCGCACAGTGGAAATAGAATAGTTTTGAGAATATTATTTTTGAATTTATCTAGTAATAAATAAAGGAATCGAATAGGAAACACGATATTTTTGATATTTAAAAGAAACTTTATTCAATATTTCGTCGTGATTTGAAAGATTTATTTCGATATTATCGATCCTTAAAAGGCACCACGTATACACGATAAATCACTCGTTCTTTAATTTTTAGATATACGGGTTGTACAGTCGAAAATATATTATGAAATTGTGATTTATCATTTATATAGAACAATTTATGATAGAAAAATATGAATCTAAATGATGGTCCTAAAATCATTTTCAATTGTATTCGTTATAATTTTCTTATTTTATTATTATTTTTTTTTTTTGAAGTATTAAAAGAGTAAGTATGAATCACACCTAAATATTATTAATTAAGATAAATTGATTTAATTTTCATTCTCATCATTCATTCATCTATATCTATGGATATATATATATATATATATATATATATATATATATATATATATATATATAAGAAGGGGAGAATTCGTAAAATTAGATAAGACGAATTTGAAAAGGGTACTAATTATAATTTGAGTGTCGGTTTACTAATTGAAGACTTATAATTATCTATAAACCGATTCGGTTTTATTATGAAGGCTTCCAAATGTTTATATTGAAATTGATTCCAGTGACTTCCTAAAAAAAATAAAAATACAATATATGTTATTTTAAAGTGTTGTAAGTCATTGGTATATTAAATGAAGATTAATATATCTGTTTTAAATAATGATGTTGAATACGGTGAAGCCTTTATTTTTTTTTTTGTTCTCTAATATATAACGTTATCGTATATGGTTTTGACGAGGTCATAAATATGATCGCGATTCTACAATGTGTATGTAAAACACCATTGCGTCGTATTATACAATAAATATTTTACTCGGTGTATTCTTTTTTGAAACGAAAAAGTTCGCAGAGTGTACGCGAAACGATTATGTTTCGCCATTGTTTCGGAACCGGAAGTTGCATGTGATGCAATAGCTTTTGTATAAGATTACAAGTCGAAACTAGTATGTGGCGCAATAATGGCAAATAAACCAGAGAATCGAGATATCATCATTCGTATAATGTTTTTATTTATTTTTTTTTATATATAAATCTTTCGTTTCGTTTACAACATAATTTTGGTCGACATCGTTTTCATTCATATTGTATTTTTTGGTTGAAACAGCTCGATTGGGTAGGTTTATTGCATACGTGAAAGAGAAATTAAGACCAGTTTTTTATCCGTTTTGATCGATGGTTCTCAACTGAAAGTATTGTATAAGATACATTTAACGTTTTAAAGATAAAAAATGAGAAAATAAAAGACCACCAAAAGCGTTGAAATGCATTTCGTTTTTATTACAGTTTTTTTTAACGTGTCTATTATTTAGGTGATATGTTCTTGAGTTTTTGCTATCCTTTTCGGATAAATTTATACCTGAAATACCACTCAATTGTGCTATATATTGAGTGTGCACGACTATTGAACAATTTAATAGGACGGGTTTTGTTAAATTTGAACAATTTGATCTTTGTAATCGTATTTGAAATGTATATTTCAGCAACAAATCGTATAGATATTTATATATTGTGAAATAGTTGTCGAATTTTTAATTAAATTTTATTGTTAAGTGTGAGTTTAGGGGAAATTTTTCTATATTCTACTTTGACCAGTAGGCTTTCGACAATCGCAGAGGGGCGAATGGTCCTCGACATTTTCGTGTCTTTCACGCTTTCGAATTTGACTGACGAGGGTCCTCGGGTTTCGTACCCTCCTCAGATCATCATCCACATCTTCAGGTTTCCCGTTCTCTCTCTCTCTCTCTCTCTCTGTCTGTCTCTCCCCTTCTCTCTTTCTATCTTGTTAAATACGGATTGCCTTAAAGTTCAGGAAACTGGATATAAATGGCACGTTGCCCGTCACTCGTCGCAAATACGACCGCTTTGACTGCGGAAGCCGAAAAGGACCAGATCCTCGACCCTGTGACGAAAGGCGAAAGGGAAATTAAATGCCAAGCTAGTACAAGGTAAGGACTTTCATAAAACGTTTCTATACAAACGTGTGCACGTTTGTGCCCGATGAGATCCAATTTCCATATGGAAAATTTCAATTTCGCCATTGAAGGCGTCCGTACTAAAACAGTGGTTTTCAAAACGCTTTACATTTGACCTCTGAGCTTTATGTGATTTTGAATAGTAAAACACTTTCGGATGCAACGTTATTCGATGTGCGGTTTCCGTTCCGCATATAACGTTTCTACCTGAACTGTGATTGTGGGAACTATAACTGCAACTTCCTACCAACAGTTTCTCAAAATGTGATTTATGGTATCTCAAAGTATCACCAGTCAAAGAACACTCCAATATACACATATTCTTTTAAATTTAGATTTGCATAAATGATAAATTCCTATTCTGTTTTAAATTTTTGTTGGATTTTTCCTCTCATTTCTCAATAGAGGCTCTCTCTCTTAAAAAAATCGGTAAAAAATCGAATTCGTTTTTCGTCCGGAATGCGGTCTTCATGTGCTTCTCAAAATTGCGTCATTCATTTTTGCGTAATTAATAATTCTTGCGAGTTCGTCGACATTGACTTTATGCGACTCAAAAAACATCTTCGATCGGTTTCTAAATCAGTTTGAGATATATATTTTTCTCTTTTTTTTCATGACTCATCTGCAAAAATACGATATATTTATATACACAATATGTCTTGTTCTCTTGTGCGTGTTTTTTCAATTATGAACATTCCCGAGCCGCATATTATTTTTTTCCATCCAACCTTCTTCGTGCTTTTTCTATTTTAATATATCATTTGCATAGTTTGATCGTAATAAGTCACGGTTTAATTTTAGAAAATATCGATATTGTGCAAAATGCGAAAAATATTCATGTGAAAAATTCAATATTGTATATAATGTATTTCAACAATTTATCAATTTATATATTTTTGTGCTTTGATCTGTCATGAAATTTAATAAATATTTCTACGATGTTGCTTTATATTCATTTACTAAAATATTCAGGTTTTATTGAATATATTTTTATATTAATTAAAACCGTTATTTCTTTCATTAATTATAATTTCACAAAGTTTTAATTATATTTAAGGTTATAAAAATATCAATTATTACCATTTTTTTTTGTGCTTAACGCTCTCAAATATCAAAATTCACCCTTTGAGACATTTGATATCGACGATGGTGACTTTTTTCTCATCCATTATATAACGACCTTGTTATGAAATTTTTTGACGTCCAGCGAAAAAAATTAGAATTAATTAGCATATCTGTGCTACAAATTATCGTTTATTGTGTATTTTATAATACAATTCAATGGAAAACCTTGAAATTAATTTACATTTCTCGGCCGTTATAATCGATCCAGAATTGAATTATTGTGCTCGGAATATGTTATTAAATATTCATCTATTATGCGAATGACACTTTGGAGTATGATCTAACTAATTTGTGTACAATTGTATAAGAATTTATTCGTGATTGTCAGAGTGGAAAAGCGCTCCATAATTGGTAACTATTTCGTTATAAGTAAATCAATATTGATCGCCTGATACATTTCATAATTTGTAAACAGGTTTTCTGGCATTCGTGATGTTTATTTGTCTACGTATAGAATTTATACATTGGGATTCTATTATTTATTGATTTAGGAAAAGCGTTTAGATATTGTTGATAAAGATTTAAACGTGCCGCATATCGTGTATTGATATAATTGCATCATTATTATTACGAATAATCATTAATTTTATTTTTTTTTATTTTCAAAGATAAAAACAATATATCTTTGTTTAATTTTAAGATTTACAATATTGAAATCGTCAAATGAGTCATACCATAAATGCTTTTGTAAACGATCATCCTTTTTTTTCTTATTTATTAAAAAAGGTTATTCACATTCAACTACAAAGAATGATTCGACGAAAAGTATATACATATTATATTATACATAATGTATATAAAACCTTTCGAGTTTTGTATGGATCCTGTATAAAGGAATTCAAAAAAAAAATTTGTAATATTATAATAGAACCGAAGGGGAAAGTTTTACCTGTTGTATTTAGTTTGTAAATTCCGTTAAGACACGTTAGTTTCATTTTTTTTTGTCTTCTTGACAATATGAAATACGTTATCTATTACGGTTAAAATCGGAAATGCTCTCGTTGAATTTCCAAATTATACATTCAGATTTCTCAGTATTAATTACTTCTCACGTAAAGCTCGGTTGCTAAATTTGCGTCCATTTCTAAACTTTACGTTTGAAATGTTACTATTTTCATAATGGATTTGTGTTATTTAAGTGCAAGCACAGACTGACCTGCAGTTGAATTTTAATCAGAGACTCACTTGTTAGTCAAATGTGTTAATCTTATAACTATTGTGAGCAATGGGTTTACATTCTGCTACTAAAATACTATTAATTCTGAGAGTCGTTTCCTGGAATAGATATTCTCGTAATTTAATTGGGGATGTTATATATTTTATATTATATTACAATTTATTTCATAAAACATAATTAACATTATTTTTATTGTATTTATTATATATGTGCAATTTCAGTTGATCAGTTGAATTGGACAATTATTTAATTTTTGAAGAAATTTCGCTTGGTCATTGACTTATTTAATATTTATACTACCGAAAATATTATTTTTATCTGTATATTACGGACATTATTGCACATGTTGGTTCCGTTCTACCAATATATATATATATATATATATATATATATATATATATATATATATATATATATATATGTATGCAAAAGTCATTGTTATTTTTGATTCGATGATTTGATCATCGTCTCGTCTGTTAGAAGGCGACGATAATACAGCAGACTACAAATTAACCGGTCTATACTCGGTTAATCGGATGATGAAACAGTGCTGAAATCGCATATTTTTATAAATATTATTAAATTATGCACACCATGTAATATATATATATATATATATATATATATATATATATATATATATATATATATATATATATTATAAAAAGCCAGTAGTTAAAAATAAACCGATTCAACGCAAGTGATTAATCGTCTGCGTTTTTACCAGACTCGACATTCGTTTGTGTTCCGGTCGACGGCGAAATTACCGCTATTTATTTATTTATTTTTATATATATTTTAATGTCGTATTTTATTTTATTATACTATAATATATTTATTTATATATATGCTTTCGTTTTTTATAGAACCGACGTAACGACGACGCTGTTGATTTTCGGCTTTTTATCCGTCACTATAATATAATTATTATATGACCATAAAAAAAATGTGTTACTTCTTTCATATATATATATATACAGAGTGTATCTTTTTTTTCTCTACGTCTGACTCTTCTTCTGTATAATAATTTATATCTGGAATAGAAAAAAAAGTAGTTTATATACAAATATATTTCGCTCTGACATATTTGGAGTAACGGCATGTTCCGAATTGATAAATTAACATTTATATGGTAGAAGTTTTGCCGCATAGGAAGTTTTCGAATATTCAGCTTTTTATTTATGATAATTATCATGTTTACTTATATGATACATAATCTGTTACATCGTCTTTAAATTATAGTTAGATATTTTTTCCTTAATATATATATTTAAAAAAATATGTAACAATTACTAAATAAGATAAAATAATATTCAAATGGACAGATTCGTTGACAGCGTTAAATTATTGCACTCGGACATAAATAATGTCACAATCCAAAATAACATCACTTTTCAATACAAGCAACAAGTAGAAAAACAAGAACTATAAATCAATTCTGGTACATTATCGTTACTTCTCTCCTTTAAAGGCGAATTTAGTAAATGCAAAGCTGAAACTTTGCATAGTTACAGATTTGTATCTCATCTATATAATATTATAATATATATAATAACATCTGCGAGTTGTACCATACTGAGATGTGGTATTAATCGCTCTAAAACTGAATGAATAATGGCGATTAATGACATAATTATTTTTAAAAATACGGTTGAATTTTTAAATTGATAATAAATATGAGCAAGTCGAAGGGTTATAAAAATAAATGTTGAGATTTTGCGGTGAAAAGGGTATTTATAAATAAATGATGCAGCAGATGTTGCTGCGCTATGCGTGTCAAATGTATGAGAAGTTCTGTGGGAATTTTGTATGTTAGAGAACACAGTTTCGGATATTTATAACCTTTGGCATATTAACAATGGAATTTTGCAGTTTTATAAATTGAACATCGCATGATCTATATATACTATATACATATGTTTGTAAATATTTTATTATTATTATTATATAATGTTTTTTTTTAAGTCGACGCTATATTTAAATGTGACTTTTTTTGTTGAATATATTTAATATATAATATATGCTCAGATTCAGATCAGGTTTTTTAATGTGTGATTTGATATAGTTTGAGAATAACTGGAATAGCTGAATTACGATGATTTATTATTGACGTTTATGTTATGCACGCATTGAAATGTAAATGTTTTATTTCATTTATATATATATATATATATATATATATATATATATATATATATATATATATATTTTTTTTCTTTGGTTCGTCCATTGAAAATTTTTGTCCGCTTTATGTTCTTTGAAGATCGTCAGTTCATGAATGTGAGTCATTCGTTTTTCAATGGTTCATTTGATCGATGAGACAATATTGAATTAAAAGAAAAAAGATTTTTTTAATTTTATTGTTTTCGGAAATCATTTAAGTATTTTGCACATTTTGTAATTTAATTTTACAAACTACATAGTAATAATATACATTCAAATTTGGTAACATTTTTTAGTGTTTAATTTGAGACTCTAATTGACAGTCCTCGATTTTCTTTTGATTTTATTTAGTATTAAAAAAAAATATATATTTTAATTTAGTATTATAAAAATAATATTAAACTCTTATAGAGCAATTTGAAAATTAAAAATACTTCAATAAACAAGAAATGCGGTATAAATATTATTTTAGTTACAAGAATTGTAGAGTAATGAATTTAGAATTATTTCAATATTAAATATCTATTACATCCATTTCAAAGGAAATTTATAGTTATAATCTTAGATGTTTAATTTATATTGGTCGAAATATTATTATTAATTTAATATTCAATTTAACGGTAGTTTAATATTGTTACGTCCCCGGGGTCGGGGGTTTCTAGGATAGAAAATGATACGCTCCTATTTGTGTATATCGGTCTTACCAACGGGGTTTTATTACTGACAGGTTTACAATAATCGGCAACGAAGTACAAGAACACAGTTAGAATTATAAATAATGAAGACAATAGAATAAATACATCAATTAATAAGAATAATCAAAGATACAAACATAAATCATTAATCAGAGATACAAACACAAATCATTAAATGCCAATAGTTAGAGATACAAACATAAATCCTTGAATGCCAATAATCAGATATACAAATATAAATCAATTACAAGAGCAGTTAATAACAATAATGGACATACGTCAATTAATAAAAGACATACATAAATGAGTTCCACTAAACAAGAGCGACAAGGGATTAATTACTGGTTACCAAAACCTTAATCTCTAAACCCATATTCCATATATGATCCACCGGATTGGAGTATAACCGCTACTCCTTCTGGAACCAGATCGTAGATATCCAACGTGAGACTTTCTCGAAGAACGTCTTCCAGACGCTCTTCTGGATTCGTAGAGCTCCCAGATGCCGACCAGGCCGCTCCTACATCCGATCGTCCTTCACCGTAGTCTGACGTCCTTCCTCGATCTATCCATCCGGTCCGAGCTTCACAGAGCCAAGGCTCTCACATGTGAAGTCGGGCAGAACTTCGCCTATCCAAGACTGCTTGCAGACGAAGCCTTTTGTATACTGGTCGTACACCCGTTTTATAGGCGGCCGACCTGCAGTCCTTATCGGTTTCAGCTAATAGCGAAGTGGTAACGCCCATTAAATATGGGAAATCCCGTCTACATTATTACTTTGTGATTATCTTCGTCGCTTGGGTTTTTAGAATCCATTAGCATTGTTATCGTAATCCATCTTGTCTATCTTCTTTTACATTTACAAAGAACAGGGTTTTTCCATATCTTATCTCTAACTTAAATAAATGCCGTTTACCTGCAGTAATTATATTTAATTCTTATATTAAACCCCCCAAGGTCGTAACATTGCCCCCTTCTAAAACTCGTTCGTCCCGAACGATGTTAAACTCATTTTCTTCAGAAGGCGGTTCTTTTCCGGATTTACAGCTAATGCACTTTCGACGCCAGTTTTCCATGTTTCCTCCAGGACTTTTCCAAAAACAGTTTTCTGTTGGGATCGTTCTAATAATTTTATCCCGTCCGGGCTTAGAAATATCCAATTTCTTCGATTTTCCACTTAAATCTTTCAGCTGTACACTTTGCTTGTTGTTTTCCTTTTTAGTGCCGAAATTTGTTCTCAACATCCTCACTGGTGGTGCGTCCGCGTTTACTTGAGTCTTACTCGTCGTTTTTCCAAAAGGATTTTCCTTAGAAGTGTAGCGTTTCGGGCAATTGTAAAATAAATGATCCCTTTCTCTACACTTGTAGCATCTAGGACGATGACGTCGACGTTTATTATTCTTCGATGTCGCCATCACTGCTCTTGTTTCAATTTCAAGGTCATGACGCGCTGCTTCCACTTCCAGTGCATGAGCCAAAGCATCCTTTATGTTGACATGATGTTTAAGTTTCACTGCGGCTCTTACCTTCAGATCTTGGATCCCGTCCACAAAAGTTTGGACTAACATGTCGTCAATACGAAGTGGTAATGATCGGTATGCTTTTCTGACCAGCCTCTGAACTTCCGACCACCACATTTGGAGAGATTCGCTATCCCGTTGTATGCGAGTTTTCAATTGCGTACGGTATACACATTCCAAGTGATTGTCTCCAAATCGGGACTCTAATGTTTCGAGTAATTCTTCATAGCTGACCTTTCCAGTAATCTCTAACACCAGGAGAGCCTGTCCACATAAAGCCAATGCCAATGCCGCAAATGCTCTATCATTATTCCATTCGTTGGCGTTAACCACAGCCGTCAACTGTATTTTAAAAGCTGTCCATGAAGAAGTTCCGTCAAATGGAGGTACCTCGAATTCTTGTGATGGAGAAACAACCACGGTAGATGAAATTCCTTTTCCAGATTTTATTTCAGCTATAGTCTTTTCAAATTCTTTAATCTGAGCTTTGATCTTAGAGAGTTCTTCGCTAGGTTGCTGGTTCCTTGTCTTCTCATCCTCGTTGATATTCCCTTTGAATAAGAGCGACATCTTCTATCCCACTTCTGACACCAATTGTTATCGTAATCCATCTTGTCTATCTTCTTTTACATTTACAAAGAACAGGGTTTTTCCATATCTTATCTCTAACTTAAATAAATGCCGTTTACCTGCAGTAATTATATTTAATTCTTATATTAAACCCCCCAAGGTCGTAACAATATTATACTAGGTTTCGATTAATTAAAGAGGATTTAAATTTTCCTATCGAAATTTTAACGATTATCACAAAGGATATATCTATAATTAAAAACGAAGTCCATCCAGTCTTTGATTAAAATATCGTTCAACTTCGAACTTTGTAACGTTCTTTATTGAATGACATTTATTATCTATGATAATTTAATATAGGATGAAATTATTCAAAATTAATGCGGAAATATTTTTATGTGTGTATGTGTTTTGTGACATTGATTATAATGGGTGTATATAATCAGTATAGCCGGCGCCAAAATTAGAAGATTTTATAAAATTTTAATCATTTTAATCATTAGAAGATTTCATAAAATTTTAATCAATATTATCAACAATCAAACGACTCAATATTTCTTTTTAATCGCAGCCTATCTTTGAGACTGGAATGTTGTTTTATCTTATATATATCATAAATCGCCAAATTTATATTTAATTTTCAGATATTATGGTTTAAGAATTGGATTAATCTGCAGTAATATTTATTGAATATAGATACTTTTTGCTAATTAAAAATAAAAATATAATAATATAATATATAGATAATAATGTGGGTGGTAGTATATAAGCGAATTCACGATCTGTTCATATGCATATAGAAAAAAAATACAGTGTAATACTTTAGAATGTCTATCTTAAATGACATTAATCGTGGTGATATCATTAAATATATTTAATCGAATTAAATTGATCATATCTAAAGTTGTACTATTTAACTATATTTGGTATTAAATATATATATAATTTTTATGTTTGAAAATATTAGGTATTTCAGTTTTTGTATACATAAATGCAATGGAAATGTTTTATTTATCTGTATTAAGAATTTTAGATTATCACACACACACACTTCATATATATACGTATATATTAAAAAATGCTTTAATATCACTATAACATAGTTAACATCATGATTTTACACGGTTCAGCGATTTAACCCTTTAACGTCCGACATTCCGTTCGCGTTTCCCGCGAAGACGCAACTCTTTCACGGCGCTCGCCTCGAATAATGACCATTAGCACGCGCTCGCTCGCGCACAAATCAAAACAATCCATAAATATAACATGGGAAATTAATAATAATAAGTTCGGAAAAACCGTGACGACTCATGCAAATCGACGAATGCTATGAAAACAATTTCGCTCGTTAGAACCGGTATTTCGAGCGGTGCGTAAAAATGGATCGAAACAACCGCATAAAATAAACGAATACAGTAATCGACAATTCATTTATTATTATTACATTAAACGTACATGTACGTTCGTATTTTTTTTTTTTTTAGTTGTTTTCTTTTCTCTTTCGGACAAGATTGGAAAGGCCTTGTCCTACATATATGCGAGTGTAAACTGTCTATAAGTTTTGCGATCGTCACATAAACGCAATCGTTATCGGCAAAGACGGACATGATCGGATTAATTAATGGCGTTCAAAAGCGCAATTCGCACGAATAAAACTGCAATGAGTCATTACCGGAACATGTCATTACAATTCGCCGGTGTAAATCCGACCTTCGCGCAGTGTTAAATAAATAAAAATTGTTTTCCTTTCGAATATTTTTTTTTTCTATTAAAACCGTTAGCTTGTGTATATATTTCATGTTTGTATAGTTTTAAATCAATGGAATTAAATACAACCTTTGTTTTGGATATTTATTTTCACAGGGTCGAATCGCCAAATTTACGTCAACAGATATTTTATTGTTGTATATTTTTTATAATATTTAAGTCAAATGGTTTTTTTTTTATAAATAGTAAAGAAAATATAAAACCGGAATTTGTTTCACTCTAAATACACATGTTACTTACTACTAACTTGACTTGCAAATGTTTTGTAACATAAAATTAAAAAAAAGTGATTTGAACAATTCCATATAAGTAAAGTGAATCACCTACATTTTGATCACTTTTTTGTTATTTTTATTTACCAATGTATTATTTTAAACATACGATTCTGTTTACAAATTAAATAAATTGAATTTAAATTTCTTATTAATTCAATAAATATCATAAAAATGTCACTTCCAAGTATTTATAGATCGATTTTAATTTACTTAATAAATATTTCAAATACGAAACGAACGCTCTTCTTACTCATAATGAAACGTGTCGCGCGCATTCAAAGGG
Source organism: Leptonema lineaticorne (assembly GCA_024500535.1). Classification (NCBI taxonomy): domain Eukaryota; kingdom Metazoa; phylum Arthropoda; class Insecta; order Trichoptera; family Hydropsychidae; genus Leptonema; species Leptonema lineaticorne. The sequence goes on from JANIJI010000017.1 coordinate 11,985,456, forward strand.
TCAAAGGAACCGCACTAGACACTTTTTAGGGTTTAAAATAATCGTTTTTAGATTCGATAATCAATCGGTATATATTTATGTGGTTTTGCTGCTTTGATGCCGTTTCGTTTCTTCGACGCGGAAGACCTTTAACGATTCGACCTTTGTCTGGTCGTTATTCGACGCATGTATATAGGATGAGAATTCTTTTTTTATTCTTCCCGTGCATATTGGGCAACATTACAGGAAACACATCAAAATCTCGTTTATTTTTTTTTCTCTTCTTTCCGCCATAAAATTTTCTTCTCTTGCACGATGCCTTTTCGTAATGCAGGAACCGTTTTTCGCTTTTTGATATTTTTGGTGAGCGTTTTCTTCAATGACTCGTTGATTATCTCTCGCGTTTTGAACGGAAGCCGCATTAAATACGCTCCGGAAAAATTCCCAAACGAGGCATTTTTGTGATGTTTTCCTGAAGTGAACACTTATTGCATACATCAGCGGCATTCAACCTTTTTATTTCGGCAGTTAAATAATAATTTACGCTCCCGAATACGCCCGGCATCTTAATATATGTACGTACTATAGAATTTCTATATAATGGATATACGTTTTATAACATTTATAAATTTATAATTAATTAACTTTAAGATTATAATACGTAGAACACGTGTCTGTAATGTTACATTGAATAAAATATATTTTCAACAGAACGTATAATAATAATAATTTATAATTGAATTTCGTTATAAATATATTAAAATTAGAATTTTATAATATGAGTGAGACGTTTCATGTCATAAACATTCGTTTAACGATTTAAACTTTGTTTGAATATTATCTCGAATGTTGTTAAAAATTATAAAATTTCAGTTCCATAGGGATTCATAAAATTGTAGTTTTGTATAATGCACATTAAAAATTCGATTTTTTTTGAATTTTAAATATTTTTTTATATTATTATTATTATTATTATTATTATGTCTTTGTTTGCTGAACTATAATTATAGTATATACTTTCACTTACATATATATTCGAGCGTTTGCAGCGTTTTCGCTAAAAATAAATAAGGGTCGTTGTGAAGGGTTTTAATGATCCTTCTGGGCACTGAAGTACTGCTTCAGGCATCGACCGTTGGTTCTTGGCATTTTAGTTTTACTATCTTTTCGGTTACTGCCTTTCTTCTTCTACACGATTTATATGTGGTCTGTGACAAGTGTGGCGTCATCGATTTTCCTGTTATTTTTATTTTATTTTTGTACTGTCGAAAATCGCTTAGGGGGTTAAAATGTTTGTTTTTTTTTATTTTATATATAAATAAGGTCGCATCCGTTGTCCTAAATATTACGTAGACCCGGTTTTTGTTTTTGCGAAAAATTAGCTGTTGTACAATTTCAAGAATTTATGATTAATTTTTTTTGTAGTTATTCGTGTTCACTTTGTGAAATTATATATTTCTTTGAAAACATTAATGTTTTGTATTATGATGTATCACGAATGACTTAATTTAATGTATTGATTAGTAATAGAATTTCCTAGTCGATGTATGTAAAAAATATTATTTCATATTGAAAAATAACAAAATAAGATATTAGAAATTCCTTCATCATTTTTATAAACAATTTCGTCATACATATTAAAAAAAGAGATATCTAGAATGATTCACATTTTAAGAAATTGTTGACATTAATTAGCTTTTTATCTAAAGTGTTTTTTTAAGAAAAATAATTTCCGATTTTAAATATTTTATTTAAATATCTATATATTATTAAATTTTGATCTGATCCGAAATTACGCTGTGTAAGACGTTTTTATTTCAAAATATACCTTATTTTATAGAAATATATTAATCTAATGTAACAGATATTCCGTAAATATTTATGTAACGTATCAAATTCCTTTATATTATCTCACACTCGACTGGACAATCGTTTTCGATATTTTTTTTAACAACATAATTTTCTATTATACTTTATCAAATTATTTTTGATGCAGATATATAATTTTTTAATCCTCTCATAAATTTATTAAAAAAATATTGCTATTTTAAAATTAGATTTTTTTCAATATATAAAATAAATATTTCTCCACTATTAATTTAAAATTATTATAATTATTCATTCAAATAACAGTCTAATTTTTTGCCTAAATAAAAACAAATATTTAGTTATATCGCTCCAAATCCTTCGCACAAAAACTTCATCGATCATTTATTTAAGTCTACCACAATAATTAACATTTCCGACAACTGCACATTAAAAAAAACCCTTTATTTTATTCTATTTTCTCAATCATTGTATATAAATGTTTTTCATGTTAAATTTTGATATATAATAATAATATAATATATTCGGTTTTTGTCGTTCTCGAATGATTAAACGTCTTTAATTTATTAACATCACATTAACTCTTATATGTACTTATTTTTTGCTCCTCAATATTATTGTACGGTTCTCCTTGAAGTCATCGCTTTTATGTAACGTAAATAATCAATTCCAAGTACCGACACGTGCATTATACGTCTTTTTTTTTTTAAATAGATATTCTGGAGTTTTTATCTGGAAAAAAATCCGTACCAACCGTTTTTTTCCTATTTCTACGACCTTGTTTTGCTATATTATATAATACAATACCGTCTTAATTCCATTTACGGAATGCCCGTCGATGTTCACGCAAAAATATCACGTTTCCGAATAATGTAATCAACATATTTAAACGCCGAGACGTTTGTTAGTATTGTGTTTACGTTGAATTGATAAAAAAAAAGAGTTTATAGTTCGTAAATTAACGTGATAATAAGAATAATGTTACCTGTTCGGTTTTGTAGAGGTATAAAAAAAATTGGCGCCATGAGACTCAAAAATAGAGGCCAAGGCCTACGCGTGTTGTGCCGTTGCATTATTTGTATGTAATCTATTAAAATTGTTGGAATTTTATCTAAATTATAGACAAAAGTAAACTCAAACCTACGGATTTTAAAAATTCCATGTATATTTCATGAGTTTTATTTTTATATGAGAGATAATTATATCTTAGCAGATGTTTTTGAGAATCGTATTTTAGAGTAATTTATAAATATATTCTAAAGGAAGTACATTGTTATCTTTGTACATCATTATTATTTTTGTATATATTTTAAAATATAAAAATAAATTATATTTTAAAATATAATCAAATAAGATTTGTAGCCTTTTATATATCAATCAATTTTATTTTGATATGAACCATTTTTCATTATATTTTTATATAGTTCGATTTAAATTTAAGTAGTACATTTTTATAATATTATTTCTTCAATATCACTTTGTAGATTATTTATTAATAAATGTTTATAATATTATTAAATAAAATAGAATTATATAGAGCTGTTAAGTCAATCGTAAAGATTGCAAAGTCGTTGGTTTGTTTGAAAAAAAATTTTTTTTTTAAACCTATTTTGAAATCAGTTGTGCAGAAACAAACCTATATGGCCATCGCGTGATTTGAAATCAAATCCGATGCCTATTTTGTGAAAATAAATAAAATTTTTCCACCAAAATCGAAAGACTGAACAATTTCGACCAATACTATTTATACTATATATAATATATATATATATATATATATATATATATATATATATATATTTATTTATTTATTTATTTAATAAATAGCGAGTGCGATAAAATTTATAAACAATTATTACCGGAAGCACGTGCGATCATTACGCTTCCGCAACTTTGAAATCTCAACGACGTTAAGTTCGCTTCGACGATTTTAATTTTTTTTTCGTATTATTATTTTATTTTATTTAGTCGATTGTATCGCGGTCAAAAACAAAAAAAAATAGAAATATGGCGGCCGAACGATTATTTAATTCGACGCCGACTCGGAAAAATTCCCTCGAAATATGAATAAAATATCGTATTCGGCGAATCGGAAAAAAAACGGATTCATAATCGTAATTACTCTACAATACTAATGTTAATTATATAATAATCGATTTTATGTGTTATCGAGATTGTAAAATATATGTTAATTTGGCATTGTCTTTTTTTTATTGCTATTTAAATTTGTGAATATTTGTGATGGAGTTGTTGTGGTAACACATTTGTTCATTTATTTATTTATATGAGGGCGCAATCGTATCAGAATGAATTATAACGATATATTAAACCTTTAAACTAATATTTTTAATTAATTTTTTTTCTAATATTAGTATTTAATATAATTATTTTATAATTTAATCAAATTAAATATGAAATTTATGGTGTTATTTTGATTTAATTTGCTATGATGATTTACATATTTAAATCGTATGAATTCATTAATTAATAAATATATTTATATATACATATAACTTTAAAGTTCAGATCTTACAAAATAAAAAGAAACTATAATAATAATAATGGTTATTGTTATTACAATGCTATATCCCTTTATGGAACCGAGTTTTACTACGAAAAATGTATTTTTTTAACATTCTGTCTGTTGAATTTCTAATTAGCTATACAACGTTTTAGTATTCTTATTAGTTTTATACGTTTAAATGAGATTTTTCAGTAGAGAATTTCAAAAAAAAAAATCTATAATGTTTTCGATTATAGCATCGTTGATTTATTTTATTCGTGTATTATCTCACAGTAAATTATCTATAATAGTAGGAATTGTCGAATTCCCCAAATCGTTAACACATTAATGCACACACACACACACACACACACTATAATATTTTTAATGATTTTCGCGGACCGCGGAATTCGCTTATCGATCGCGAACAAAAACCGGTCTCTCATGACATTAAAAAAAATATCGTGGAATTCAACTTTAAAGACTTTTCATTTTAATTTATTATTTAACGTCGGTGAGTCGAAGCCGTCACCGTAAATTGGCCATATTTTTTTTATTCGTTTTCAACAATTTGATCGCTCGATTAAATTGCATTTTTATGTTCAAAACCAGCGTAATGAAACCTTCGACGATGACGAGAAAGAATATAATAGAAACGACGAGAGAATCGCCAATATATGGTTTGAAGCAGTGTTTCTCAATATGCGAGTCTCGCTGGGGGGTAATTTGAAAGCGACGCCCGGGGAACAGTTTTTTTAAACCCATTATTGTCAGCAACTTAAAAAAATAACATAAAAGCAGTTAAAAACTTGAAGTAAAAGATAAAAAACTTATATTACTTGTATGCTTCGCGAGATTTGTAGTGTGAGATGGTATTGGGTGTGCCTCGAAAAGTTCTAAAAGGAGTTATAAAATGTTTTATTTTCTACTTCAGTTAAGGTTGTGCAATATATTTTTTAGAAATTTTGAAATATATTTTATAATAATAGAATTGGCACATGTTAAAATTGTTTTTATTGAGCTATACATATTTTTTATGTTTATTAAATAATATAATAAAAAAAAGTTATAAATCTTTTATCTAAAATAAAAATCGCGTATTGATTGCATTCAGTGTTATTCAGTCCTATATTAAAATCAGTTTATGGATTTTGAACAATCATAGAAAACATTATTCATAATATTTTATTACTATAAAATATAATATATTATATAAGTTTTATTTTATTTTTCAACAAATTAAAGATCCGCATTGAATTCTTAGAAAGTCGCACGTTGTTTTATTTTATCAAAAATAAATAAAATTATAATAATAATAAAAACAGAAACGATTATTTTCAAAGAAACGTCGACCTCGAGCAAGCGGTGGGTCTAAATATTATTTTCGTTAATTAATGAAACGTGAAAGTGACATTACTTGGTATATTTAATATATAATAATTATTTATCGTAATATTTCACAGAGCGAACGAATCATAAAATAAAAATAAATATTATATAAATCCAATAAATATTATTATAACCTTTATACGCTATTTGAACCGTACAATTTATATCAAATTATTTATTTACATTTTTTATTGAGATAAATTATTTAGTTTTAATACTCTCTTATTGTTCTATTTTTATGTAATAGTTTTTAATGATTGATAAAATTTTACTTTAACGATATAAAAAAAAACGAATGAACTCTTTGCACTCGAGACGTTTCGCAACATTTTTAGTGAAGTTTTTACTCCAAACTTAAATTATTTCACAAAAAAATAATGTACCATATGCTTTTATAAATTAAAACTTTTATATTTTAACATTTTATATACTTTTGTTGTTTAGTGGTTTTATATAGAATATATAGATTTATTGAACAAATTTCTAAATCCAAAAGAAAAGTTTTCGCCACTATTTCAATTTTTTTTTAATTAACAGTATATTGATCTACATAATCGTTTTATCATTTCATATTTTTAGGAATTTAAAAAAAATTAACTATAGTGATCTATCTGCAAAGATTTTCAAGTTTAAATCGAAAAAAGTTTCAAGGTTTTTATACCAAAAACGTAGTTCGGTTTTCGGTTATGTGGTTGCGGACTAATTTAAGATAAGAAAATATCGAAGAATGTGTGAATTTATTACAAAGAAATTAACAAAAATACTTATTGCTGCGCATTGATTTTTCGCATTAAGCCAAATAGTGACCGAACGGCGTCTTTCGAATGCAAAGGGTTAATCCGTGAAACATAATATTTATATATCGTATATATATCACCGGTAACTTAATTCGTAGGCTTTCAATTAATTTTATTTAATTACAATAGTTTTCACAGAAATAAAAAAGTTTATTTATTTTCATCAAATTTAAAATATATAAATTCTTACAGCATCAATCGTTCATAGAGGTTTGCGATCTAAATCAGTTTTTAAAATTGCGACATTTTTGTTATTTTTTTTGTATTTATATATATATATATATATATATATATATATATATATATATAATTTATTTTTGTATTTTTTCCTTTCAATATTTTGGATGAATTTCTAGTTCGTGAATTCGTTTCCGAATGTTATGTGGGTCGCGACGATTTTTCGTACGGTCGAGCGAAATTCGGTCACGAAACATCCGCAGTTTATCAACTCGCATACATATTCCATGCATTTTTTTAGACTTACTCTTTTTTTTTAGCTTTCTCAACTATATATATATATATATATATATATATATATATATATATATATATATATATATATATGTATAGAGAAAGAGAGAGACGAGGGGGGGGGTAAAGAAGGGAAATTTCCGACAGTGGCGTTTCTTCTTTTTATTTTATTTTATTATTATTTTTGGTTTTTCTGGTCAAAAATTCGATTTGGCAAACAAACACGCACGATCAGCTGACGGACTCGAAATATTGACGACGACACTCGACTATGTATGAAGAGCGTCGCCGATGTCATAGATGTCAAACTCGTTTTTGGAACGCGGACCATTTTGGGACAAATATCGTATGTATGTTGGTTGTAAAGCCTTTTGTGGATTTTTTTTTTTTTTTTTTTGAGTCTTTTTAGAACGCTTTCCCGCTGCTAATTTGAGAGTTATATGTATAATAATCAATTTTGTTATAGTGTTTTTCTTTTAATAATACTTTTGTGTATTGTAAAAAATCAAGATTCTAATTTGAATTATGAATTTTTAAAATATTTTTTAGAATAAAATTATTCTTATTCTATTTGATATAAAAATGAATTTTGAACGAGAGGTATGTATGCCTAAAGGTCTAAACAGTTTGATAATATTTTATATGTCATTCTAAACGTATAATAAAATATTCAAAAACTCTATGTATATAGGCAAGTATTACATAAAACATAAAATTTGAATAATGATTGATAACGTAGTTATTAACGAGGAAAGGCTTTGGAGTCCATCGCATAAATTATCAAACAAGTTATTTAACAGAGAGATATAAAACAATAATTTTTGAAATTAAAAAAAAAAAATTTGAGAACTGCATTCGGTTCGCGGTCCGCCAGTTTAGTACACGTGGTCGAACTAAAAAAAATATATATAAACCGAAACCGGTAGAATGCAGACGGAGCCGTTCTTCAGATTTTGCGGTTTTGCGGTTTTCGGTTTTGATTTCCATCCCTTATTCCGACGGAATCGTCAATATTTCCATACTGTTGTTTATTTATTTATTTATTTTAACTCTTATACGTCCTTGGCGTGTTTCAACAGACGTCCTTGTTTCTTGCAATAATAATATTGAAATGTTGCGACATGGTCGTTTGCCATACGAGAATTGATCGCGAACCAAATATCAGAAGCAAACTGGTTATACCACAGCATATATACATTTTTTATTATTATTATCAGAACTCTACTTATATATTATATATCGAAAGTTTTCTGTTTCGTAATATGTTAAGAATTTTTTTACGTATTTGACCCTAAAGGGGTTAATCAATATGAAATTTATCGTTGTGATAAGTCAACGAACACTCCCATCGGTAATTAAGTTGGACGTTTTAAAGATTGAAATTCACTTAGACATTTGTTTGACTGCGATTATATTATATAAGCGTTTATTTTATTGTTTGAGTAATAATTTAAATAAAGTTTTTATATTATTTTATCGTTGAATCTAAACAACGTTAGATGCGATCTAAATGTATGTTATCGATTTATAAATGACGTGTCGTTGAAATGAGGTAATAATTACTATGATATATTAGTATGCAGAAAAGCTGGAGAAGGTCATAATATTCTAAATTACGAATTTTCAAAACGGATTATTATTAGAAAAAAAAAATACCACGATCATTATCTATGATTTTCAATGACGAATTTATGACATAACGAGTAGAAAAATATACAAGTCAACAATTTTTTTATGTAAAAATTCTAATGTATGCGTATGGAATGTAAAGAAAAGTTAAATTTCAAATGTAATATAATAATTAAATTATTGTAATTAAATTTTTATTAATCTATAATATACGAAACATTATGAGGTAAGAATTTTTAATATGAATTATGCATTTTATATTATAAATTATTACACAATTTTTATTTATATATCTCCGAAAATTGATTTCTTTATTTTTTTTTTAGAATTTAAATCGCCGACTTTGTAATATATTTTGCTGTGTTTATTTATAGGAATTTTACTCAAAATATTCATCAAGAACGATCCGTGTTTCTAGAAATAACTCGCAAATTTAGTACTCTGGTTTAATACATCAATTTTAATATTCGTCCATAAATAAATGTAATTACGTTTTAATCATTATTTATTCATAAGAATCGTTGAATCATTCGTCTGGCTGCGGTTTCAAAAATGATTCATATCGTATTATTTTCAATATGCAGTATGTAATTGAACGAAAAAAAAAGTAATTTTCAAGTTTAAACTCGAATATACTAAGTTATTTATTTTATTGTTTAACACGTGATTTTGATTTATTTTATATAATTAAAATTTATTAAAAATCTAAATTATCGATGAATATTTTTATGTAATCAGCAGATTCATTCGTGCTATTTTTATTTATTTCAAGATAATTTTGTTTTTAATCGATATGCGCTAAAAAAAAACAAAAATACTGTTATTTTGAAAAATTTGAGAACCGCTGCAATATCCGTTTATTAGATCGAACGAAGATGAGTCACCGGTTAACCGTGAAAACCGTCGACACGTAGCCATGTCTTACACGCATGTTTACGATTTGACGATTTTAACGATAATAAATAATGCGATATTTTGTATGCAAGCGAATATATTATAATAAAAAAAAATATTATTGCGGAGGTATCTATTATTATTGGAGAAAAAAAGAAAAGCTTCGTTGCCGACTACCAAATGTAGAAGTTACTTCAAAAACAATAGCACATTCGTGATTATTCACCGATCATGTCTATCATCATTACTATTTATTTATTTTTATATATATTTATCATATTTACATGTATAATGGAAAGTGTGGGAGAGTGGAAATCCTTTGTGATTCACACAGTAAAGGAGTGTCGCTTTTATGCCGATTGAGTTATTGCAATCAGTGAATGATGTTTCATGTAAAAATATGTCCTTTATATCTGGTTTATCCGGCGGGTCGTTTTCATTTTTTTTTTATTATATCTATATTTTTCTTCGTGTTTGTAATGCAAATTTTCTCGGAAAAATCTTTTACGTCCCGTTCATATCCTGTTTACTCGTTAAACTGATATAATTTTATATTGCAGCACTTGACAACGTGACTGCGGATTACGAATTGTTTCAATGATGCTTTCATAGAATGAACGTATTATTATAAGGCTTAATTTATATTCGTTTTATATTACACACTTAAATTTTATATTGTTGAGTTAAAATTTCATTTTTATCTATATTGTTGGACTTTATTCACAAATTACCGATATATATATATATATATATATATATATATATATATATATATATATATATATATATATATATATATATATATATAATATGTAACTTCTTAATTGCAAATTTACTGCCCTTTGTGATACGTTTTGTAAATGTTGTATTTAACGTTAATTAAATTGTTTTATGTGCATATAAACGTTGTTTAATTTGGTATGTATTTACATGTAGATTCGTGTACAAGTTTATAACAAGATAATAGTATTCCAATTTAACTACTCGCTATTATAAACTAAGTCTCACTCGATGTATTACTTAACATTAGCAGTTTAATGTTTTGTATTAATATAATATTGAAGGTTTGCAAATCGAATTAGTTGATTTTGTAAAATATAAATAGCAATTTAAAATATGAAAGAGAGTTCGTGGATTTACATCTATAGATCGTGACATCAAATTGTTCAATAATTAACGTCAAATATTAAACACTTTGACATAAAGTTGAAGGTTGGTTAGAGTTTATATTTTGCTTGTTGAAAACAAAAATAGACAAATTCTAGATTTTCAATTTTGCACACCGCTAATCGTTTATATATATATATATATATATATATATATATATATATATATATATATATATATAAATAAATCGCACTCGTCAATATAATTAGCAATTAGTTTTTATGGACTATTCGAAAACCGGATGATTTGATAATTTGGCTAATGGTAATTCGTGTATTCCAACGATGTTCATTCAACAGTACGTTGATTAAAAAATTGATCTTGTAATTGACGTGCGATAATATTATTATTGTGGGCGAAAGAGTATTATTGCACAACGACATTTCTTACATGTTTTAATATATCCAATCATTATATAAAGTAGGATTAGTGATATATTTTGTCATCGTCACACATTTCGTATTATATGCATTCATTGTTTGGTTCAATTCTTTTATTGCGTTCATAAAATATGACCGTTGGCCGTTGTCAATTTTGATTCTAGGCTACAATTGTCGTCGGAATTATACGGAATTACTCATCCTTTTTATAGTGATCGTTTTCACTCAATGTCACACATGTCGTAGGGGTAAGTTAACGATCGATCTTAACAATAATAATTCAATATAAACGTCCATTACGACTTGTTAAACTCGTTAAATACTAGGCTTAAGAATTTCGTTTCCGACGGTTTTTGTCGTATTTATATACATTATAATAATATAATATACATTATGATTTTTATTGGAGTGCAGAGTTTTGATCGTTCGTTATGTAAGTAATCGAACGTAATCGTAAACGGTTTGATAGCTGAAAGTGTTAAATGTACTTAGAGATTAGATTGTTATCAATTGAATCGAGGTTAAAATAACTGATTTATAGTTATTACGTAAGAATTTCTCAAAGTTTATATGACTATTCGTGTGCGTTCTTTTTATGTACGGCAATGACATTTTTTAATTTATGTTCTTTTACATCATTAATATTTAAATGTGAAAAATATATGTCGGTGGTAGTTAAACTGCGGTTCGCGAACCACATGCGTTTCCTTGAAGCGTTATTTGTGACTCTTGATAAATGTATCCGAGTTCCATTTTCATTTTTAATTTTAAAGAATTATCAAAAGAAATAAAATAAACTTGTTAAAAAATAATACCTTTTTACATATTTAATTGAGGCTCTCGAAAAATTTCAAATTTTAAAAACTACCTCGGACTATCAAGGAGTTTGGCTACCCCTGCTATATATCATTCTATAGTTTAATTGAAAAAGAAAACTAATTTATTTTACTTTTTGTTAAATATTATATAATAAAATCTTATTAATAATTTATTTTGATAAAAAATATTGTTGTCATATTGAAAAAACAAATTAACACCAAAATCGTTTCAATAGAAATCAATTATAGATCTTTTAATATATAGCGATTAACACGCAATATCAAAGAAAACCTATATTTTATATTTGTGGCAGGAAAACGTTCGGTAGTTGGAAAACTTTTTGTTTTACAATTTCGAAAAGTTTTTCATCGCTGAATGCGGGTTAATTTTGAAATTTGATTTTTTCTCTTTTACTACACGGATTGCCGTCGATTTTGTGCCGCACATTTGAATTTCGCTATTTGCCCGAATAATCAACATAATTAATTCGGCGGCGCGGAAACCTTCGGCGTTTCCTCGAAATAAAGCAATCCTCCTTAATGAATCAACCAGAAAGTGTTTCCAACTTGAGTTTCGGTTGCGGCGAAAAGATTCGATTATGCTCAAAGTGCCGGTCGATGTCGAAGTTTTAGCAAAACACCGAGCGGCGGGTTTGGGACCTCTCGTTGGGTTGTTTAATCCTCAATCCGGGATTTATATCCTGGTCAACCAATCTCTTAAGTAATTACTCGTTTCTAGAAGTTTGCGCCGTGTCGTGGAAAAAGAGTCGAGTTTTTGGGTGTCGTTCCTGGAATGAGAAAGGCGAATGATGGTACCATTCGACCCTCCGAATACAGCCTGAAGGATTTCGAAATAGACTCGGATTCACTATTACGTAAAGTTGACATTTATAACGATAATGAAACTTTTAGTATTTGACGTCCATATTGCTAGTTTCGAATTTAAATAAGTTTCGATTTTGGGGTAATATATTATATATATACATTGATCACCATTTCAAGAAGTCATTTACACAGTTTATATTTAACTTTTAACAACAGACGTCTTAAAATATAAATTAATACAATTTCAAATTATAATAACTGAGTTCTGTTAGTTATATGCTTATAATATTTTATTTTATATATATATATATATATAGAAGATAATCTTGTATTGATTAGACCCATAAAAAGTATCGATATTAATCTTATAAGAAAAACTTGAATTCTACAAGTTATTTTTGTAATGTAATAAAATATAACTCCATAAGTAGACAAATTTAGAAGGTTTTATGTATGTATCATGTTTATAATGCTTATTTATATGGTCATAGTTCAAGATCTCGTCGTCTTAAAAAAGTTTTTGTCGGTTTGCATATTCGTGTGGAATTTTCCGAGAGTAACGATCGTCCGATGCAGTTCTATAGTTCAAGGACTGATACTTTGCCGGGTACTTTTTCAATCTAAAACACATCAAAAAATAACAATGTTTATTGATTTTTTTCCGCGGTTCTCACTAATTGCGAATCTCACAAGCGGATGTACATGTGAATTTTCCAAATATTTTTTTTTTTATTTCGTGATAAATTCAAGGCAATATGTAAAATCAAGCAATTTTTTTTCTGTGTAGGCTTGGTGAACACACACAGTGTTTATGGTATATTGTTAGATGATGTTCTGCTAAAATTATATTATAATGGGATCCAATTGTTTTTAAACCGTGTTTCGTGATCTTTGTTAAACTTCGGTCTAGTATCAAAAAATATTATTATCATTGTTTCTTTATGGTTCATTATATTAAAGTTCGTTCTTATAAACTAGGCATGTTGTAAAAAATTTTTTTCTTATATATATATATATATATATATATATATATATATTATTCTAGTTTATGATGAGTCAAATTTAAATTGAATTATTTATTTTTATATAAACATATTTAAGTTATAATAACGATTGAATTTTCTTCTCAGTGTTATATATATATATATATATATATATATATATATATATATATATATATATATATATATATATATATTATGGTATATAATAATGAGTTTCAAAATTATTTATAGATATTTTATATTAGAATTTATTTTTTAAGCGGTATACGGTCTTAGAAAATTCTTGACCTTTACTAATGTATTGTTTTGTAAAATAAGATATACTTTCCAGCTGGATGTTTTGATACTTTTGACATCATCTTTATTCTGTATCCATTTTCTGTTGGATATCTTCCAACTGGGTTTGCATTCAATACATATTATGGTAGTCTGTTTTAGTTCATTTCGAAGATTATTAATATAAATATCGTTATTGACCTATAAACAGTTCGATTAATAACATGCTTACTTTTAATGTTAGATTTTTACGAAGCGATTTTTTTTTATATGAAAATTATTAAATGTTTTTTTCAGACTTTATAATTAATTTAAGATTAAATATCATTTTTTATAAAATATAAAAAATTGTTTGGTTTTTTTTTGAGATGGTAATTCGCGATTGATCATTGCGATAATTAAAATTTATATCATGCACATGTAATTTTTATTCATTATACATATTTTTAAATCGCATTTTACTCTCTTAAATTAGGTTTGGTCAACGTTTTGTTTTTCATAAAAGATCTTATAAAAAAATATTTTTGAAGAATATTACTATTATTTCTAAAGTATAATGCGCCATATGTCGGCTACTCTTGACTTAATAATTTAATATTAATTTTTATTAAATCAAAACATAGATTTTGAATTATAAAGATAATACAGCAATTGAATTATTTATTATTATAAAAAGATATTAATATCGAATTCGTCCAGTATTATTATGATAAGAATTATAACTGAAATGTTTATTATTATTGTATGGACGATATTAACTATTTTATTACAAATATTTATTCAGCTCAATATTCTCAATCATTAAGCATCGCGAAACTACTTTTGCGTATAAAATATTTTTATTAAACTATTCCGATTTCATATCACGTAACAACCGCACAATTGTAATTATAATATATATATATATTAATTTTCATTGTTTATTTTGATATAAATTTATCATCATTATTATAAAGAAAACAAAAAGCGTACGCGTCGTTGTACACATTTATTGAAAGTCATCTTTCGTCAAAGCGACGACGACTCGACTAACGACACGTGTTTCGATGTCGTCTTTTGTTCCATTGTTTTCAACGTTTAATTTAACAATATTAATTGTTTTTAATTGAAGAAAGAACATTGTTATTTTTAATATTTGTCATATATATATATATATTTTTTTTCGATGATAAAAACAAGCAGAAAAATTAACGGTTGCGGTCTCGTCGCGTTTTATTTATTTATTTATAATTTCGCGTTTGCGGTTTTTCGATAAGATTTTTTTTTAATCGTCTACCATTTAACGGTTGTATAGAAAGAGAAAATTGTTTTGAATTTTCACTATTTTTTTTTCATCTCTTTCTGTCTTTTTTTTTTTAGTCGTAATCCTTTGTTTGCTAATAATAAAGATTCGTTTTGTGTACGAGTTGAAACAGGTTGATCAACGGGCGACCTTGTACGCGAAGTTATGCTTATTATTGGTCATTTTTGTAAACGATGAGGTGCGAAAATTCATTCAGTTCTCGTTTACAGTATTATAAATTATTATTATGTATGTAATAAATAAAAAAAAAAATATTCGAGCGGTAAAGTGTGTTTATTTATTGCAACATCGATTTAATTAGCGAGCGTTCTAGCTATTGTATGTAATAGATTGCTAATTAAAGAATTGAAATCAATATTTTGATTTATAAATATTTTAAAATTAGTCATAGAATTAGTGACGACTTTGTAAAAAATGAAATAATATATTTATCATGTCTTTATTCTGAATTTATTTTTTATACTTTCATATATATGAAATTTCAAACTTTTTATTCATTAAAGAAGATTATTATCGATTTAACTATCGAAAATGTTGGATGAAAAAAAATTGTTAAAAATTCAAATTCTATAATAAATAAACGTTTTTGAATAAATAAATATTAGTTTTAATTTTAAAAGTTTATATAAAAATTAAAATTTAACATTTCTGAGATATTTTTCGTTTATTCGATTACATATCAGGAACAAGAATTAATTAAATAACCATTAATTTTTTTTTTAGAATTGCTCATATTACAAATTCTAAAATTTCCGTCGACGTTTTAAAATGTCGTCGATTTATAATCGTATTTTTTATTTCATATATATATATAAAAAATAAACGGGCGTTGTCAATATCCAAGATAAACGTTTTACGCATATTTATGATTCATACATTTTATGATTTATCTAAAATATCATGCAATGTTTTATATTTATTCCAGATCTGACAAAATGCTAGTAAATAATAAATAGTATGCAGCGATGTCGGTGTATTTTTAGAATAAACGTTGCTTTATATAACTTACTCGAAAGGTTTATATTTCAAGTATATTATTCATACGTTATTTTGACAATAGATTCCCACGAGATTTGAACATATTTCTGGGTTTGAACAATATAAACAACTCAAGACTGCATTTCTTTATTTTATTTTTATTTTCGTATCCTTTTTACTTCAGAGGAAGTTCTATTTGTTCATAGCCTTTACAGTTGTGCATTATATAAAGTTTTTATTTATAATTTTAAAAATATGTTGTACGTATTTTTTTGAATGTATATTTTTATAATAATATGTTGAGTCTTCGGCAAAAATAAATACATTATATATTTTGAAACATAGAACCAGATCTTTATATATTTATTATGAATGTTATGTCTGATAATGGTTTATTTTTTTAATTGTCAAATTTTTCAATATTATAATAATTTTGAACGTCACATATAAATATATATTTAAAATTAAAAAAAAAAATGTGAAAAGACAATTGGCAGTTATTGAATGAATATTTGATTATATTCATATTGTAAAAGATGATTTTTAAGTTAAACAACATACATTCTGATATTTAAAAGCTAATTATATTCACTTTGAAGCGAATTTAAATATAATGGCCGTGGAGAAATGTCGCCATTCACCAGGTCGGAAGAATAATCCACGATGTAAAGAGTCACAGTTTTGTGCAGATTCGTATTCGAAGAGAAAGTAGACCGTTAGACTTTGTCGTGTCGATGTCTTTCTTTCTTTTTTTTTCTTTCGTATATATATTTTATTTTTTTTTGAAACATACAGAAGATTCGAATCATTATTAGATGATACAATATATATATATATATATATATATATATATATATATATATATATATATATATATATATATATCGACAACCGGAAGCGGTAGACGTTTCGTTTTTAATCTTCCTGTTCGATCGAAAATTGATCGAATCGACGTTTGCGTTTATCTAGTTTTGAATTCGGATCTATCTTTGATTGGTTAAAATTCATTTAGAATTTATACAGATTGGGCCCACATTATTATCGCCTTTCTTTAGGTATTTTTTTTTTAAACTTGTTCGCGTTTATTGTAGCGGTGACTGAAATACTTTTGGAATTATCTTAATCCACATCGGTTCGTTATTATTTATAGGTAATTCTTGTTAAATTTAGGTTAGTTTAATGCTAATGCACTATTATTTAGTTGCGGAAATATAGTTTATAGTATTTAATGTTAATATACTATTATTTGTGCAGTGATTGTCAATTTATGCAAATATATTTTGAATAATGAAAATATATATAAATATGACGAAAAAATGGGTGGAATAAAAAGTTTTATATGATTAATTTTGAATATATATATATGAAATTTATTACTTGAAATGCATTTTTATTTATAAAAGATAAAAATATTTTTAATATTTGTAGTTAATATATCAAAAAAGATTATTTATAATATATAGTGAATAATTTATTTACGTTAAATATTAACTTAGTAATTAAAATTGTAACGATATTTTTTTTCTTTAAAGTAAATATTGAAAGTAGATACTTTCATATGAAATAAAAACTAGTTAGTTGAGAGAGATTTAAATAATTATACCACTCGTTGTATATACTAATGTATTATTCTAGATTAAATATCTCTTTTAACCACAATACTATGATAACGACGACGATTAAGTGAATTTTTAACCGTTCATTTTAAAAACCTTTTGCATTCGAAACGTTTCATAGCGTTATTGATGAAGTTTAATTTTAAAATTATTATACAAAATATTAATCTATACTTTTACATTTACTTCGCTGTTTAGTGATTATATATAAAATATATGAATTTATTGACCAAATTTCTATACTTATAAAAAAATTCTCCACTATTTTAGATTTTTTTTTTTTTAAATAATATGTTAAGGTATACTGATCTATACAATCGTTTTATAATTTCTTGTATATTAGGATTAAAAAATTTAACTTTAGCAATTTTTCTGGCAAGATTGTCAAGTTCCAGTCAAAAAAAGTTTCAATTTTTCAATGTTGAAATTCAGTTCGGTTTAAGATAAAAAAAATCTTCTCTCCATTTAAAAGAAAGAGTGGAAAAATTCGTTACAAAGTAATTAATATAAATAGTCATTGTCGCGCATCGAGTTTTCGCATTAATCTAAACAGTGACCAAATGGCACCCCTCGAATGCAAAGGGTTAAAAACTTAGAATTCGTACATGCATGCACGTTTCGGCTTTTTAAACATTATATGCGGCTCTTTTCACCCTTTTCCATTATATGGCGAGCGTTTTTAGCTTGGGGCCAGTCGGTTACCAGGATCGTCGTTAAAAACCAACCATGGCAAACTAATGCTCTACGTTATGTAAGAAAGCCAGTATGTGACCTGCGTACTCATAATATAACCCGTACCGAGATATTAAAGTTAAGATATGGCACCGTGTCGTTTTATTCAAAGGTACACTCTCTCACTTTCCGTTACTATTATGCGGTGGACATTTCGACATTAATAATTCAAATTTATACATAAACCAAACGGTTAGTATATGCAGTTTTAGACGTGAATTATGAATTTAAATGTATGTGTGTTCTCGCCGGCTATTATTATAGATCGTCGTAAAGTTTGTCAAGTAGCCGTTGCGATTATTCGAATGGAAAACGATCTGCGAATTGGACGAATCGTATAAATAAAATTTTCTATTCATTTTTTAGTTATATCTATATTAGTGAATATTAAAATTAAAAAAGAAATGCTAGTTCGTTGTTTATCAACATTATTGAAATATGTTGTTAATATAATAATATAATCTATGCATGATAATACGATATATATATATATATATATATATATATATATATATATATATATATACTCTTGACAGTACTAGAAATTTAAATGGAATAGAATTTTCTTACTTATATGTTATAAAATATTATTAGTTTATATAATAATATATTTCAATTTTTTACCATTTTGATCTTTTTCATGATGTAATATAGTTAGTATTTCAATATATATTATGTATAAAATACAAAAAAAAATATTCATCAAAATTGTTGAGTATATTATAAAAATGAAATTTTAGTCGATAAATAATATATGATAAATTATATATATATATATATATATATATATATATATATATATATATATATATATATATATATACGAATTAAAATAATAATTTTATGTTTTGAATATAGTTTTTGATGATCCTTTATATTGTAAAATTAGTATTTTATATAACTATTTTTTAGTAGAAAATTATTTGCAATATTTACAAAGTGACTAATGAGTTAAATTTTAATTTGTGCAATTGTGTTAATTAATATACGGTAAAACTTTCAATTAACCGGCTTTTATATAATAACTCTCGTCTAGACTGCTTTAATATATAGTTAATTAAATTAAAAAAAAAGATGTATATAAGATCAAATGATTAGAAACGATGTATATATTTTATAATTATTTTCAGTAAAGCGATTATTATTGTAACCAATGTGGCAAATTATTTGTTGTACTTTTTCTCCGAATTGATAACGGAAATTTGATTCGCAGAATGAAGTCTTGACGGAAATGTGGTCGTTTAAAGCGAGACCGGATAAATTTAATATATTGGATTTACAATCCAATTATAATATATTAATATAGGTAATAATCAAAATTACTATATTCATTTTAAAATAAATTATGTGATACTTTGCAGTATAAAATTATTATACCTTAAGTATTTGTAATGTTTTTCAATACATTTATGCCTTTTGACATTTGTTATTTTTATATGATAAATTTCATTCGGTAGCGTTATATTTCGCACTTGTCACCGTTTTTATACACACGTGTCAAAATGTTTCAAAAAAATAAAATAAAATAAATAAAAACATAATTACGAGAACGCATTTTGAAGAACTGTTACTCAACGTCAAACAACTCAACCGTCAATTGACAGTCACAAATAATAAAGACTAAAATACATTTTTTTTTCGCCTCTGTCGTCGTTTTTTATTTATTTATTTATTTTATTATTTTCATTCATACGTCTTTTTTACGTACAAAAGAAAGTTTGTCGTTAATCGTTCAGCCTGTATACACACTAACCGGTCATTTTATTCAAGCGTGAACAATTTTACTTATTGGCAATTTGAATGTTCGTTTTCGCTTCGATAATCGCTATTCAAATAAATCGACACGACAAATTCACAGAGACGATTCAAAAACTGATATCCAATTAAAATTGCGTCCAGTTTATTCTTATGTAATATATATATATATATATATATATATATATATATATATATATATATATATATATATATTATTACGAGTTGTCGGTTTTTTAGTTTGACGTTTTAACGAGGTATCATCATTTTATATGCTTTTGCAGCTTTGCGAAGATTTTTCCCTTTGATGTGTATAGTTTATTACTGGCTGTTGCTATGAAATGTCCATCCCTTTTATAACTAGATAGGGGACAATTTTAAAACTACTATATTATATATATTTTATATTTATATATGGTATATATACATATATTGAAAACAATGTATTCGGATGTATAAATTAAACTAAAAAGTGCATTAGACTGTGTTTTACGGTTTAATTAATTTTATTTTCATGTCGTAAATATTATTTTTAATGAATTCTCTTTGTCATACATATGTTAGTAATAAAATTGATAACGAAATATATATATATATATATATATATATATATATATATATATATGTATATTTATAGAAGCGTGACATAGTAATTATCTTGGTATTTAAAAAAAAAACCAGAATGCTGTTTGAAACTTGTTTCAGATTATTAATGAGTAATTTATATGTAATAAATTATTTTTATTTTAAAAATTTTATGATTTATTAAATCTTAAGGATTGACAGAATTTATAAAGATGTGTGGATATTTTTGTGGTATAAATTGAAAAGAAATTAAATAGACATGTTTTTTTTAGTTCTTATATGTTTATTAAAAAAAATAATTTCTATATATTTTTTTAATTTTTTGTTTTTCTACAATGAAACTATTTAAAAAATACTATTCGAAAATGTGTAATATAGATAATATTAAAAAGTTTTATAATGTATTATTTGTTTTGGTAGTTTTTCGACATTTTTATTATTATATTTCATTTTACAATACACGAATTTCGTGTACCAAATCCATTCGTTATCACGGCATTTCAATAAAAAGCCAAAACTCCAGTTTGGATTGCATATCGTTTTAGAGCGAACAATAACGAAAAAATCGTATAGAAAAATTGTATCATTGTCGAAATTTTCACATAGTCCTTTCTATTTTATATTTTTTTATTTGGTCGCAATTTTATTATTATTTTTTATTTTTTTTGAAAAAGAAGACACCATTAAATTCCCGCTATTTAAAAAATTATGTGAATTCGCCGAGTAGCGTCATTTAAATTGAACGAAATTCGCGGAAAACTATTTTTATTTATTTTTCATATATATATATGTACGTTTTCATATATGTATATATCATTACATACACACAAATATATAAACCTTGTTATCTTTTAATAGCGTGATGTCGACCAACGTTCAAATAATGTTGACGCATTCGAAAGCCACTCGTGTTTTTTCCGTTATATCTGCAATTTTTTTTTATTATTCGAACGATTTATAAAAATCGTGAGATATTCGTCAACAAAAGAATAATGAAAATTAACAATATATATATATATATATATATATATATATATATATATTTGGTAGAATTTATGACGTCTAGAAAATTATAACGTATCAATCAGACGTTAACAACGATCATGCTCGTATTTCACGTCGTTCAAAGTTTGTTTATTTTTTTAAAAAATACACATCGTAAATTGTCGATTTTTTTTTGATTTTGTTTTCGGAAATTGTATCTGCATTAACAATGCGTATTGTTAATATTTTACATCTTGTTTGTTATTTATGCGACGATGTATTTTTGCGCTTGTTTTTAGATATTATTGTTGCGTAATTGTAGTGAAATTTTTGTTATTACTATTTTTTTTTGTATAATCTAATTTTTATATAGTTTAGTGATTGATGTGTGATAAGTTAACTTTTCAATGAATTGATTATTTCCGATAACGTATAACAGAGTTTCTCAAACTATATTTTATTATTTTTTATAAAAAAAATTAAAGTCAGTTCTCGAATAATATATACAACTAAAATGATGCTATTAAATTTTATTATTTATTTTTGTACGAAATTCGACTTATGTCCAAAATTGTGAAATTGAACCTCGTCGAAAGTCGAGAACTGACTGTACCATATATATGGTATTAGTCATTTGAATAAATAAACTAGATAACTGATATTATTTCAATTGAAATATCAATTTTAATCTTTCAGATTTATTTTTCGATTATTTTATTCTATTCATAATTTTTTGTTATGAGATTAGAACTGGATCTTTATAGTAAAAAAAATATATTATATATGTAAAAATATTTCACTAATAAATCTATTATGTAAATTTGACGAGAACAAAATATATATAACGTATACAAATATGGCACGGTTTAAAATTATCAATTTCGATTATATAAATAATCCTGTTATTTCTTTATTTTAATAAAGCGAAATTCGCATTCGGCGCATATTCGCCGTTTCGTATATCTGAAAAATGGCTTATTTAATGGGATATTTGTGGTTATTCAGTAATTTTAGTTTTGCCACATATCCGAATATAGCCTTCGCGTCCCGGGCGCGCGATCCGCATAAGCCTTGTTTATTGCCTCGTGAGTTTTCTTTTCCGCTTTCCCTCGCCCGGAAAAACGATATGGAAGTACGGTTGTAAGTCTTAGTTTTCGAGGATTTCGGAAAACGGCTCGGACTTTGTTTATTTTGGAATTTATTACGTCGGATCCTTAACGGCAATAATTGGATTTAATTTTTGAGCGCGCGCTCGTTTCCCTTTATTATTATTATTTTTTTTAATATAAAATAAAATTTATCCGTATCGCCTCGCCTATAATTAAGACTTAATTATATTAGAAATAAAAAAAAATAAATAAAATAAAGCGAAATGTACGTGCTAACAATACATATTATATATGCGCGTTGAAAATTTATAGCGTTTCGTATTAAATTAATCTTGTAAATCGCACACCTGGTATCCTAAAACGTTAAACGAACCGTGCGTTTATTATTATTATTATTTATTTTTTTTATAAATACAAAGCTTATATAAACTTTTGATTTTTTTCTCTGTACTTAGGCACATGTTGGAAATTTGTTTACGTTTTGTGATTTTCATTATCGCATTATTGTTGCCCTCGTGTAATTTACTTGTCAAAAATAAAAAATATAAATAAATTCAATATGTATGTATTATTCGGTCCGCCTAATTTATAATGTAAATTTATGTATATTTATCGTTGAAATAACGGCGCCTATCAATTACGCGCAGTAATAATTCACACATTTCGAATTCGATAATTTTGTACGAATTTATGGCATTCTGATGAAATTATTGTTTTTGTGCGTGATTTTTATCTAAATTTTTATTATCGAATTTACAGTGAATAATGCGTGTCACAGAGTTTTAGGAAATGTTATAAAAGTATTATTGATTTTTATATTTTTTTTATGCATTGATTTCATTAAATATATCAAACTTATCATGGTTAACAAAAATCGAGAAAAAATGTGTAATCATTAATAGTCAAATACGGTAAATTTTATATTTATTTATATAATCGGATTATTTATATAGAAACTTGATTATCAATTTATTTAAATATATATATATATATATATATATATATATATATATATATAACGATATGGAAATTTAATAATTTATATCATTTAAATAATGCAGTAGTCTTTTTCATATTATTTCGATTTTTAAATCGAATCGCCTTATCTATACACAATCTTCAAACATTATCAAAAAAATGGCACAAATATAATAATTTTATTATCATATATACGATGATTTATTTTATAAAGTTTTTTTTTCGAAAATATTATTATCACTGTTTGTACAGACAGAGTCGTAATTTGAACAAATATTAATTTTAAACGAAACCATTAAGCAAAATCACAAAACTAAGAATATCACACTTCCTGTGTACATTGAGCATGTTAATAATGATAAATGGCAACGATGACAATTTTCAATTGTATTTACATCAACTATTGTATTATATTAAATCGAAACCGACAAGTTTCCTTTATTAATATTCCTCAATATGTTTATTGTATTATATGTGCATATATTTATTATTATTTGCAAATACCTGGAGCTCATTCATGTTGTACAAATGTATGATAATTTTCAATGCAAGGATGATCTTTGTGGATAATATTATATTATTATCCTCTTTGTGTTTCTTATGAGTATGCTAATTTTCATTCTGAATTCCCGCATAGATCTCTTAATATTTTTATTATATCAATTTTTCATACAATATAATATTTAATTACACAACACTGTTATGGTACATCGAGTACAGTGAATACACAGTAATTAACTAAAATTTTAGCGTTTTTCCTACACACGATTAATAACGGCGATAAAACATTCGGCTGATTAATCAAAGCATAAAGGCTTGACGTTCGATGGGAAAGTTCATATTTCAAACCGACCAAAGAATAAATTACATACACACATGAAATATTTACTGGGAAAAACAGAAACGTTCTCTTTTGCGACGAGATGCCGAATTTTGGATATATTTACATATACAAATCGGTACTAATTTCTACTCGTTTATCTTATATGCTTTACTAAAGTTCGCAGTTAAAGTGTTTTACGAATAAAATTAATTATGATTTTTCTGTTTATTTATATGCTTTTATTAAGGTTTGTTTTTCTGGTACAAATCTTATAGTCGATTTTTTGACCATTTTTCAATATCCAATCGAATTTAAAATTTTGTATAATTGCTCATTTTCGATGACAATACACGGAATAAATAAACAAAATAATCTATTAGTGATAAATAATTAATTAAAATTTTACAGCCAATTTATTATGAAGTCAATTTCATTACAATTTATATAATTATATATTTTTATTTAATTATTACATTTATTATATAAATTAAGTAATATTTGAATGATATCGTCCTAAACTATCTTCTGAGTTCAATATTGTAATTTATTTCAATCATTTTTAATTTTTTTTATTATCGCACGCTACTGGTAAATGAATAATATGCGTTACTGCTAAACTATTGAAGTGTTGTTTATATTATATAATATATTCTGATATTTAAAATATTATAGAATCTCTATATTACATAAGATTTCTATTTATTTTTTATCCTAACAGAAGTTGATTTTGTTTACGTCGCATTCTCAATATTGATTATTTCCGTTTACAATCAACTTTTTGCTCCATTAAAGACGATAATTAACTTTGTTCCTATTGTTTTTTCTTTGTGTTTTTTTTTCATTGAGCGAATTGCTGCTACATTTTAAAAAACGTATTTAAGAATTTATTTTGTAGTCGAGTTCCGAATTTTTTTTTTTTATCAAATTTGATAAGAATTAAATTCCGTTTTGCGACAATTTGTCGCCTTAAACGGACCATGAAGCATTAAATACCGAAATTATATGTTCGATTATAATTCCGTGAAACATCAAATGTGGCTGAACAATGTCGTTTAAGCCTCATTTAACTGCTAATCAAGTGTTAAACGTCACCGAAGCGTCATTTTTGCATTCGGCCATATTCGGTATCCCGTGTGAGCGATATACGTTTTGACTTCAATTTACGGCCGAATCATTATCAGTCACAGGTCACAGTGAAGCAATTTATATATTATCAATATCAAAACGATACTTTTAACTGACTGTATATACGTATATAGTGATATGCTAAATATCGATTTTAAAAATAAGTTAGTGCAGTTAGGCTGTTTTTAATTGAAAAACGTTGCGAATGAGATAGTGTTTTTATTTTATAATCTGAGAGCTTCGGGCTCGTATTGAATGTGACCGGGAGCCATTATTTTTCCTTTTGCATGTACTTTAGCGGTTTGCGCAAAACTGATTATATATTATTGTCTATACGCTGTTAATGTCGGTGACAATTTACGCCAATATTGGTTTTGTCGATTTCGCCATTTTCAAAGACCCGTTCGCTTTTGACCGTTTTTCGTTGGGAAATATCGAATCGTGCACTGCGACCTGTACTTTATTTATGCTATCTACCTTCAATTTCTTTTCACTGTTCACATACACGCTGCGTACAGCGGGTCACCGCTCGATCGTATCAATTTTAAATAAAAATTTAAATTTATTAACTTATTTATTCTGTTATGTGTACAAAAATTTTTTTTTTCACATCAAAATTATTTTTATTTCATTTAAAATATTATTTTATTTTCGAGACGATATTTTCGATCGAGTAAATAAAATTTTATTTTGTAATTCATCGTATATATAATCCAAAAAAGCTATATAAGCGTTATAATTTTAATGAATCAATTTTATTTTTTAATTATATAATAATAATTTATTTTTTTTATGGATTATATAAAATACAAATTTGTTATTTTTTTTGTATTTTTCACAATTTTACAAATCAATCTTATACAAAAGATAAATTTAAAATATTATATTACTAATCTATTTATTTATTTTTATTGAAAAAAAATATATTAAAAATATCCATAGTACGTTTTAAAGTAAGATATCAAAAATAAATGAATGAATTATAACTTTTAAATCGTAAAAGAAACCAAGACTCCCCGCGGTGTCGAATTTCGCTGATTTATTTCATAACATTTTATGAGTTCTACAATAAAATACGACTTCAACGCTATAATATCCGTATTAATGTTGTTCCATATATACAAAGTGATAAATTTATAATTGAAGCGGGGTCGTCCTGTACACACTATATCTGTTAGGCGATCAGTCATATGACAAACGGTTTTCGTGTTGCCGAATCAGATAAGATCTACCGTTTTAATTATTGTAAATCCGCTGTTAGATTTCGAACGTCAGTTCTATTGGTTCAATTTTTGAACTCGATATTTTTATTATTTTATATATATATATATATACCATATATGTATATATATATATTATTCTATATATATTTTTTTGTTACGCTCTATTGATGATTTCAATTGCGTATTGAATTAAATCGAGCGTCAAAAGGATACATGTGTAATAAAAGAGATTTATATCTTTCGTTTCTATATATAAACATTTTTTTTTTGTTTATATGGAATCACTTTTCAATATTATTATTTTAAAGTTTGTGAAGATTAATTTTCAATTTATTCGCTGTTATCTTGTAAATCTTGTTTTAATTTAATTTAATTTTATTCATATAGTCGTCATTATTTTTTTATCTTTAGCTAAATAGTAAATCTATATTTTAAATTATTTTTAATATAATAATAGAAAGGTATTAATCACATAATTGAGTTGTTTTATATCAAACTATACTATATCAGATTATACTTTATAATCAAAGATTCGTAATATTCGCGTTTATTTCTGAAAAACTGTTACATCACCAATTTGTTCAGAAAATATTTTTTTTCATTAATAAAATCAATAATTAAATCCATGAAAACTAAAAATTTATTTTTATGTTTTATATAAGATGTTTAACCATTCTCCTTTTAGGAGGTTAGTCTATCATTGAAAAATATCCTTTTTGTAAATTTTTGTATTTTGAAAGTTTTAAATAGACAAAAAGCCGTATTTTTGGAGTCAACTTCAAGATTGAGAATGGAGGACATTTTTTTAAAGTTGTTGGATTTTTGACAATTTTTTTCTTTAGAATTTTCAACCAATCTAAACGTGTCTTCGTTTTCATTATAAAAATGTTGGTTACCTTAATTTATATAGTACATATTTATGATCAGCTTTAAATTTTATAATATCAATAAATTTACATTGTTATCGATATTGCAAACGACGATTACAATTAATTACGGGATTTTACAATAATTTCGTAACCGATACCTGCATATATAATATACGTATATGTAATTGTGATAAAAAATCCACAAATTAACATTGACTGATATCGCATGTTTATCGATAAACAACGCATATCTCTCTCGTCGAACGTTTAAATACTCACTAAATATCTATCATTGGTACGTTTTCGTTACGTAAATAAACAATTACCTTTTGATATATGGCAGCGGTTTATCGAATGCATTTTATTTTTAATACATACTAAATGTGTATATGTGTGTGTGTGTGTTTCGGTTTATTTGAACGTCGACGTGAAAATTTTTTAGTAATTTATATTTATTTCGGTATTTTATGTAATCGAATGGTCGATGGGATTTTATACGATTTTGTGGAATGCCGTAGATTTTAATATAGGAAAACGAAACGGTGAATGTTGATTTCGTTTCGAACCCCGAAGCTATGCATGGTTTTTTAAAATTTATATTTTGAATGACAGCATTAGATGTCGGATTATTGTGCATATAAATTAAAAAAAAATACGGTCGTTCGTATTGTGGGTCTTTTTATTTTCATATTAGGTCGTGTTTTTTTCCTTTGAATTTTTTTTTATTTTGTTCTCTATATTTTCATAATTAATGTTGTACGTGTTTTTTCTACTATGCGATTCTTCACATGTGTGCTTTCAAAATGTTGAAGATTAATAACACCATTCGAAGATCTTATTTTAATATTTCGGTTTTATCTTGTAAAAATAATAAATATTTGATTATTTGTTATTCATATATGTTACAATATGTAATTCTTGGAAATTTCGACAATATTATATTCTGAAAGCTTTCAGTCTTATTCAAAAGTAAAAATAAATATAAGGTTATTTCAGATATTAAAATTTTTATTTTATTTCTTGGAATATATTTTTGCCATTTTATATTACAATACCGAATTCAAATCCCAAATACAGAGCGGTTAAAATATTTTTTTTTTATTATATAAATACAATTTTATTATAATGCAATTTGAATTTGAACTTCTTTTAAAATTATAGAGATATTTATTGATTTTAAAAGTTTAGTAGTTAAATCTACTTTTATTATTTATATATAACGAAGTTTACGTTGATTTCAAACAAATCATCTAAATTGAATTATCATTAAGTAATTAAAAAGTAAATAAAATGTTATTTAAATACGTATATTTCATAAAATTTTCATTTTTTTTTATTATTTTATATTGTTCAACAATCCGATTATTATATTTCTATATATGAACAATTAATATTTATTAATTGTGAATCGTTTCGAATGGCTAGCGGAAATTTTATATTAGTCTGGATGTTTAGTTGTTGGACCGTTTTAATGATTTATAGCCGTTCATTATTGCCGAAGAAATATACATATTTGAAATTAATTTACGATTTTGCGATAGTTGAAGCCGGTTCTTTAACGTCGAATCTAATAATCTCTGTACGGTTAAAATTAAACAGTAGCCACAGGTTAAGGATTTCGTTTAAAAGCGGTCGTATAAATTTTCCGAACGTTCGCCGCTTTTTGCTCACAAATTTATATATATATATATATATATATATATATATATATATATATATATGATTTCATTTAAATTTCAACAGGTGTTGCGAAAGTTTGATAAATGAAACTTATCACGAACGGTTCGGTCGATGAAGCATAATCGGAACTGTGAGCTATGATGTGGAAAATATTTTATTTTAGTTTTTTTTTCAAATATATGTGAGAGGAAAAAGTGAGAATAATCTGCCATAAAATGTTTTGAAATTATTATATTTATAAAAAAAAATAATATTAATATTTAATATTTTAATCATAATAAGACGAATGAATTCTATCTAGTTTGGAATTTTTTTCGACATATTTCAAGTTCAAACTATCATAATTTATCATCAAATTATTATAGTTGTCTATAAGATAAAATTATGCAACATTTATAAATAAATATGTTCCGTTGTTGTATGTCTATTGTTTTTCTTTTGGTATTCCAAGAAATAATTTATAATTATTTGACTAGTCATATGCGCACCCGATTATTTAAATATTTACTATTGTATTATATGATGATTTATTAAGAATTTTATAATTATGAATATTAACCATGTTATATATATATATATATATATATATATTTTTTCTAATTCATAATTATTATATTTATGCGCTTGTATATTTATAAATTCATTATCTCATCACGTGAACTATGTTTATTATAATTATTTTATATATAATTGAAATCATACTTATACACTATTATATTTAAATCGGCTATTGTACACCACATTTATAACGTCGAATTCTATGGTAAAAATAACTATAATTTTATGGTCAAAATAATAATAAAAACGAAACAATGCAAATGAAATTGTCGAATTTGCATCGAACAACGTAAAAACAATCACAATTTCTGTTTACGATCGCCGGTTATTATGCGTGTACCATTCGATAAATACCAAACGAAGGCATCCATCCATCTAAGGTCCGGTTTACGACCCGTGATCCTACGTTACGACGCACGAAAACGGGTTGTATCGTACCGAGTGTGAAAGAAAGATAGAAAAAAAAAACAGATAATACACAGACACGGTATATCTTCTTCTTCTTTTTTTATTTATTTGTTTTTTTTTTTTGTAGTTGTATATAGAAAAGACGAAAGATGTGAAGCGTCGGTCGGTCTCGAAATTGGGTGTTTATGACCGTTGTCAAATTGTCAATGCCGGTCAAGTTCGGTCATCCATTATCATACTCGATGGACACTTCCAATTACACATTGACCTTTGTCCGAATTAAAATGGTCCGAATGGAAGATGAGCTCGTATTCGTTCCCTTTTTCCTGCTATTTATATTATATATATATATATATATATATATATATAAAGGGAAAAACCGGTAGCATTTAGGCTATATGAGAGAATCTGGTCTTTTGTTTTCTGTTCTAAATATTTTTTCTATACTTTTTTTTTCGGTTGCTTTATATGGTCAATCTGTACAAAATGCGAGTTCTCAACAGTTTTTGTTCGTGTGCCACATTTGCATCTTAAACAGATTGCGTGGGTAGCAAATTTATGAATTATAAAGTGAGAGGTCTTCCGATATATTATATTTATCAAAATATAGTTAAGAGTTAATGTAACAATGGGCGGGAGTTTTTCTGTGAATTATTCCTAAATATTGCGTATAATTTATTGATATATTGGATGAAAATAAAAATTATAATGAATGTATATTACAAAATATTTCATACAATTCTGATATCATTGATTTATATAAAATAACATATCGCAGTGACTCTTGAAATATTCTTCTTGACGTTGTTTTTAATTGAAATTAATCACTTTATAATTTCGAAATTTTGCATATTAATATTCTATGACATTGAAAAGGTTTAATATTACTGATTGAAACTCGTGTATTTACGTTGTATTTTAGAGTGATAACATATTTTATCTTATATTATAAATACATTTCATAGAATTGTTTATAACAATAATCAATATTTATTATATTTGAAAGTTAAATGTTGAAAATATACGAGATCCACATTTTTATTATATATTAAATATTATCTTATTTTAAAGAAATATAGATTAAAAATATATGTAATATGAAACTTTGAATTAAAATATAAATCATTCATAAAGTTAATCGATATTTTAAAGTAACATTGAACAAGGATTATTACAGTTATGAAAGGACTATTTTCATTACAGACTTTGCCAGGTCAATAGTACGATTAATAATGTTCTTATTTAACTTTACTTTGTAGATAATATTTTGATATGGAAGTATATTTTCTGCTTGAAATAATAAAAATTAAATACGAAATAAATGATTGTATACCGTTTATTTTTTATTTTAATAATTTTAAAATTTGCATAAAACTGTGAAATGTATACACATTTTTACGTAAACGTTTTGTTTATAGATTTTGATACTATAATCTAAAGTCATAGGTCGAATGCGTTTATTTATTTATTTTTTTTTATCATCAAACCTCATAATGACATTCATACGGCATTGATAAATATAAATATTTTATTTGTCATTTTTTATGTTTCCTTATAACATAAACTACGTATATTCGTCAGTAACTAACTGTGAGAAATTGTATGTAAATGATATATTGTATATAAAAAATCGTTTTATTATTCACTATCGTCAATCATTATCACACGATAAATATATATTTTTTTAGTATATATAGTCATCGGTGGATATAAATCGTTTTATATTTTGAAACATTCCTAGAATTGTTCTGATCAAATAAGGAGAATGTTATATTTTTATAATTCTAACATACTATATATGGTTTTAGTTCATATTTGGAAGTTTGAAGTACTTAAGCGTTTAAATATTTATTTGATAATATTGGAAATATACTTTCGACTTTGATATGAATGTTGATCATAGATATAATTTAAACTTAATTGACGATTTTTAGATTTAAATATTATTATTATTATACATTTATAAAATTAGTGTTTAAAACACATTTTTATCTTCAAGTAAAAATATGTTGTTTAAAGCAGCTATATAAATATTTGTTTTTTTTTTGTAAGCTGTATTTAACGTTTTTTTTAATAAAATGAACAATTTTTATGCGATGAAAAGAAGGACATGACGAAGGATCGTTTGTTGAAAAGGAGGACGCGTTCAGATTGATTGAACAAATTTTTAAAATATAAGAAAAAGATCATCGAAACTCCGACGATTCTAAAAATAAAACGGCTTTTTATTTGTTTAATTTTTTTATTTTTATTTTAAAAGAACATTTTTCAAAGAAGGACGGTCGCTTTAATTTTGAATCTCGTTGATCATATATTGTGCATTAATATTTGTATTGTCGAATTATACCGTGTAATATAATTCACGCCAGTGATCATAAAAAAGTAAGCGTTCTCATTACGCTAACAACATACATATTAAAATTGTACAATTTCGTTGTATCCAACGAGCATACTCTTTCATTGTTGATATATATATGGTATATATATATATATATATATATATATATATATATATATATATATATATATATATATATATATATATATAAAGTCAGTTCTGTCGTACATTTTACAGGCTGACTCTTTAATATAAATAGGTATCACGTATCCGGTTCTGATTACTCGTCACTTTACAAACACACATACTATATATATAATATGACAACAATGACCGAGCGAACGTTACTCGCATCGCATAAACACTGGGTCATTTTATAACAATTATTTCCAACGAAGAACTTCATGATGCCCACGTGAAGTCAGCTCATTGTTGGTATATATATATATATATATATATATATATATATATATATATATATATATATATATATGTCTTGGTCGTTTGCTGCGGGCGTGGATCGTCACGCGGAAGAAGAACTTCCATTCCCATCAAATGAAAAGGATACAAGTACACCTACCCGATATATACACCTCCGTTCTTGTCTTTTTTTTAATATTTATATTTATTTATTTTATTTTATAATCTAAACAATATGATTGGTTTGAAATTGAGTGCGTGCTCGTCGTAATGCCGAGTCGATGGTGCGTGAGCGATCCATTCGTGCGCGCGAGAGCACCTTCGCCAAATCACGATCTATCTAAATGGGTTTTCTAGCTAGGAATGTTCGTTTCTCTCTAACATTTGTGATCGGTTCGTTTCTCGAATCGATAACGAATGTCAATATCTTTTATTTCTTCCTCGTTCATTACATTTGTGTTGTTTGTTGTGCAATCTTTCAATTTCATGAATTCGTATGGTCATTGTGGTGAACGTTGTTGTTGTTTCATTTGATGCTTAAAGGACGTAGGTCATAAAATAATATGTCTTAAAAAAAGTATATTTTTAAGCGAGAACTTCAAATGGATATTATTCAATAAAATTTTAGTAGCAGTTAAATGATCAATTTGTAATGAATTATATATAAATTTAAAAAGCCTAAGAAATAATATATTTCTGATGGCTTGATTGGACTTTCAGAAAAAATAATATTTTTATTTTAAAAATTTTTTGCAATAAAGTAGCAATTTATCAATTAAAATTTATCGATTATAACAATGAAATAAAATATCGAATATTGAACAGTTCTTATATAAATGAAAATTAAATAAAATATATCAATGAATTTTAAAGTTTATTGAGCTTTACATTCACAATCGATCGTCAATAATTTGACACGTCATAATATTTGACAATCGTAACCCAATTTTCACAATTATGTGGTTACATATTTCGACAGGTCATAAACAATAATGTTTTGCGTAATTTCCATTATTAGTTCACATTCATTCATTCATTATATTAATCATACTATGTATGAATGTTTTACGTTTGCATGCAGCAGCTTTAATTAATACTCTGAAGAGTTTACGT
The DNA here is from genome assembly GCA_024500535.1 of Leptonema lineaticorne. Taxonomy (NCBI): domain Eukaryota; kingdom Metazoa; phylum Arthropoda; class Insecta; order Trichoptera; family Hydropsychidae; genus Leptonema; species Leptonema lineaticorne. The sequence goes on from JANIJI010000017.1 coordinate 12,020,012, forward strand.
TATATTTATTTCAGAAATTTCAAATGTTGATTCTTTTATATATAATATATAAATATTTGTATGCTTATAAGGATGCATCTTTGTATTTTGTGTAGGAAGTAGGTCATTTTTAGATAACATAATGTATGCGTTCGGATTTGAATGTTGATGGTGTATTATCTGAAAAGCAAATCTGTCCCTTGAAGCGAAATAGTAGGAAATGCTTTCTGTAGTTTAATCCGGTAAGTCAATATGTTAAATGTTGTAAAAGCGTTCAACCATTATAACCGGAATAGATAGATAGATGTGTAGTGAAATATAATACGTATATATAATACATACATATATATATATAACTGAATTTTAATAATGAATATACAAAAATCGATTTTTATATGTTTTTCCAAATTTTTCTAGTTCATTACTTTATTTTTATAGCGAAAATTTTTGGCAATGTTTCTTACGCTTATCTGATATATCAGTTGGCATATACATATGTGTATGTAAATTGTACATGAAATTTGTCGCATTTATTATATTATTATTCATATAATATTATGAGTAATTTTCGTATATATTTTAATATAAATTAGTTAAGATTTTTACGTCGCGTTAATCTAAATCGTGTTTTCAGTTTTATGTTCTTGTATGATTGTATATTATGATAAAAAATTGAGAAATTTAATTTTATTACATATTTAATATTAATTGACATATATTTTTAATTTTATATCAATTTCTATTATAAATTACGCGTATTTAACGTTCATATTAGTTGAATTCGGTACATAAATTATGTTTTTTTTGTCGACATTATAATAAACTTCATCGTAATTTTGTAGTAAATATAATTTATAAGCGGCACATGTGTCGCAGTCTGAACAGAATCGGAGTAATATATGGCTTTAAGTGGTCGGTTTGTATTTTGTACATGTTTTTAATTGTTTTTTTTTCTTCGGCTTGTAAACAAAAAGAAACATTGAAGTATTCCATATGGTATATGCGTTTTATGTGCGCTATGGGAAAATTGATATATTTAATTTTAAATGCTTTCTGGAAAAATAATCAAAATTTTATTTTATATATGTATAAAATATCAGATATATGTTATGATTAAAATTAATAACAAGTCTGTTTATATCAAAAATTTTTCCAATATAAACTTTCATTGTATTTTTATATACAAAAATCAAAGTTTTTTTATTACGTAAAAGTATTTTTCAAATCACAAGGAAACATCCTTCTATATATTCATCAATTAAAAAAATGTTTTCAAATCAATTTATCCGCGCTTTCTATAAAAGGATTCAAACGATCTAAAAAAAAAAATATGCACCATTTGGCCTCTAACGGTCTCGTTTCAAATTCCATCGACAATTTCGCTATGTCAATAATTATATATATTTTTTCCCGTTGACATATACAGACATATAAGATTATGGCATCGTACAAGTTTAGAATGTTATCGTCGATAAAATATTCGTCCAAGTACTCGAATTACGACGACGTTGCAGTTTCGTAGCACCCATAGGTTACATTTTATGATATCGCGTGCTCGGACGGGTCAAGATTGAAGTTTTTGATTTATCTCGTTTCATCGTGAATACTATTGTACCCTTTGTGTCAGTGAGCATAAGAACGTTCTCTTATATTTATATAAATATATATATATATACACACACACACACACACTTCGTAGCCCAAAGGTCAAAAAACATCATCGCCATTGTGGTCGGCCACATTATAAATTAAACTGTGGCGAAACGGTACAGCGCATAGCGTGGATTCTTACCATAAACAAATCTATACGTATTTTAATATTAATATTTATATATGTGTGTGTATGTGTATTTATAATAATAATTATTGTTATTATTTCTAAATGTTTTAAACGTGTACGATTCTATTTATCTTTCAAAATGGTGTTTGCGTGCATCGTTTGCCATTTGGCGCTCACTAAACTTCTGCAATAATAATTATGAACGTTTTTTCTTTAACGTTGTGAATGTTTTGTATCGATTATATATATATATATATATATATATATATATATATATATATATATATTGTATAATTAATATCCGCTTGACTTATGGCATAGATCATTGACTGTTTGTTATCTACTGTTATATTATTTATCGTGTTTTTTTGCGGATTTTTCAATATTCGAGTGTCATTTGTAACTTTTTTTTTAATAATTAAAATTCTATTAATTTAAGAAGCAACTTATTTATGAGTGACAATTTGTTTGTTCTTTTTCTTTGCAATATATATTATTATATAATAGATTTTTAGCACTTTGTGTTTTATTAGGGAAAAAGATCTGGGTAATTTTTATTTATGTTCAAGTATCAAGTATATCGTATATAAAACTGAAACTAATTGAATTTTCTGTTTTTTTTTTGAATTTTTTGAATCAAAATCTATCTTTTCCTCTAAACGTTTTTAAATGTTTTAATTTTTAATTTTAGCGATTTTGTATAGAAAATTGCAAGTCGAAAATACAAGACGTAACATTTCTCTATATTTTAAATAATATATCTATTTATTTTATAAGAATATTTTTTTTCATTTTACACTAAAATTATATTAAAAAAATATTTTTATTGTATTTTTTTGACCACCCGCAAACGCAATTCGCGACTTGTACTCATTCTACTATCTCTTTACAAATTATTACAGATAGAAACACTCGTACAACATATAAAATTTACTGCGAATGAGTCAACATCAATTGCGTATCGGGCAAATTGAGTTGTTAAATTAATTTATCTTAATCACTTAAGTCGGTCTTAAAAAAAAATTACTCAACACCTGCTAAAAGTCTTTTTAAGACCGTGCACCGTATATTGTTAATAACTGCCGTTTAATGAGAAATTTTCTTTTCGTCAAAAATTACTAACCCAGATGACAAATTCCCATTAAAATTTTAATTATAACGGCATTTAAAACATGCGTCAAAAATATTTATCATTGATTTTTATTTATTTTCAGTATATAATATATAATTCTGTGTGCGACACGTTCTATTTATTTGATCTTTTTTCTCTCGATATGCCAACATTATAAAACGAGTAATAATCGTTTTTATAATGCGATCGAAATTACCGTATCCAATCATCGACGTTTTTCGATGTGCGTGAATAAATAAATAAATAAAAAAGGTTGGTCACGACGGAAATAGCGTGATTGGTTTTTCGCGATGAAAATATAGTATATGAAAAAAAAAGAGCGGAGGCAATTTGCAATGTTTAACTGTGAAATTTGCGTTGAAAAACATTTGTTTTATACGTTGAACAGTTATAAAGAAAAAAAAACTATTTTTCCAATTTTTATATTATAAATGTAGTCGTTATGAGCAACGGTATTGGCAGGTACGGTTTATTGATATCGTTCAATAATATTTGAAAATATATGTGCGCCATTAATCCAGTGTTTCTTGAACTTTTTTCGTCTGATTTTATTTAGAAGTAATCGTCTGAATAGTTTCTTTTAGATATATAAAATTTATTTGTAATGTTCTAATTTTTTATGAAATTAAATATTGACAATGCATTTTTTAGTAATGATTAAAAATAATATTTTTCTATATATTTTTTTTTCACAATTCGACAAAATCATGGAAATAAAATGGCAATTGATTGTTTTATTTTTCGCCATAAAAATTAAATCATAAATTTTCCACACAATTTTTAGACATTTTTACTGAAAAACTTCTAATATAATATAAATTAAAATGATCTTTTCTTTAAATCAATAATTTTAATTAATCCACATAATGTATGAACTCATTCAATGATATTCAAAAGACACCATGTTTCAGAAATTTATGATTTTCTATACAAATATACTGATCATATATAACGTTTATTATTAAACATTAAATTATATATTTCTTTTATATCGATATATATAATTTATTTAAACATTATTTTTAAATCTGTGAATAGCACTCGAAAAAATATTCGACAATAAGTCTTATTTTATTTATTTTTTGTTCATTTTATATCATGATCATGCTGTTCGTGTGCCATATTTTTTCTATAATTTTTTTAACCTTTTTTCAAGACGAATTCATTACTCGGCATAAATGCGCGCTTAAAATCATTAAGCGCATATTTTTCTAATAGCGATTTATTAATATTATTATTTTTATTTTTTTTTACGGGCGATCTCGGTTAATAATTCGCACATAAAAATCAACGTTTGTCAAGCGATGAATTTTTAAGCCGCACCCAGACGATTACAATATTTTTAATATCTTCAAATGATACATTATCTCATTGTTTTTTTTTATGTGATATATTATTTTGTTACAGTGCAATGTAACTGTATTTATAATATATATTCAATTATTATAGTATTTAATAATAGTTGTTAAAGTTGTTTTTCATCGTTTCATCTATTTTTTTCTTCAATATATAAATTAAATTGCGATATTAAAAGTTTGAGAATCGCTAGAGTCAAGTATTATAAGATCAATAATATAAATCGTTGTACAGTGAGTAGTGATTTATTAAAAAAATAACGTAGTTATTTTTTCTAACTATTTTTATATATATTTTTTTAATAAGTTTAGTGTAATTATAGGTGAAAAATATTTTTCATATAGTAATTAAGTGATGAGGTTAGGTTATATCTAATTTTCTGCGTATTATTTTAAAATAAATATTTATTTCGATGTCAGAAATATTTTTTTCAAGTATTATTTTGATTATTGACGATTAATAATATTATACTGATATTATTATTTTTAATTATTCTAATGCAAAAAAATCTAATATTATTTTTCAATATAAAAATCATTCATCAAAACTTTCAATCTGACGAATAGAATATTGCTTGCGAAAAATAAAATAAAAATAAATAAATAAGCTTTTAGATTTTCCAAAGGGTGGTATAAGACGTCTGATGTATATACCACCATAGGATTTATATTTTCACATATTGGCATTCTATCGCGAAACGGAAATAGAAGCGAATATCGAATTTTCATATTATATATTAATCCCGCGACGGTTTATCGAAAGGAAAAGCTTTATGAAATTGCCGTTCGAGTTTTCATTTCATTTTTTTTCTTTCGCTTTTCCTCATTCGCGTTTTTAATGTTGAGTAATTTCATTCGATTTAAAAGGTTTTTTTTTTTTTTTTTGTACCCCAGCTGGAATATAAACGTTGCCATTTTACGGGGGTTTTACCGTGCTTTGATTGCGAGATTTGTTCGCATCGTTACACACGTCGTCGTCGCAGAGGGTTAAATCGCATATTTTTTTTTCTTTTAACCGTCATATTGCCATGACAATTGCAAGTACAACAAAAAAAAGCACACATGACACCGACAAAGATAGAAGGATCTACGTGCATAAAGGACACACCTATCTTACAATTTTTTGTAAATCATACACACGTTATAATATTTTTTTTATTATTAGTCAAATAAATACTTTAAAAATTTTAAAAATTGTAAAAAAAAATAATTATCATTTGATAATTTATATTTAATAATAATAGTCATATGGTATATAAAATCAAAATTATCAATGATCTTATTATATTTGATATTTTTTAAGAATTATTTCTAAGAATGAAGTTTCGTATATTTTTTTCTAAGAATAAACGGCGGAAATTCGATTCGAAGAATAATAATATTATAAAAATAAGACCGCTTAAACGATGACTGGTTAAAAATAGGTTAATTGTATTTTGTTGTACGTATTATATATTAAATAATATTTGACGCACTTGTATCCTTTGATTTTTAATAGCATCGGATACGTTTACTTTTCCTTTTTGCTATCCGAAGACATTCCTTTTACTCCGGTAAAATTAGACGTTTTTGATGATTTTTTTATATCGTGAAATTTCTTTCTGGAAATATATTCTACATAACGAGTTGAACGAGGATCAGAAGAGTTCCCACCTCCAAAGAGGGAGCTTCCCTCCGAAAATCACGAAAAACCTCCAAAAATTCGACCGTTTTTGAATTTTCCGGATTTATCTCAAAAACCATAATTCGGATTGAAAAAGTGTCAATGAGTAAAATATTGCTCATAAAATTCTACATTTAAAATGTTATATTAATAATTTGCGTAATTGTTACTGATTTCCCGTAAAAAGTGCTCGAAAATAGGCCTAAAATGGACCTCTCGGCCAAAAATTTTCGTTGCGCGGTTTTGGTAACGATTATTTCAAAACAGGTTGATTTTACGGGGGTATCGAAGAGGAAAAAAGTTGTAGAGCAAATCCTGCTCTATAATAATCACTTATTATATTTTAAGTTAATTGTTTGAGTTTTTTCAAAATTTGAGTTTTCCCGATTTTGATCCGACGTTTTTGCACGGTAGTCTGGCAGTTAATTGGATTTTTTAATGATAAAAATATCGATATCCTCAAATTTCTTTCTGAAAACGCATTTAAAATAACGAGCTGTAATTGAATACGAAAAGTTACACCCTCCAAAGAGGGAGCTTCCTCTTATATTTACCGAAAACCACCCAAAATTTGACTTTTTTTCAGTTTTTCGCTTACAACTTAGAAACTGTTACTCAAATTGAAAAGACATTCAAAGATAAAATATTCCTTATAAAATTCTTCATTAAAAATGTTCTATTCATAATTTGCGTAATTGCGTTAATTTTCTCTAGAAAAGCCCTCAAAGTAGAGGATGCCGCGTTGACAACAGGGGTGTTTCTAGAGGTTTCGACAAATATCTCAAAACCTATCAACTAGCGCCCAATATTTCTTCATATATCGTAAAGAACAGGATTTTTGCTATTGGCTAATTATAATTTACTTTATTTTAACTTAGGATATTACATTTTTTTTGGCGCTTAAAGTTGAGCATTTTTTTCGCGATTGCACATTGTACGCATAAAACTTCGTTCAATTTTGGACTTACTACCTGCTCAGGGATTTGTAATCCTTTTATATTTAAGTATGCATTCGTAACTAATTTTAGAAAGATTAATAATTTTTTTTTCAATATTAATTTTGGAAATATATATTTAGGTAGATTTTTTTTATAATATTTATTTCAAATATAATACTTCTAAAATATAATTTTGTTATATTTTATTATTTTCATACTAATATATATTAATTTCTTTAGTTTATAATGAATTAGTAAAAAAAATATATTTTGATTAAAAAATGTTGGAAATTTTAAATATTATTTATAATTCTCGCATAGAAACTGAGAGACCTAAACTTTTTGTCGAATGCCATGATACCTGCGCGCGTACAGTTATAAACCCCTGAGCTAAGGGACTAGTTGCCTTTTTCGTACAATAGACTTGGATTTTTTTTGAAAAGATAGTTTTACAATCTTTTCAAGAATTCGTAAACAATAAAATGTTAACGTAATTATTTCTTCTTCCTTAGGTCTTTCAAATTTTTATTTATGACTTACAAAAACTGCATACTGTTTTATTTACAAAATATGCGGAAACCACTATATTGAAACCTTTTGTATCATATACATAGAATAAAGTAAATGCTTGTGTTCATTCTCGCCCTGACAAAATATTTTTTTATTTATAAAAGAATTGTGAATATTCTTGGATTTCTTGAACCGCTTTTGGTAAATTATTTTCAACATATTGAATAAAAAAATATTAGGTGAAAAAAATCAAATATAATAATAATTATTACCTAATTTTTCTCTAGGATTTTTATAAAATCATTTACTTTCATATTCTTATAAATTTAAAAAACTTAAGAAATATATTATACATTAAAACTTTATATATAGCATTAATTTTTATATTTCTCGAAGATATAAAAAAATATAAAAATAAAATAGAAATAAAAATTAAAACAATAGGATTATTATAGCTTTGATTACATTTTATAATTTTTTTATTTATTAAAAACTTCAATTAGCTTCAAATTAAAGAATTAAGCAAAATAATAATAATTTGACTTAACCAAATAGCAATATAACGTTTATTAAAAAAATCACCAATTCTTTCTTTTGAATAATTAAATTAAAATAATTTATTTTTTTATGTGAAATATTTTCAATTTTTTCGGAAGTTACAAAGAAACCAACAGAAGATTTTATTGCCTACAATATTCGTCTTTGTTATGGTTGTAAAGATATCTTTTGGAAACGCCTTTTAAAGTGAATAGACTAATATAACAATGAGCGGGTACTGCGTAGAATGTCCAAAATTGAACGAAGTTTTATGCGTACAATGTGCAATCGCGAAAAAAATGCTCAACTTTAAGCGCCAAAAAAAATGTAATATCCTAAGTTAAAATAAAGTAAATTATAATTAGCCAATAGCAAAAATCCTGTTCTTTACGATATATGAAGAAATATTGGGCGCTAGTTGATAGGTTTTGAGATATTTGTCGAAACCTCTAGAAACACCCCTGTTGTCAACGCGGCATCCTCTACTTTGAGGGCTTTTCTAGAGAAAATTAACGCAATTACGCAAATTATGAATAGAACATTTTTAATGAAGAATTTTATAAGGAATATTTTATCTTTGAATGTCTTTTCAATTTGAGTAACAGTTTCTAAGTTGTAAGCGAAAAACTGAAAAAAAGTCAAATTTTGGGTGGTTTTCGGTAAATATAAGAGGAAGCTCCCTCTTTGGAGGGTGTAACTTTTCGTATTCAATTACAGCTCGTTATTTTAAATGCGTTTTCAGAAAGAAATTTGAGGATATCGATATTTTTATCATTAAAAAATCCAATTAACTGCCAGACTACCGTGCAAAAACGTCGGATCAAAATCGGGAAAACTCAAATTTTGAAAAAACTCAAACAATTAACTTAAAATATAATAAGTGATTATTATAGAGCAGGATTTGCTCTACAACTTTTTTCCTCTTCGATACCCCCGTAAAATCAACCTGTTTTGAAATAATCGTTACCAAAACCGCGCAACGAAAATTTTTGGCCGAGAGGTCCATTTTAGGCCTATTTTCGAGCACTTTTTACGGGAAATCAGTAACAATTACGCAAATTATTAATATAACATTTTAAATGTAGAATTTTATGAGCAATATTTTACTCATTGACACTTTTTCAATCCGAATTATGGTTTTTGAGATAAATCCGGAAAATTCAAAAACGGTCGAATTTTTGGAGGTTTTTCGTGATTTTCGGAGGGAAGCTCCCTCTTTGGAGGTGGGAACTCTTCTGATCCTCGTTCAACTCGTTATGTAGAATATATTTCCAGAAAGAAATTTCACGATATAAAAAAATCATCAAAAACGTCTAATTTTACCGGAGTATTTCTCCCTCAATTTAACCTGAAATGGTCAAAGAATGGACGTAAAGCCATTTTTATCTATCTTTTTTTTATTTCTTTATAATCTATATCAGGGTTTCTTAACCTTTCACGAGGCACTTCCTTTTTTTATGTCATTCTTCTGTAATTCCAAACATTCACGTAGTATAAAATTAGTTTTTTATATAATAAATTAGACATTATAGTGTCGTAAAATATTACAACCGATTACCTTCCTTGGGTTTGTGAACTGTAGATTAATTACAATTGATATATATATATATATATATTAAGGGGCGATCTTGAAATAATTATTTTATTTAAAAATATTATATAATATATACAAAATAATACATCTGCAAATATTCTTTATATATAATAATAATATATAATATATGATATAAATTGGCTACCGCCTTTTTCTACGAATTTTTCTCGTTCGAAATATTGCGTTGCGCCGATGTCCTTTCTAACTGTTTTTAAGGTCGTTCGTTGACCGCGTTTAGGCCAAAAAGCGCAATTAATTGGCGCAAAATTTCGAACGATGTCGTTCGGCGATCGAGTTGTTTTTTTTTTTTTTTTTGTATTACGACGACGACGTAATATTAGATTAAGATGTTTATCTAGCGTTTATTTCGCGAAATAATACGATCGTTCGTAATCGAAGGTGAAAAGAAAAAATAATGTAAACGGCATAACAATGGAGTCGATCGTCATCAGCACGCTTAATCGAATTAAAATGAGTCATTTGAACATGCTCATGAGAAGTTAGACGATTTGAATATATAAACGCCTTTCTCATTGTTGTCGTTCAAGTTGTTTCATTTCATAATCCATAATATACACCAGCGCTTTGTAACCTTTTTCATTGACATCTGAGAGTTTAATTAAAATCATTATTTTTATTTAATTCGTTTGTTGGTTTATCTGAGTGGATTTTTTTTATATCGATTTTTTGTTCACTTTCCAATATTCAATTGAGTTGAAATTTTGTATATTTATCATTCATATATTTTTCATTCACAATTTGTACTAATAGAGAAATAGGAAAATATTTTGATCAAACTTTTGTTTTTAATAATTAAAAATTACATAAAAAATATTTTATATAATAGGTAATATATTATCACAAAGTTATGTTGATGAAATATAGATTATTCAAAATTATATTGCAAAATATATATTGAAGTGTTACAACCGAAAGGGAAAAAAGAAAACTACAAAATAATTTAAGATATTTTTATTAGTATGTTTCTGCAACATCTAAACTTAGAAAATAGAACAGTTTTTAATCAGAAGAATAAAAATGTATAGATAAGATTATTCAATAGATCCAGAATATTATAGTATATTAAGCATAAATATGAAGTAATCCATATCTAAAATAATGTAATATGAAATATATTTAAAACAAACGAGCGAAAATATACAATTTTTAAAATTATATTATAGTAATAAATTTAGACACTGAAAAAAATCATAGTAAAAAATGTTATGTATCGCTGTGTTGAAATATTGACTAGTTCACACGATATTTTCAACATTTATCGTGTTTTATCGTAGCGCTTTCTTTTCATTGTTTAGTTAAAGTATGTACTTTCAACATAATTGATTGATAAACCTGGCAAATATTTGTACATTCTTCAGTATGCTCTTTTGATCTGACTCATTTTTTTCATGTAATCTTTTATACTTCATATCTTTTTATCGAATTTTTCAGTGCATATATGTATATTCAGCGTCAAAGTGAATCATAAAAATTAACCAAATAATATAAATGTTTTATTGCGTATGTGACAGGAAATTCATACATCAAATATAGTTGCTAAGTCATTATTTGTAACTAGTTTTCAACATAAATATTGTCATGTGATGCGTGTTTTTTTTTATATTAGATTATGATGGTTACCCACAAATGAATAAATAAATTCTCAGTGATTATATATGTTAATATTATTCATTTTTTATAGTAATTTGAGAAAGTTCTAAGAAATCAGTATTTACATTTTGTATTGTAAATTTTTATATATATGATTTATTTAAAAATTGTACGTAAATTGATATCGATTACAGTTAAGTAATAACTATTTGTTAAACTATAAGAAGCGTTTTACAGTTAACGGTTTTCACACTCGAGTTCGTCCGATCCGTTAAATTGCGCGCAAAAATCGCAAACATGACGAATGTGAATACAAAGCAAATCCGATCGCAGTTCAAGGACGTCGAACTTGTATGCAAAATATCGTGAAAAATTACCAAAAAAAAAACAAAAAAAAACTGTTTTTAACGTGTTTAGCGTAGTAATCTATGCGTGTAATGAAATAATAGTTTTTTTTTGCGCTATTGTTTTCTGCAAAATTATCGTGAAAAGGCGATTTTTTTTCATGTCGAGGTACGTGAACGTGTATGCACACGTAATTTGGCATGTGAATTTCGTGCACGTTGAACGGTACTTTCAAGGCAGTTGTCAAGGTCATTGAACACTTAAGACATGATAGTTTTCTTTATTGCCGCATTATTTAAATTGATAATGTTTTTTTTTAGACTTTAATGTTTGATATTGTCTTTGCCGTTTCGCATTTGAGATTAGATTATAGGAAATTGTCTTATGTAATATTCTATTCTAAAATTGTCTACAGACTTACGAGTGTTTAATATTTATTTTAGAATTACCAATAATGGTTAGAATATAATTTCGTTTGATTTAGTATTCGGTCTAAATGTTAGTCGATAATCTGATAATTAATCAGTGTATCAAATTCAAAATTCATTGTTCCAACGTATCAAAATAGTGTTGTTATTATGTATATATAAATAAAATTTGTTTTTTTATTTTTAATTGGGAATAGCTGAGTAATGTTTATTACGATTGTAATCTAATTTATTATTTTGGATTGATTGAAATGTATTATTACAATTGACCGATTTTTGGTTAATGTTTATCTAAAGGTAATCTATAATTAGTTTCAAAGCATTTAAATTATTATGTTTGTGTATAATCGATTATTGTGTGGATAATTTCAATGTATGTGCGGTTGAATCATTACTATTTAAATGATGCAAATATAATTACATATAAAAACAGTTTTAGTCAATTTATTATTATTTTTTCCTATTTGTTTAATGTATTTTTTTTTGTATCATAAATATTGCAAGTCAAGTGATGAAAAATATTTTAAAAAATAATAAAATACGATTAAATTTTATTTTAAAAATTAGAACGATAACCGTTATCTATCAAATTGCGGTCCTGAAATATTTTACATAAAAATATATAAATTTATAATGTATATTTTAAGTTGTAATTATCATTCAATATCGAATTGTAAAAATAGAGTATTATTTAACCAATAAAAATATAACGTCGTTCGTTATTTAGCATTTTATACATTAAATATATATGATTCAATCGATTTATTATATATCGATTCATATTATACAATACAATAAATACGACACAATTCTTTCTACGTAATCGGTTAAAATTCTACAATTGTTTTTCTACCGTTTATCTATTTTAACCTTAGTGTATATATGAAGTGACCATAGTCGTAAACATGTCCCCTTATAATGTGTAACGTATTAAAATATATAATCATAAGAGCATAAATATTCAAACATTTGTCATAATGGGTTAACGACGGCGCAAACACAATCTATCTAATATGTATATATATATATATATATATATATATATATATATATATATATATATATATATATATATATATATATATATATATATATATAATAGTAATGATTTCTAGAAAACCCACGCCCGACACTAGAACGTTCAAAATATTAAAAGTTCAAGATTGATTTATTTATGCGCCTTAATGTGTTCATAATCTGCTTCGAATTACGACCGTGATTTATTCACGTCCTTGTGTTGTTTATATATAATACTTAAAAGTCTGATACGTTTCTTTTTTAGGTCCTTTCTCGAAATTTTTTTCCCCCCGATAAACGCCGTTTAGAGCACGTCGCATTCTTAAAATGCTATTTTTGAAATCGAAAAATGTATATTACTTTAAAATAAATTGTGCCATTCGAATCGTGTTACTGCTTACGTTACAAATTATAATTGTTTATAAAAAAAAATATGGAAAGTCTAACGTATTCAATTTAGTAATAATTGTCATATCCAAAAGTACTAAAACAGCATACCAATATTAGAAAATATTAATATATATATATGTTAAGGCTGTGAAAAACCACACAAATTATTTATCTCTTTGGAAATAGTTATGAAATAATAACACAAAAAAAGGTCTCTAAATTGACAAGGTGCGAAAAAAATCACAATTTTCGTTTTGTAATGATTGTAAATGTTAGAATATTATAATTGTATGTTTTTTTAAATCAAAATAATTAAAATTAAATATTGATTATTACTTATAATTATATGAATATATACGTTAATATCATATTATTAATAAAAATAATTAATATTGAGAGATATTTAAATCTATATTGTTGTTCTATGTAAATTTAATGTCATTTGCGGTTATTTTTCTGCAGTTTAAAGTTTTGCTAAAACAATTAACATTATTTAACAATAATTTCAGAAAACAATAGTACTTTTTTTAAGTCGTAGTCGCATACTGAATATCTTAACAAAAAAAAGTTGAAGATTTGAGACTGATAAGACCAGTGTTAAGACGCAAAAAAGAGGCTAACGCTCTTTATATTGCTACTGCTGCTTTCTTTGTTTAGAAAATTTTAAAGAATTTTATCATTATTGTCGATCTGATGTTAGTTATTGATTGGCTTTAGTGTTTTATACATCTAGTCTTTTAATTCAGGTTACTTAAAAAAAATTTAATGAGGAGAATTAGTTTTCTCTGACGGTTAATCAGTTAGATTCGTGTTAATATTTGCGCTTTTTTTTTTTGGTATTAATTAAATATTTTTGGGTAATGCTGAGAAAGTTTTTGAATTTTAATTTGAAAATATTCTTTTTGTCAGATATTTCTGAAATTTCGTATTGATAATTTAAGGCTATTAGAATTTAATAGAAAAACGCTTAAATATTATTTTAGTTAATTGTAGTTTAAAAAAATAAATAACAAAACGATTATTTTAAACTCGTCGATAAATTATAAAAGCAATATAAAATGGTTTGAATTAAATTAGATCATTTTATAAATTTCTTTTATGCTTTAGATAACTGTAATTAATAGCTATCGAAAGTTTTATTTTGCATTTTTAAAATTACGATATTGGAATTTTAAATTATATATTCTTTTTAAACGTAACTATATAAAATCATACTTTATATTCACACGTAGTATATTTTACAGGTGTGTAAAACCTTTTTAGAAATACGATATTTTTTAATCTTTCTTATATTATACATCGACATTATAAGATCTATCTTCGTTCCGAAGACAACAACATAAAATTCCATTTTATACGCATCCATCTATTCATAGTAAATTATATAGGAGTACGAAACATTTTCAGAAAACGTCAACCATTTCTTTAATTATTGCATATTATCGTTTTTTTTTTCTTCTTCGAATTTAACTCATTTTCTAATATGGCCATGTAAAAATCTCGAATTACACACACATTTACAATGGCACAAATGTTATTTAAATAGATTTAGCCATTGAAAGAAGCACGTAGCATTGCAGTATTGATATCTCACTCACGTAGCCGGTGACAGGTCATGTCAATGTCGGCACGCGAGCCTGCCATATAACGCGTGTCAAATTAAGCCGCTTTGACCAGATGAATTTTTCATTGATTTAATTGAACTCTCGGCAGCGTTTCACTTTTGGTCTTATATATATATATATATATACCATATATATACATATATAAATATTTGATATTTATGGCAATTGTCAATTTTGAAAGTAATTTAAATGTTTAAACGGCGATCGTTTATCCGACGACCGCTAGCGTAGAACTTTTAAAAGCTTTTTTATGTTTGTTTTACCAGCAAAATCGGATCGAAAATATGCAGTAGAATAATATTCTATATATACGTTTTGAACTTATTATATATATATATATATATATATATATATATATATATATATATATATATATATATATATATATATATATATTATATATATATGATATAAATGCATTGTGAATAATTTTATGTTGAACAACATATTACTACTGACGTTCAGATTATTCATTCGTGTCAGATGATAAAATATGCATGATATGAAATGTAGAAATTTTTTGAATTATTTACTTACACGATTCCGTTTAGAAATCGTTGCGGATTATATTATTGATTATAACGATTTTTGCAACGGTGTTGTAGAGTTCGAATCACGGGTCAACGTGAACAATGACAAATGATTTTCGAAATAAAAAAAGAACCGTTTTGCACGGGCGAATATATGAAGAATTGATAAAATCGTAACGTTTGACCAGTTTATAATATTTTAAAGCTATCGATTGCTAGATTTGAAATATTGAAATGCATCCTATGAGAACTTGTTGTGAATTAAAAAAAAAAAGGTTGACAATCTGTGCGCGTTTGCGTTATTTTTATCGTATATATTGATTGTATAATATTACTATGATATTTTTCTCGTTTCTTCGTTTAAAGCATTTCCTTTACGTATAAAAATTTTAAATTGACGTATAAAACTCAAATCAAATCAGCAATTATGGTTTTGCGGCGAAATTTATTAACTACGACGAACGACGTGTGAAAACGTGCATATCAAATCAACGAATGTGAATAAAACCGATGTATTTTCTCACTCTCAATATGAAAAGGTATATTTGATTTGGTTATATAATTTTTATATACCGGTATTTTTATTATTTACATATTTTATAAAATATTAATTACATAGTTTTTATTATTTTCCGTATAATTGTGCGATAATTCGTCAAAATTTTGAATAAAGTTATAAAATTAAATAAAAGAATCGTTTTTGTATGAAATTTTATTACTGTATATATTTTTATTTTGACTATTATCTACATGAAAATGAATTTTTATGATTGAGAATTCAATATATAAATGATATTGATCAAGACATAAATGCGCAATATGTTATTAAATATGCGGATTATTAACTATTTAAACCGTCTTAGATGTCATTTTAATAAATAAACCGGTAATTTTATAATCTCTACGTATTTCTGAATATACGTTTATTTTCAATATTGTAACAGATCGTTGTATTTTTTTAATTTAAATATAGTCGATGTTTAATAGATTTAAGTAATTAATTTTCAAATATATATAAAGTATACAATTTATTATAAATATAATAACGATCAACGTAGCAAGATTTCACTTGATTTTATATTTGAGTAATTTGTAATATTTTTTATTCTCGCGCACTTATATCTTTTGTTCATTGAATATTTATGTGTGTGTGTGTGTGTATTATTAATATATAAATTGAGAATGTGTGTCGTTTGTTTTCTCGCATTGTTTCGTCGGAATCAATTCTTTAATTCGTGCAAATATTTGTCATGTTTGTTTGCTGCGAAATAATATATCTGTCACACAGAGCGCGTTGATAGAGCGAAAGATATGAGAAAAGTAAATACGAATCGTCGTCACGGAAGGGTGAAAATATTTTGGAGGTTCGGTTCCATTGTGCTACCATGTCAGTGTAAATAGTGAGACTAATGTCTCAATTAATAACATTCGTGCGAGTGTGAAAATCGCTATTGTACCAAGATTTTCACTCGGTTGAAAATTCGGTTAAACGCGTGGGAAGTGTTGGACTGTTACAAGTCGACGTATATAAGTGACATTAAAATACATGTAAATATATTACGATAATTCCATTATTCGATTAATAATAAATATCATGCTATCGATAAATTAATCGAATATTATAAAGTAAAAAAAAAAAAAAATAGAAAATTTTAATCAATCAATTGCCGTTAAATTCATGTATTGTCATCGATTATGAGCAAGTATGCGAAATTTTAATTAAATCTGATATTGGAAAGTGGCCGTAAAATTAATTACAAGATTCCACTCCGATAAACCAACAAACAGTGCAAAAGTGTGTAATAATAATAAAATGCGTCAGATATAACGAATTTTCTATAATTATTTATCTAAAATTAAAAATAACAATTTTATATATATATCATTGTGAACAAATAAAAATGTGTTTATATTATATATATATATATTTTTTTTTTAGAAATTTTGATTACATACGATATATGACAATTCGATTCACACACACAGCACGTTTTACATCATAGAAAACAATGACCGGCGATAGGACTTTTGGTTTTTTTTTTGTTTTTGTTATATTTTTATCTTGCGGAACTTCCTGTTCCGGTGGTAACGCCGGTCAGTGAATATCTCATCTGACGCTAAACAGTTAAATTGACAAGGACTTGACGCAGGTTCGACTGTGGCAAAAGTGTTGACGTTTATTCAACGTCAATTCCGTTATTTTATTCCTCAATAACACCCATCATTTATATTACATATATACTTTTTTTTTCGTTCTGTTATCGTCGGAAGTCATCGCTATGTCGAGTCGTCGACACGACGCCTAACCAATTTATACATTCGCTAAAACTTCAAACGAAAACTTTGACACGTGTTCGTATCGATTTTTATAAAGCACAAAGGTGGCATCTTCTAAAATGACGAATATTTTCTTGAGCGGATGTGAAATTCTTCAGGAGATTTTCAAACTTTTTGTTTGAGTTTTTAACCGTTTCGTTAAACTTGAAATAATTAAACGTGCAAGTTTTCAGCTTGTATGCCTTTTGTAGTTTTATACAATCATCTAACAATATGTTTTGTAAATGTATATGTCCACTTTAATTTTTGATTTTCTTAATGATTAAAAAAATATTCAGATTTAATGAAAATAAATTAATATTAAAATTCCAAAGAGAGAGTCAATCTCACGAGAATTTACTAATTTATTTATTTATTATATAGCGTTGTGGTTAATGTTTACGATTTTCATTGGAACAATAGAACGATAAACTTTCATTTATCTTCTTCATAAATATATATTTTTTTCTACTTTTTATTTTTAATATTTGATAAGAATTTTAATTAATAATATTCGTGCGTATTTGTAATAGAGATTTTTCACACTTTTAATACGCTCGTTATTTTTGTTGCTATTGATGAATTGTAATAATTTTGTGATTTTTAATATTATTGTCAATGTTTGAATAAAATCATATTTAGTTAATGTGTCGAAATTATTTTTTCTATATTGTGATTTCTATGTAAGTGAAAACACTAACGATATACCTACGATATTCACGCACGTTGCGACATACAAAAAAAAAAAAGTTGAAGACTTCTGTCGTCACACGTAATGCCCTCTCCTTACGATCGTCGTAATTGTGTATAATTTAAATCGGATTATGTTTTTTAAGTGAGCGGATCGTGTTTTGGAAGCGAAAGTACGTACGAAGTCGTCTTTTAAAATATTTAGGACAAGACGCGTATATTAATTTCGTGACGGATGCGTTAACACCGTACATCTGATATTGGACTCGTTTGCTCCGATAATTTCTATATACTGTCATGTTTTTTTGTATGTTTGTTTGTTTGTTGTTATTATTATTATTATTATTTTTGGTACACTTCGCGTGTTAAGACGGTCTTTAAATTACACGGATATGTCCAAATCGTTCGGCGAATATGATGCGTTTCGATGCCGTAATTCTTTTGTGCCATCACGCAATCGTATTCCGCACTGAAATTATTTAGAAACGGAAGCCGTTTCGGCACTTCAGATGTTTTACGATAGATTCGTCTGCTTCGATATATTTCGTCTTTTACAGTTTCGTGTGGATTTATCTAATATTTATCATTTGAAGTGTTTTACCGATCGTTTTAAGCGTGCTGTTGCGGTTTTTTTCAAAATACTCCGCTTGCATATTTTGATTCGATGTATGTATATAGTTGTTAAATAATATGTAAAATTATTATTATTTAATATTTTTATCATATATATATATATATTGAAATACTAAATGAAAAATATTAAAATTGTTGTGCTGTATTATTTTTTTATATCAATCGTATATGTAAATTTATACAACAATTGTTAAACTAATAATTTCAGATTAAAAATCTTTACATTTTTATATTTTAATAAATAAAAATTAGATACTGATATCATTTTGCATTTATATAATATAATATGTAAATTTAATTGAAATATAAATTTCAGTTCATTCACTATTAGAAAGTTTTAATTGCCTTATAAAATTATTGCAGTTGAATCGATAAATTTTATAAAATATCGTTATAAATATAGAACGTTTATATGTTAATAAGTAGCATGAAATATTTATGACATTTTAGATTAATTCAATAAAGTAAAAACTTTATTACGATATTTCGAAACTTTTAAGAAATTTATCGTGTTGTCAACGTTCAATAGATAACTCGAGTACGGCAAATGAGTTTTATAAGCATTTCATTTCATTTCATATAATATGTCGACAATATGTTTACAAGTTTTTGTGACATGAGATCAATTGTCAAACTTTGAAATTTTCGAACCATTTGGTAATTTATATAATCGATTTTTTTTAATATACAATATATTATATATATAAAATGGCATATCTTAAATAGAAACGGTTGCTACATGTTTTATATGCATTTTTTTGATATGTCGACATTTTTTTACTTGTAACTTTTATATATATATATATATATTTTTTTTTTCTTTAACTTTTATCGAATTCCTGTGTTCGGAGACTTGGCGATGTTTTAAATAATTTGTTATTGCGCCACTCGTTGCGCCCACAGACCTGCATCATACCACACTTTCCAGAAGAAGACTGGTTTTTCGTTTCGGATGCACAAACGGCACAAAAGCGGTTTAATATTAAAACCGGACAAACGCACGAAATATATATTCTGATTGACACTAAACGCTTATTCCGAATTCGTATGAAATCGTGTTCGTTTTATGTAAATCTTGTCTTTTCGTTTTATTCTCTCGATTCTATCCGAGTTTTTTTTTTGTCGTAAACGGCGATAAAATGCTATCTGTTATGAAAGATACGATCCGTATTTTGACTCGGTGCCGTTTGATTTATCGATGGATGAGCGTTTTTTTTTTTTGTGTGTCCGTTTTATAAGAATGCCCACGCGTTGTAATTTTTCTCTCATTCATGGCTGAGTCCTATCATAACTAAGCTTTGTCCAGTATATATGTGAATAAATTGCATTTTTATAGTTGGTTTCCTGTTATGCAAGGTTGATGTCTCGAGATGTTAGTTTGATTTGTTGATTTTTATTCTAAAACTTTTGACTATGATCCACTTGTATATTTTTAATCCCCTAAAGGCGTTCTCTATTTTGTTTTTATTTAATATTTTTAATGTTTAATAAAATAAATAATCAACGGTCTAAAATGGTTATATTTTTAAAAATCAATATAAAAAATATTCAACTCGATATTGTGTTATATGTTTTTTTTACACATTGGAGATGCTGTGAAATTTTAATTTTAATCGATTAATTCAAAATAAAAAATGAGCAAGTATACAAAATTTAAACTGAATTGGGTATTGGAAAGTGATCGAAAAGTTTATTATAAGATTTGTAACAGAGAAATAAACTAAAAAAAAAACAGTGCAATCGATCAGTACTACACAAAAATTAATTTTGAATACTGAGAGTCGCTGTGATACTTACATAAAAGTATTCACATAATTATTTTCATACTCGAGTGACTATATCATACAGAAAGCAGCTTTTTAATTGAAAAAAATGCGCTCGAGCGCTTTCCAAAAAAATCGTTATTAAATATCAATTTGTGACACATTTTTTTTTTCCAATAGCCAAGCACCAACTTTACTGGTAACTATTTACGCTTGTTCAACCGACTGTGTAATTAACCGGCTTATATGGGTCTTAACAGTGTCCGAATCTTTTTATCTACGTTTTTAACGTAATCAAAATGCAATTATTAAAATGCGTCGGTCTAACGCAATAAACGCGTAATAAATTTTGTCGATATCTGCGAGTTTTTATCGAAACGCATCCTCTTTGTAATTATCGTTATCTTTGATTTTCCATTCAAATTATACTTCAGATGTGATCAACCTGTGACTAAAAAAAATCGTCTAATTAATGTGTTGAAATATAAGAACGATTATTTTATATTTTAACTATGTAAAATTTTACTTAAATAGTGATTGTGGATTTTTTGGTTGATTTTTTTTCAATCGTTAAATTCGTGAATTATTATCGTACTAAACAAATATGTCGAAAATTCACGGAGGCCGCCGGTAATAAATATTTTTAACATTTTTTTTTCTATTTCACCTCTCGAATACAATCAACGCAATGTGCATGCATATCTGATCGAATTCGACTTTTGCGGCTATCATAATAAATATTATTAGTTTCGGTCAATAATGTTCGTGAATAATCACAATGGCGATTGAATATATATATATCCTTCGTGCGGATTAAATAAATTTAACTTTAATGGCTACTGATTTAGTTAAAATATTGTCGCCGTTCTCGATGCAATAAAAATTTACTTATGTGACAGCCGGTTAAGTACATGAAAGTACGAGTACGAGTAAACTATGGACAGTGTTAAAGCTTTATTTATATAAACATATATTTTACAGTATTTTTTTTTACTTAAATTATATTTTATAATGAAATTTAGTGGATACTTTTTCTTTTTATACTTGTTTAGTACGAACATTATTATATCGAAAAATTTCGTTTCATATATATATATATATATATATATATATATATATATATATATATATATATATATATATACATATATATATATATATATATATATATATATATATGTATATTATATATGTATACATATAAATGAACGAAAATTATCTAAACACATTAGATGCTGTTATATTTATTATAATGGTTAAACACGAAGTTTTGTATCGATATTTATGGTACTTGCGAAAATTGTTTTTGTGTGTATTATATATAATAATAATATTATAATGCGGTATTCCGTAAGCTTTTGGTGTATCATAAATCGTTTTCTTCAATGCATTGAATGCGCGATCATTTGTAATAAATTTGCCTATTCGATTATTATTAATAATAAATCGTTCAGAACCGAATCGAAAATTCGTATATATATATATATATATATATATATATATATATATATATATATATACATTAATTTGTGTGTGCGTCACGAAACGAATATTATTTCGAAATCGTGCACAATGCGCCTATTAATTGCTCGTTCTATATATGTTATAGACGTAAAATTTGTACGACATAAATTCAATTCGAAAACGTTTAATTGTGAACGTACTTAATAATAATTGAACCGATTTACAATCGGGTTCTGTACTAGGAAATGTAATACAGCAGGTACCCGCTTTTGCGACAGGTTCCAATCTATGATTTTCCCCCCATGTTATAATGCTTTACATATACATGTAATTAATGAGATCTGTCAATGGCAGTATCATGTAGTATGAATCGAATATCTCTCACAGTAATGTAATAGTGTTAGATATAATTAAATGGCAAATGTCTTAACAATGCCTACATTATCGATCTATGCAAATCTATTGTTCGCTCATATGAAACGATATTTTCTTAACTAAGTACTATATTTTTTTTTGATTAGTTTAATTTTGGCGGAGTCGTACTGTATTAGTTTAAAAATTGGTTCACTATCATCGGAAATGTCGTGCCCATTATCACTATTATCAATGTCTGCGTGTCGAAAGGTTGACGTTTGTCATCATTCACAATCGGTTACTGACATTTCATTTAAATCGTTTCAACTATGAAATCGCGTGTTACGTGCCAAATAATTAAGGTACTATTTATTTTCAGATCGTGCTATCGATTGCAATACTACATATCTACTGGGAATATGTAATCTGATTTTTTTTCCATTTCAATACGGTATTCCATGCGAGTTTTTTGTTTACGAGCTATAGAAATCGAAAGATTTTTGACCTTTGGTAACGTAGTCGTGTATACGTTCGAAGTTCTCGAGTGATGTATATGTTACAGGTACTGATCAAGCATTTGTGGTATCAATTTTTGTGTAGTTAGTAAAAATAATATTTGTCTAATTTAAGTACAAGTTTTAATTTAATATAGATTAAAATGTAAATGTAAATGTACAACGGCCTTGAAAATAATGACATCCAAAGGTTAAGTGCTTGATAATTTATACTTTAAAAATTGTATTAAATAATAAAATAAAGAAAAGAGATTTTCTTTATTTTATTTATTTATTATTTCGAATAAGAAATCTGTATCGAGATTTTCTCGTTTATTCGTACATATTTTTAATGAAAATATCTTGCATATGAAATGCGATAATATATGGACATATTAATTAATTCGTGAAGGCGGCAAATTGAGCAATATTCAATATTCCGTTTGTCCGCTTCAGACATATAGAATTGATGACTTTGCCTATAACATGCTCGCTGCCAATCAAGTCGACAACACGTATAAACGTTATATATCGAATGACAAGGTGAATCAGGTCGAATTGACAGATTGCTGTTGTCTAGTTGTGGACTAGAAGGTGCGGTTATTTGACTCTCAAGAACGAGCTCGAGCGCGTGAAACGAGATACATCTTAACAAAAGTAACACTTCCTCATACCATCGAACAGATTGAGTGTCGAGCGACAGAAAGACAGGCGAACGAAAGAAAAGGGCTTCTTTCCATGTATCGAAAGGACGAAGATTTTTCTTCTTACTATATATGTTTCCTTTGTTCTGATAACCCTTTGCTTCGATCGCGCGTGAAATTTCCTATCGTAAACACGTTGCCTTCTTTTCCTGTGGCGTTATGAATACTTTTTTTTTTCACTCTTAGGTGCGTTTTATAACTCCTATCTTAACGCGTAAATACGACGTTATAAAGTTACGACTGTGGAGTGTTTCTTCTTTGTTATCTTCGCTCTTTTGCCTCCAAATTATATTATGGTTGTAAAAAATTAGAGACGCGGCCGCGTCGTTCTTTAAAGGAAACCGTCGTTACCTAACGCCTTTTTACGCCCGGCGGTGTATGTCGTGAATATGTTCGCGAAAACTTGCAGATTGTGTGCCACTTTTTCATTTTTATTTTTTTATAAGCCATTGTTGTATGGTTTGATGTATGAAATTTGATGTGGTGATAGTTTGGGAAACTATTCATCTTGAAAATAGCGAATAAATATAAAATTTCTATATTCATAACGTTGTTTGCTATATATATATATCGATCAATGTGTATTAAAAAAATGACATCATATTTTATGGGTAAGTGTGATATTTTAAAAATATGTAATGATTTATTATGATGAATATTTACATACATATTATTTAAAATCATATGTGAAAAGAATATTATTCTAAATTATAAAATATTATTTTTAATATTAATATTTAGTAAGTTACATATACATATATAAAGGTAATATTGAGTGTTAAAATTTTAGTAGCTTTCACGTTCGTACAAAAAAAAAAAGGATAATAATGATAATAATAATAGGGGGTTGCCGATTGATTAATCGCACTTTTTGCGCAATAAAACATCGACGAGACAAAACGGCTGATTTATTGCGAATTTATGATGTTTCATAAATTTTTAGCGGGGCAATAACGAAATTGATGGACCATATTTACAAAAACGACTTCTGAAATTGTTTCGCCAACCTCCGGCGATCGTTAAAAAGGATGCTTCTTTACAACGGGCGGCCATATTACGCGGAAAAACTCTGGCGATTTTTCATCATAACATTTTCGCGTTTATAGGCAAAAAGGGGGGGGGGCGCCGTTTTTTTTTTTTTGGCGAAAAATCTCGTGCATAAATGTGGAATTTGTCAGTTTTAAATTAATTACGACGTCGTTTCTCGTTTAGGGTTGCCATTTTTTTTTCATTCATTCACCCCGTATTCCTAAATCGGATACCTTGAAGTTAATGGATCGAATCGTTATAATGTGATTCTATATGAGTGTTGATCAAAATTAACATTTTTTATCTCGATATTCATCATTTATATGAGATGTATTGGATTATTAAAGGGAGCGATCAGTATTTATTATTCAATGGCAGTCGTATTTTATTACATTGAAGTTTTTTTAACAATGATTTAAATAATTGAGAATGAGTAAATATGCAAAATTTTAATTCAATTGGATATATAAAAATTAATTACTATAAGATTCTACTGCGTCAAATAAAAAATAAACCTACAATTACAGACGAGTATATTTTTTGCGGAAATCTATAATCTAGAACTATTTAAACATTACAAAAAAAATATTCACGGTTCTAACTTTTGGATCATTTCATATTTATTATGTTTGTGAAATAAAAAATAATCTATTAAAATCAGCAAGTATTTTAAACCTATTAATATTTTGAAATTTTAGATATTCATATCTGTTTATGATATAATAATAACATCTATTAATTCAGTAATTTCAGTTTTTTATATTGATTAATTTTGTTTTTTTTTAAATAAAATATTTCAATCATTTATATTATGGAATTTCAGAAGAAGAAGAAGTATTAAATTTGATCGCGTGAAACTGCCCGATCGTCAATAATTTTAAGTGCAATAATGAAACTGAAAAACAAAAAAATCGCGCCCCTTCGTTTCCATAATGAAGGGTATAAGCGTAAAATTCGTCGTTAAAACGAGCAATTTTTGTCATTACACCGTACAAAAACATTATAATAAAACTCGAGATACGAGTGAGTGCAGGTGCGCTAGATCGTCGTTCAAAAAATAATCTCGACCCTTAAAAAAAATCAAAAAAAAAAAATTAAAAAAGAAAAATCGCTACAGTATGAGTTTTCAGGGGAGCTCCTGATTAAATAACTAATATATTTTTCTACCGTAGATTTTTATCAGTAGTCGGGCGGTGGTTTTTTTTTCTACACCCCTCCCCACCTAATCGCCCTTCGTCGAGCTTTTTTTTTTAATTATGAAAGACGTGGCTTAAAACAATCGCCGCTGAACAATGGCGTTAATTAAATTTCGAGGGTTTTGCTCACTGCGAGTGTTTTCGACCGCAGACGCGTGTTCCACTACACTTTTCGGTGGTTTGTTCGTGATATGTGGCCCTAGTGGTACTGAAAAAGGGTATTTTTGTTTTCGAACACATGAAAAAAATCATCCCTGTCTGTCATTCGTTATATTCGAGACTGGTATATAAAAAAAAAATTATATATTTTATAACACAATAATTTTTCATATATTTTTTTTGTATTATTTATATATATATATATATATATGTATTTAATATAAATCATAATTCGATATTAATATTTTTGATTAATTATGGTCAGTGGTCATATTGTGTTAGTCAGACCGACACTAAACCGATTATTGAAACTAAGCAGTGCGAACATAACCACATTATGAATACGTTTACAATCTATATATAATTGGTTAACATGATTTATTTATATTTTATTAGTATCATGTTTATCAAACAATTTCTTCTTTTCGTATCTCTTTATGATTAGAGATTAACGATCATTATTTTTATTATATTTTTTTACATTTTAATATTTTATTTAAAAAAATTAAGCAAATTTTTTACAATATAATTAAACACGATTTTTTTTGACATATTTAATATGGTATTGAATTAAACTATTTTATCATATTGTTTTTAGTTTTCTCACATTTTTGTAAAATGATAAATCGTTTCGATCTATCGATTATTGTATTATATAATAATGATTTTACATATCATATTATGAATCTTAATATAAAGATATTTTCAGTATTATCATTTGAAAACCGATTATTATATGTATATATGCGTTGGCGACACGTTCATTACTATGCAAAATTTTCACGTTTTAATCACGAACACAATTGTTATTCGTTGATTTCATTTTAATCCCGTTAGTATTGCACACGACAGTGAAACAAGATAAGAGCAAATTTAACAATTTCAAATTCAGCTTGAGGACAAAAGTTACGATATTGCATATGGCAAAGCGTTTTGTGAATGTACGACGATTAATTAAAACGATACTTACTTTCAACGCGCGCGCCAAATCAAAGCTTTTACTGTGTGAAAGTTTACTAGCGGTTTTTTTAAATACGCGCTTTTTAAAGTCAACTATGCACAAGTTTACAATACAATAAGTTGTATTATTTTATTTCATACGAAAATATATTAAAATGTTCCGTGACAAAGATTTATAAATAGATGGTTAAATTTTGTAATTTAATATAACATTTTTTTTTAAATTTCACTAACAAAATTTTAATTATGTGATCGAAATATATTGTTTTTAAATATAACTAATGATTTAATTTTTTAATATCAATTTTTATTTGATTTCATTAAAAATAGTTAATTTTTAAAATATTAAAACTTCTTAATTTTAAATATATATTTATTCTAGAATCAATTTAATAAAATTATTTAAAAATATACTAAATCACTAAATTACCGTGAAATATGGGATTTTTAAAATTCATATATATAAATATATTTTTAGAATATAGATTAATTTAATCTATTATTTAGACCAGGAATGGGAAATCTGCGGCTTTAGAGCCACGTGTGACCTTTCGAACTAACAAGTGCGACCTTTTATGTACTTGTATTATAGGATTTTTTTTGATATTATTATATGAAATGCATATATTGTGATGATACAAAGGTATAAATTTGTGGCCTTTGAAGTGTAAGTGCGGCCTTTCGTCGTTTTAATATTTGCAGTTTTTTTGAAGTTAATATAAATCTAAGCTTAAATATTTATCTCATTTTATACTTTTTTCTTTTTATTAATGCAGTCTCAATGAGAGATGGCTCTTTACAAGTAAAAAGGTTCTTTACCCCCGATTTATGTATATAGATATAGTTTCTAAAAATATAAAATTTATTTTAATTCATGATTAATAATAGCCAAAATTACTATTCAATAAACATTATTTCTATTTTAATATATAAAAAAACGAAATAAAAATTAAACATACGAACTGTTAAAATGAAAAGTTAAAAAAAATATATAAAATAAAAAAATCAACAACATAAACGCGGCCGTCGTAAAATTTACGTGTTTTACGCGGCAACCGTTAAAGGCTTCTCTTGTCTTCGGTTCATTTCTTAAAAAACAAGAATTTTTTTTTAGATAATTGAAGAACATCACACGGCCTTAAATGTTATGTCACGACTGTTTAAATTTTAAATATACGATCTTCTGCATTTTTTTCCTCGGCTTTTATGTCTTTCTTTTCCACTGAAAATAAAATTTTTAACGTCGACGTGAAAATCGACCGATTACATTTTAACTAAATAAAACAGATATTTTTCCGTTTGTACCGTCATATTTTTGAATCGTTATTAAGTCTATATCTCGATGAATACGAATTCGAAGTTAAATTTATCTGTGAATTGATAAAAAAGATCGCTTACGGTGCGGTTTTCTTATCCAATCAGTTAACTTTATAAATTACTCATTAATTATTTATATATCTTTTGCGTGCGTTCGTTTGTAATTGAATGATTTTTATGGACGGACGTCGGTATATAAATTACATTTTTTTTATTTCGATTTCGAAATTGTACATTTTTTTTTATTTTTGTGTTATTTTTAATTTATTTTTTTAAGCTAAAGTTTGTTCAAATGAATTCCTTGTTTGTCGGTTTATCGGAGTGGAATCTTGTAATCGATTTTTCAACCACTTCTCAATATTCGATTGAATTGAAATTTTGCATACTTGTTTATTCTCGATGACAATACACGAATCAATTGACAGATTTAATTAAATCTGACTATAGTAATTATTATTATATATATTTTATGTTATATAAAGAAACAATATTGTAAAGCATTGTTAAATCACGATTCGCACCTCGATTTCGTTCCGATTTTTTTTTATCTTCACCAATGTCAGATCGTCCTTTCTCAAATTTACAATGGCGGAATTCAAATATGGGTTTCTGGAATATTTGTATTATTATATAAATCACGTTGTGTCTTCGGGATCCCTTTTTTTTCGTGATCCTCGTCACACGTCCCATCATTTGTAAACATACTTACTGCCGCGTACAAACTTGCTCACCCGTTACATCCCTTCATTGATACATGTCGCCATATGCATACTTTCACACACGTGCTCCACGAATGTTTTAACAACATCCTCGAAAATTCTGATTGGGAGTCAGGGTGTTCTCGATTCTATTTCTTCGAGTCATTTTCACCTTTTTTTCTCTTATTTTCCGACTTTGCATATATTTTTTTATATATTTACATTTGACAATTGAGGGTTTTTTCATAGAAAAAAAATTTTTTTGAAGAGTTTTTTATAATTGAAATATATTAAAATTCAATAATTTTAAAATACAAATTAATTAATGCTTAGAATTTTCATAGAATAGCTTTGAATATATAAAAGATATTCAATGATATTTTTATTTAATTATTGATCATATTAATTAATTATACAATCAGTGACGACATATTTAATTTTTTATAAAGATTTGATTCGTCAGTTCTATGCACAGTTTTCAGACATTTGTTATTTGTGAAAAAATTTGACATATTATTACATATTCGTATATTTACATATATATAATTTAAATAAGTTTTTGTCATTCAAAATTTTCAATAGTGAACTACTTTCCTCTTTTTTGTATATAAATAAAAAAAATATCACTATAATGTAATAATAACGATTCATTTGCAATAAAATAAAATTTAATAAATAATTTTATATATTTTTCAGAATACATAATACTCAAATATTCATAATAATAATAATAATATTTGTTAAAAAAGTTGATATTAACGATCGATTGAATTTTCCACAAACTCCGAAGGCTTCGCAATTCTCGTATGCCGTGCTTGAACGATATTGCGCAATTTTTTTTCCATATTGATTTCGTTCGTAAGGCTTCATTAATGCTATTTAAATAATACACGTATGCGTGTACGTGTTTTTTTTTCGTTGATTGACGTATTTTCACCGTTATTTGCACGTAAATATTTTTAATGACTCGATTTACCGTTAATAATAAAAATAATAAAACGAGAATAAAAAATAACGAACGATACCTTCTGGCAATGAATGGAGCACTTTTTTGCGCTTTTATAACGATGTGAAAAAAAAATGTGTGCGCACGTTTACTATTACTTTCTATGTACAATATCTAAATATCGTATTTAATTTGTGTGTATGAATAAGCTTTGTGATTCAAATTTTAAAAATACACGATTGTGTCGTGTAAAAAAAAATGTGATCTAGATCGTGAAATTTTCCATTTTGATAAATATCTCTCGATATAATAACGTCGGGTTATTGGCATAGTAATAAAAATTTATTTAATAAATGGAACAACTAAAGTTCAAAATTATTTTTAGTGATTTATTTGTTTTAATAATTATATATATATATATTCATTTTATGATGTAGTTTCAAAAAAAATAAGCTCTGTTTGAAATTAAACTTTGTACAGATGCGCTTTTTCTGAATCTACTTTTTAAAATTTAATTTGCTTTATTTTTCATCAACAGGACAATGGAATAAAATAGCATACAAATTGATGTATATTGTTTAAATATTAAATTTTATGCAAAGGAAAATGTTTTAATTTTTATCTTATTATAGTTTTAAAATATTGATAACGCGGTTTTTGAATTTTTTATATTTACTAAAATTTTAGATTTGTGAATTATGTACTTTAATTAATATTATAATTGTGTATGTTACTAATTTAATGTATTTTTTTTGTTTTAGGTAAGTGCATATATTATTCATCTACAAAATCGACGAATTTCATTTCTATCGTATAGAAAATATTATTTTACGAAGAAAAACAAAGTTCAAGGTACTTTCGATTTTACTATTATTTTGCTTAATATTCGCCTTTCGTGATTTCTCGTCATTATTATGAAAAATCGTCGAATTTTTTTTCATTCTATATAATATAATATAATAATAAAATATAAAATTCTATATAAATCGTTATTCGAATCGTCTAGACATCTTGAACTACCAGGGGGTTCTTCGATTACTCTCCACTGAAAATTTTTAATAATTCGCATTTTTTATTTCACCGGTGCGAGATTTAATGCAATATAATAAATATTGTTATTACGACGATTTTTTTTCTCATTGTATCGACGTCGGCGCGAAATAAATTAGATTTATTATATACGGTTACGAAGTAAAATCATGACAAAATAAAATTGGCAAGATTGAGAGGGCCATTTGTACGAATTTTCCTCGGAAAATTGCCATAATGACTCGAAACGACGTCACGTTTGAAATAATTCTCTTCCGATGAAAATTCAATAATAATAATATATGCAAAAGCCCATATCGATTTATAAGTAAAAAAAAATCAAGTACTTTGTTCACTATTTTTTTTTCATGTTCATTTTCCATTGTCGTTTTAATTTTATTTGAGAATTTATACATTTTTTTATATTATAGCTGTAGTAATCGTTTCGTTTTAAATTGCTACGTGATGAATTGCGACTTCTCATACAAAATTTTGCTTCGTTGTATTTTGTATCAGTCGTTTAATTATGATTACAGGATGTATTTACGCTTGTAGACGTCCAATTAATGTCTTATTTTTTTCTTATACAAGACATTTTAATTGTATTTGTATGAAGGCGGGTTCCTACGATTTTTATATATTTTAGATTTCAGTTAGTAATGTTATTTAATATTATGATTAATTTTATTATTTAAAATTGTAATTATCGATTTCGTTTATTTGTTGAAGATTTTTAAATAATATTTAGGTAAGTATGATTCATATTATTTAATTAATTATTAAGGTTTTTCGGTAAATTATTTAGTTTTTGATGAAATAATAAATACGTCTAATATTAAGAAATTTGATATTTTTTACGGTTTTTAACATAAAGTAATATATTTTAAGGTGGAGCTATAATAATTTTAAAATGAATTTTCCTTCGCGTAAGATTTATTTTATATTTCGTTAAATTTTATATGAGATAAGCGCAGTTATATAATTTTCCAATTAACTTGTGTTTATTTAAATTTATTATAATATCTCATTTTGGCGACATTCTTTTATATAAAATTCTCAGTAATTTTCTCGAGCTTTTTTTATATACATTTCCATCTGGTAGTCCGACAATAGGTTTACGACCTTTTATTAATCCAATAAAATATTTTTACTGCTGTCAATAATATTTTTTTTTACTCTAAAATACATTATTTGTTTACGATTGAAGACATAAACATTGTGCATATAAAAAGAAAAACGTACACATAGATAAAGCGAATTTAACGACGATAATAAAACAGAATAAAAAAAAAATAAAGGACCGTCGAAATATCAGCGAACATTTAAAGTCATTTTCGTGAAAATGCAAAGGTCGCGTTTTTTAAACAGAAAATCCGTAATGAGAATTGATGATGTTACATATTCGATATTGAGACATCATTATTTACAATATCTCTTCATCAGTCACGCTTTTTTTTCTTCTATCTATCTATCTATCTATCTTTCTAAAGTTGCCTAACCGATGAAAGAAATAAATAAATATGGCGAAGTTTGCGCTACAATTTATACGGATTCTTTGTTGATTTTTCCCATGAGCTGCGAGCATTATATAACGAGGTGATTACAAAAATAGACCACAATAAGTTCTTTCTCTTTCTTTTTTTTGTTATCTTGTCATCTCGTTACCACTTCGAGTGGTAACAATTTGGTCGTTCATTGTTTTCAAAAATGCGAAAAATCGGTTTTTCGCAGATACTATCGTAAAGATGGGGACGTATCGAAAGAATGGAAAAACCATTTTGTTCACGGTTTTATCTTTTATAATTGAATAATTTTATAATTTATTTTGATGCTATTTTTTTGTATTAAATTTTTATTATGATACCGATTTATTACAATAACTTTAAAAAAAATATCTTTTTTTTTAGTTTGTAAGCGATTTATGTAAATTGAACAATTGTTTCATTATAAATGCTTATTCATTTGGAATTATTGAGTAATTTATTCTGATTTTCTCAAAAGTTATAAAATGGTAAAAAAAATACATTTGTACAATATATCAATGTTGTTTTTGATATTAATCTTTGTCGTTTATATTATCGTATATATTTGGATATTTTATTTTCTTTTTACAAACTATTAATTTTGAATTTAGAAATAGTTGTGTATTTATTGCACTTTTTCGTTTAGATATAATATTTATTTTGACTGCTTTAGCTGAATTGTGTCGCAATTGAGGAAATTTACTTCATTTTATTCGATTTCATCATTTAGAAGAAAAAAAAATATTACAATTAGTTTTAAAAAATTGTCATATATTTACTAATTAATTCAATATTTATGGCTTTATTATGATTCGTGCTTTATTGCGTTAGTTGAATTGTTATTAAAAAATATAATTTACTGTATTATATAGTATATATATATATATATATATATATATATATATA
This sequence comes from Leptonema lineaticorne, assembly GCA_024500535.1. NCBI lineage: Eukaryota > Metazoa > Arthropoda > Insecta > Trichoptera > Hydropsychidae > Leptonema > Leptonema lineaticorne. Next base: position 12,053,627 of record JANIJI010000017.1, read on the forward strand.
TATATATATATATAGTGTTAAACGCAAGACCACGGTGTGACCATAAAATAATTATAAACGGTCCATTACAGCACAATGATCGCGTTGCACAATTTAATATCGCACTAACGAACCATTATATACACAACTGAGAAAAATTTTCCGTTTATTTACGGGTCAATCGGTGTACGAGAGCGGCAAATTCAGTTATAAAAGAGAGAAATGTGCAGCATCCGTTGAAAATATTTCCTTTTATTTCTTATCGTTCAAGGGGAAAAAGAAAATGGGAAGGTTTGTGATACGACATGTCATTCGGGGTGGACTCTTTGGACGGACTGTGAAAATTCTGAAAATATTTTTCAGTACTGTTATTGCACTTTTCGAAACGGAAAACGGAATCAATTTGCATCGGATGCAGATTGCACTGCATTGCAGACGCCACTGGATTCCTGCTAGGCGACACACCCTGTATATTGTATATAAAAATGTAAATATAGGATGTTAGCGTATATCAAAGTCCGAAAGCGTATCCTCGTTTTTCGTTTTTTTTTTTGGCCTGATGGGAATTTTTGGCTCGCTGTAATGAAGATAGCAATAATGAATACTCCCTTTTTGTGCTGTGATGTGTGGTCGACATGAAGCCCGGAAAAACCGACGATTTTTATGATTTTGTCGTCCGTAATGAAAGTCGAGTATATTATATGTATAATATATACATTTATTTCATGTAATATTTATAAAATATATATGAATATAATTATTTGAAAAAAAAGTATTTTTATTTTTTTAATATTTTTTGAAGGTCTATTGTACAATATGTGTTATGAGGGCAGTAGTTCTTTCAAAAGTTCTTTCTATTAGATCATATCGTGAAAGCACGCAATATAACAATCGCTTTATACAATCGAATACTATTGTATATCTGGCGAATATATTTGCGATACTAAAAGGAGTAATCAAAGGGCATAAATGTACCGAATCGGATTTATTTGTATGTTAAAATATTGTAATGACTCCTAATCGCCATATTCTTTTATGAATAAATGTTTTAAAATTTTTATTTCTATTGGAAAGCATTTATATAAAATTTTTTAAAAGTATGTATATTTATATAGAACTTTATTTTTAATCATATATATTCATACTTGTTATATCGAGATTTATTGAAATGTATCATAATTTTTTGTTTATCTGATATTATTTTCATATCTTTATTGATAGTTAATTTTAATGTATTATATTTCAGTAATGTAATAAATTTTTATATGCCGACATTTATAATGACCACGTAGTTGTTCGGTTGGCGTGTCTAACTGCAATTCTGTTGGCTGTGAGTCGGAATTATCTTTCGGTTTGTCGCTCACACTTGTGTTTTTTTCTTCTTCTTCATTACATAAGATGTACCTTTTTATCATGGAAAAATGTCAAAATATATATATATCTATATATAACGACAAGTTATGATGTAACCGGCGCTTGGGAACTCGGAAGCGAGGCCAAGGTCTATTTTTCCGATCGTTCGTTTCTATTTCGAATGTATTAATTCAAAGGGAATTCATTGATTGTTTCGATAGATTTTTTTTCTATTTTCGCTACTACAACTGAAAACGAACGGCTTCGTTGAAAATCAGCGCTTTTTGTTTATTACGGTTTTATTTTATTTTCGACGTTGTTTCCGCTATAACGCTAGTCGGTATTTCGATTTAACGCTTTTACACGCCGTTCGCACGATAAAATAAAAAATATATTTTTTCCAGTATTTTTTTTTAGATATATAGCAATGAAAAACAGCCACAGTTCGAGATGAATGGCGTAGAGAAAGAGTTCTGTATCAAAATTTGATTATTCGAAAAGCGAATAAACGCGTTCAGTCGCTACTGTGTCAACTTTTTAAATTTGCTTCGTTTTTTTTTTCACGTCGTTATTGAAAAGTTATTACCAGAAACAGACAGACGGGATGAAGGGTATCCACCCGTTCTCTCAAAATATATATAAAAAATAGGGGAAAACTCCGAGGAAAATAGCGGAGTGAATCGTTTTCCCTTCTTTTTTCCTGGCCGTTGTATGTTTTTTTTTCACTTTTCGTGTTTCGAATTCTAGCGGAAAACAATTCGAGAAGAGAAGCCTTTTTTATAATTTTCGAAGTTTTCCACCCTCTCACACCCGTCACAGTCGTTTTTTTTTTCGTTTGTTTTGTATAGTCGTTTACGCTGAGTCAAACCAATACCAAACAATTCCCTTTTCGCCTTTCCTGAAAGCTTGCCTTTTTACGTTTTCATATTTACTTCTTCAACTCGAATCGTTTCTCGAGGAAGCGACGTATATCCATAAAGGTATACGTATATATTATATGGTTACGTAGAAAGGGAAGACGCGTGGAAAAGTTTTTCCGAGCTTAAACCATAAATTTCAGACTATGGTTTTCTATATAATAAATTCTAATTTAAAGTTTTCAAATGTTTGCGTTCGCTAGTTGCAAACGGCAGGACGAGATTTAACTTCGTTATTTCGTCGCACTAAAAGGGGAAAAATGTACAGGAATAGCCCTAAATTTAGGATGAAACATCATAACGTAACGACTGCCTTATCCAACTTTTTTCATTTATTTTTTTATTTATATGAAAAATACCGCTTCTTACTTTTTTTCTGATAATTTTACGATATTTTTAAGTTAATCATACGTATACATTATTTTTTTTTACTTTATAATAAATTTTAGAATGAATTGCTAACTCGATTTGTAGTTCGACGATCGTATATAATAAAAGAAAGGTGAAGGTAAACCGCTTCAAAAAAAAAAAGATAGATTATTTTCATTATATAATTACGACAATTTTGAGTCACGTTTAAACAGAATATGTCGGGTGTATAAAGCGTATGTCGTTTTCTAAGGGTTTAATTTTGTATAGACACGCACATTCTTCACGTACTTACGTATCACCGTAAATGACCATGTTTCATTAGGCCGCTTTTATTGAACGATCTGATAATGCCAAATAAGCGGGGCCACGCTGTATACATTACCGACTTCTGATATGTATCGAATACGCGAAAGTGAAAGTGTTGCGTATTATAATATCGGTAGTGTCGTTTTCCCTTTATGTAGAATTAAGTCGCCCGGTGATAAAAGGTATTAAAGGACCCGAGGATAACAAACAGGTCTTGCTTTGTGATTAAATCTCTAAATTCTTAATGTTTACCATTAAACTGCGAAGCTGGGAGCTTTACGGCTGTCACACGGCTAATTTAACTCTAGATAGAGTAGACAATTACGCGCAGATTAAGGACAAGAGACCCTTTTTATCTGCCCCGTGCGCGATATAAAAACGCACGAAAGATGCTCTCCGTTCTTTCTTGCAGATAGGCCTTGTCTTCAAGACGACGCTTCAACCTCCCCAAGTCTTTCTCCTTTCACGCTTTTGTGTTTCGATCTGGTTTTTTTTCTTTTTTGTCTGTTCTCCTTCCTCTCACTCTCAACCTTCGTCGATGTAGTCTTGTCTGTCTTTTTTTTTTATATTATTTTTGTTGTATTTCGAGTTCGATCCGTGTTCCGACGCTAATTGCTACGTATCGGTCGTGATCGGATGGTTCGAGAAAACCGCAAAGCATCCACGAGGCCGGTTCGCACGGCCATTGTGGACGATCTGCACGATTGGCCCAAATAGTTCGATTGGTTTCTAATCTAGAGAATGGTTCACGACATAACAACTGCAGTGCCTGCAGTGGCACAGCGGCGTGCTATAGTCCTCGGCCTCGTAGGCGATCGCCTCGGGCGGCATGATTGATTAGGCATTTTCGCGAAATGCAAACTTGCGAATGGTGTTATTTCCTTATGGGATACTTACGCTTCCATTGGCATACAATGTTTAAATGTGACGATTTGTAGTAAACTATTGAATGTTCACGATGCAGAATTAAATGCTTCATTTTCTTTCTGCTCTTTGTTTTGTGTGGATGTAATAATGTTGTTGAACTTGAATGATCTGTATGATGGATTCATGTAAATTCATCGGAAATGAGATTTCTAAACAATGCGACTTGTTTTACTTTATAAGACAGGTTTCTAAGTACAACTATATTAAAACAATATATTATCGTGATCACTATTGATGTTGAAAAATTGTTAGAATTGTAGATATATTTTCGTTTTACAATTTTTTACTTATTATTATATTGAATATAATTCATACAATTTGGTAAAATATTTTTTAGTAATAACATTGAATAAATCGATTTATTGATCTTTAAAAATTTTTTAGACCCAATAAAATTTTCATTTTTATTTTATATCTCATTATTAAATTTAAAAAAATCTAATTAAAAATTGTTCGATATATAATAGTTGTGCATCGGCACTTTATTTTATGATTCTTTGTGTACATTAAATTATTTTGTTATATAATATTTTTCACAATAATTTTGATGTATTTTTTTTATTCTAATGTTAAAAGGGATGATTTGCACTTTCTTATATCGAAAAAATTTGAAAAGGGTTTACATCTTTTTTATACCTGACCACACACGTTACAACAGGAAAAGGTACTAAAATAAAATCCAGCGTATAAAATCTCGAATTGAATGTGAGATAACTATAAGTGTATTTATATATTCGTATATAATATAAATAATTGCTTAATTTATTTTTCTTATACAGTTTATTACACAATCGACGCATGTCAGATGTAGAACAATTATATTGCGCAGTATATTGATTTCAATTCGTTTCACGTTACGAATGTCGAATTAACATTTCGACATCGCCAATAAAAATCATATTTTCCTAATTAATTACATTAATTATTATCGATTTATAATTATACTATATATATCTAGCTCGTTTAAATCGTCTAGTAATGTAAGTTAAAAACCCTATTAATCGTTTACACCCTCGTGTAATTAATGCTGTACGAATATAATATAAAAAAAAAAATCGGTTTAAAGTTAATTAGCATAATACGTCGCGGAAGCGTTAACGGATAATTTAGATATTGCTAATTTAATGTTGATTTTAACCGGCGTCTTTTAGTTAATCCGAACGAGGCACTCGAAATCGTGTCGAGAGATCTCGACTAAACTAAATAATATAATGCTCGCTAATGAGCTTTAATTAGTTTACAAAATGTTATACATGATTCTCGTTTTTGTTTTTTTTTAAGTATTCATATTCGATAATGAATTTACATTAATAATTGATTTGGTGTTGAAAAAAAAATGAAGTCTTAATCTGAGAAATTATTAAATGGCGGCGGATTAATTTGTATTTGTAGCAGGTGTGATATATATTTTTTTATATATATATCATTTACAACATTGATATTTAAATGGATGTATGTAATCATATTATTATAATACGCATTTACCATAAGTCTCAAGTTTATTTTTTATTATAATATTTTTTATCCCTCATTTATCGCGGATCATTCGTTTCAGAATCATTAGCGATAAATGAAAATCGAAAATTTCTTTTAATGTTTATACGTTATTTTAAGTCAGGGATGGGGAACATGTGGTTGTGGTCTTTTATGTCCTTGTATGGTGTGTTTTTTCTGTCTTTTTTAATATTTTTTTTTTTTGAAAACGGACTTTGAAGTGTATTTTTAATAAGTGATTTTTTTTCAAAAATATTTACTGTCTATTTTCTAAATTGAAATATCTAAATATTTTCGATTTGTCAGTTACCTGATTTTACGCACTTTTTTGTGTTTAACACGACTTGTTAATTTAAGAATTTTTATATGGATACTCATCCAAAACTCATGAAATAGCTAAAATATAGCAATATTTAAAAAAAAATATTTTTTTTTTAAATTTGCAAAATAGAGAGTTCGTGATAGACAAATCGCGAAGTAGCGATTGCATTATTTTGTACACATTTATTTATTGTTGTAAAAAAAAATATTTTAGTGATCTTGACGCTCAGTCACGAGCTACCGACTCGTAAGAAAGTTTACCATTATACATTTAGAACATAGTACGTCGGCATAATTTCAAACGTAACGACTTTTCAGACGATTTAAATTCGAAAACGTTATCGTCTCTTTCGATTCACTGACAAAACACTTTTCGATATGACATCTTCGACGCTTTGTGAAAAGCATAAGAGAACAGAATCGCAATATCCGTTTCGTTTGTATCAAAAGCAAATTACGCGCAAGAGCATTCACCACTTTTCCGCCCTTCCGCCCATCGTTCCATCCCTTATAGCAGACGCCGCCTATATTAATATTTAAACGTATTGGCTGGTGGCTTTGTGTACACTGTTTGAATAGGAAAGGGAGCTGTAATAGGAAATCTGTCGTTTACACAATTGCCGCAAGATAATAATACGCCGGCGAAACGTTAACGTTAACGTTAACGTTTATAACGCAGCTATATGCTGCCTTTATTAACGGTGCAAATTTGTTCCGGGCGAGAGAAATGCGTGCGAAATACGAAAAGCGCCGCTTATTGTTATCGAACCGCGATGTCCACCGGATATTGTTTTACCCTTAGGCTGAAAATGATCGATTATTCACACATATATAAAGTATATCTGAGGTTTGCCTTCTGTTTTATTATTATTTATATTAAATAGATTTTTTAATATATAGAAAAATCTCTCGATTTTTATTGTATGCTTTCTATTATATTTATAATTTTATTAAGTTAAACATGTCATATACAACTATATAAATGTTGATTTATATTTTACTATATAAAATTTTATTGTATTATTCGGAATAATTTTTTTGTGAATTTGAAAAAAAATATGTTACATTCTCAATTCACTCCAGAAATTTATCTCAAAATAATTTAAATATATGATATAAATATTTAGAAATAAATACTATTATTTCTATTTATATTCACATTTAACACAATGTTATAATTTAAGCAAAACATATTTGACTTTTTGGAGAAATTTATCTCTATATATCATTTATTTTAATTTAAGAAATTAATATAATTTGTCATTAATTAAAATTTCTATTATACATATAATATTATGGGAGTATTATTAAATAAAAAAAGGTTTAGAAATCTACGGATTATATTAATTTTAATAAGTCATACGAATGTTTTTTTTTCCTTTGTCGGTCAACATGAAAGTCTTCTTGTACTATCATTCTAATAAAACGTATAAAAATTTTATTATCGGCACGATAATGAGTAATAAGCATTACTTTTTATTTATTATTTATTTAAATCGATATCGCATAAACGATGATACCTCGGACGCGTAATAGCTTAATTATTATAATGTAATTCGATATAAAAGATATGAAATATATGCTTTAAACGCGGCATTTATGTTACACATTCTTCGAAATTCCCATGATGATTCCTTACGTATATTTCTATTTTTTTTTATTATTTTTTTTTTTGTGGGAATTGGTCGATTTTTGCCGATTAAAGAGTTAAAGCACGCTCGTGATCACGCACGTATTCACACACGGTATATTTTGTGTCTGTAAAAATATATAGATATATACATATAATAAACGAAAGAATATATATATATATATATATATATATATATATATATATATATAATTGACGCCGTTCCCTCGGTGTGTTTTATTTGTTCTTATATGACGAAACTTAGCCGTACCGGTTTTTCATCGATATCGTTGTTTTCGTGGGAAAGTGTCATCTCATCTTCGTTTATATATTTCGTTCGGGAACAGTATTAAATGGCGATTATTATTCAATTTTAAATGCGATATAATGTGTTATTATCGATACGTTTATTGCGTATTTTTATTTTATTTTTGTATAAGAAAATTTACGATCCGTAACGATTGCATTGTGTTTTTTATATGCTAGTGTTACGGTGTGGTCTCGAAAAATGCGGACCAGTTATTTATTTATTTATTTATTTTTACAACGACGCTGAGCTACCATATAATACGCTTATGTTGTAATGAAGTCGAAAATAAAATTAAATACGTTTATTATTCTATAGTTTACATAACGGTTATCACGAATCGGGGGTGGTAAACTCGTATTTTATTTGTGGTAACGTATTAAAATATGTATTTTTTTTCAAATATATAATAAATTTTTAATTTGAATATTGTTTGTATATTATTATTATACAAGTGGATTCTTTTATGTCTTCATGATATTTTCATGTTTTAAAATTTGATTCTTGAATGTTAAACATAACTCCTGTTCTTTACTTTGCACATAAAAATATTTTAGAAGATTTTGATAGGCGTTGTCAGACCTTAGCTTTTCAATATGAGACCTTTCTAATATCACATTTTTGATATCAAAAAAAAATGTTGCTCTAAAAAATTGTCTACTCTAGGTTTTTTTCATTTTTATTGTATTATGTAAAGTAATAATAATTAAATTTTAAACATTATATGAAAATTATATTAATTTGCTGATATAAGAAATCTGACATCTAAAATTGTTTATATGTATAAAAATAATATTTATTTAAATGTGATTTGATCAAAAGTCAACTAATAAATTTAAATTATGCAATATTTCCGAATCACGCTGTATTTTGTTCGTTTTTAGTACATTTTTTTTTAAAATCGCCGACGTTGCTAAAAGAAGACTTAATTTACGGCGTCAACGCTTCCATTAAAAACAAAATGAAACGCAGCTACGTATTAATTGTATCAATTTATTTTCTTTAAATTCTTAAAAATTGTACCGCTCGCGTTTTGTTTGCGCAAGTTTTTAAAAATTAATTTGTGCCCCCGTTTATTATCGCGGAATATTTCGCTTAATCCTTGCGTTTGCCCCGTATTACAGATTAAACGGTGATAAAGATTTAAAGGGTTGTCCCTCGTAATGTACAAACGTTTATATTACGGCAATAAACATTTAATATTTATATCATATATATATATGTATAATATATATTTTTTCCTTTCATTTTCATCCGACGGTTTTATTGCCGGCTTTGTGTTAGCAGTTAGAGGGCGAATTCGGCTAAACTCTCGCGTTATTAAGCCGCGTTCATACGATGTTAACGCGAGAATTTGCCAGTGATAAAAAAATATTTTTAATATTTCTGCGTGAAAGTGCATTGAAATCGTGAAAAACAGATTAAATAAAAAAAACACTATATAGTATGTTCAATGGATATTGTTTGAAAATACGATAAATAAAAAAAATGGCTTTTCAATTTCTTTAGGGAGCAGTTTTATTATCATTTTATTTATAAAATCAAATTGACATATATTTGACATTTCAATTATTGTTTTTTTTTATAAAAGATTTTAAAATTCCATTGAATTTTTCTATATTTTTTAAACAAAGTATTTAAATATTGAATGAAAAACAATATAAATTATTTTATTTCTTATATTTTTTTCCAGTATTAAATGGCATAATAATAAGATGTTTTAATTAAACAAGATTTATGTTCGTTGATATATCTATAATATTATAAATATTAAATTGACGCCTGTTATTATACCGTAAGATTAAATCTCTTATAATATTTTTAATTAAATTTCTACATATTTTCTACACAATACTTTTAATTATAGTGCCATTTTTTTATTATAACGGTTTATTAAATAAAGATATATAATCGATAAAAATATTTTTTATATATTTTAGAAGAAAATAATGAACGAACGTTGGGCGTAAATCTGATGACTCGATTTTACAAATAAATTCTTAATTTAAAATTTAAAAGAAATATTATAAAGATCTCCATCCTTATATGCTTTAATAGTTACTAATTTGTTATTTTTATTAAAAAAAATAAAATAAAGTTAAATATTTTTAAATATGTATATTGTTTTTATAGTTAATTTATTGTTATTTTCACCGAGTTGATTTTTGCGCTATATATATATATATATATATATATATATATATATATATATACATATATATATATATATATATATATATATATATATATATACATATATATATATATATATATATATATATATATATATACATATATATATATATATATATATATATATATATATATATATATATATATATATATATGCATATGTATATATGTAAGCGATTATTCATTATATAAAATATTAACACATAAACTACGGGGATTGGGAATATGAAAATTTTACATATTCACGACGATTGAACTCATTACGTTTGAATGTTGTGTTTTAAAAATGCGAAATCGGGTTTCTGCCGATTTGGACAATAGTAAATTTCCGCGGTCGGATCCGTCTGAATTATTAACGGGTCAATTCAGTCGTCAGTCCGGCAGCTTTTTGAGCAGTCAATGCGCAAAACAAAGGTTGTCTGTTCAGGGCATATACATAATATATATATATATATATATATATATATATATATATATATATATATATATATATATTGTGTTAACGCGTCCGACAACACATTTGCGGTTGAACGCGGGCGATAAGCGCGGCTGTCGCGGTCGCGCTTTTGCCTCGCCATCAATTTTGCAGCGTCAACGGGTTAATTTTAACCCCTTCGCCGACATCGTCGATCTGCCCACCCGCGCCTTTTGGCGTTGACCGATGGTCGGTTTTGGAACCTCTGTCACCGAGAGATAACAATAACAATAATGGCCATAACATCCCGCTACACTTTATTACGTGCCCTCACTCTGACCCCCGCCTTCTCTTCCGTTTTTATTCATAAAAAAAATATTTTTATTTTGTTTTGTTATTTTTTTTTCGTTTAAATGCGAAAATTCCCGTTATTTTTATGACGTACGCGCAAAATCTGATGGGACTGTGTGCAGGTGGTGTTGTTAGGGTTAATGTCGCGGTTTTATCGAATATTTTCAATCTTTAACTTGTAATATTTTAATATATAAAATTTTATATTTATTTCAAAATTGTATCATTCAATTAAGAGGGTTAGGTTTTTTAAACTAAACCGGCAACTAACTGGATTTAACCATAAATACAATTTTATTGCTGAAAATTTAAATAGAATTTTATCTACTGAAAAAAAAAATAACCATGAAGTTAGAAATTAATGCAAATATTAATAATATCAAAAGGTACATTTACATAAAATATATTTCTAATGATGAACAGTTTATTTATAACTATCATATTTTTAACAAGCAGAAGTATTCGCCTATCGAGTGTTGACCAGAATCGTGTTTTGCCGGATTGTATTGAAAAAAACCTACCTCATATATATTTTATTTTATTTTTTTTATATTTATTTTTTTGGTGGATTGTTCGCTACGCATTGTTGCGAAAGCCTGTATGTCAGGGGTTTCAAACTCGTTCGTTAAAACGGACATATGACAACGTATACGAAATATTCGGTAGAAACTGTATGTCAATTAGCGTTGAACAACGGGCGTGTTAATCAACAAGTCAAGCTATGCGCAGTTTAGGTTTATATTTCCAGTTATATATTTTGGTTTATTTAAAGTTTTAATTATATTTGGATTTTTTAAATTATTTTTATTTATTCAAGGTTTTTATTTTATTTATTTTTTTGTTTCTTACATTGAATATTTCTGTTCATTCTAAAAAGTGATGAAGTAGAAAAAATACAATAGAAACAAAAATTAAATTATTCATAGTTGCAGATTTCAGAGATTTTGAATAATTGGAGTTTGCATCGTAAACAAAGTTGTTCACTTTGATTTTATTACAATGCGGAATCAATTTAACTGTGCAAGCTAATAATACTGTAACTATTTTTACTATTGATTTTGTATGAAACCACTTTTTGTAATGCTAAAATTTGACTTTAATTATTTCCGTCGGAATTTATCGCATTGTTTTTAAATTGCAGCACTTCTTTTTATTGTACATATAATTAATATAAAAAAAATTGATATTATTACTAGATTGTATCATAATAAAAGGTTTAAATTTATATTTTTAAGAATAAGAATGCAAAATTGCAAGTGTTATGTTAATAAGTAGAATGTTATGCACTTTAAAACTATGGCATATCGACGGTAATGGAGTTTGAGCGTTGTCTAAAATATAACGTTTTGCCCACTTGTGGCCTTTGGTCTTTTGATCATATATAGTCGAAACCGACGTCGTGTTTTTAAACGGTATGACGCTATTCACAGTGTTGCGAAAATTCGAAAACGTTTACGATTGTCAATTTGTTTATATGTGAATATCTTGAATATGCAGTCACTGTTAACATTTTGCACGCAATATACCGGTGAATCAAAATGCATGATTCGTTTTGCTAATGTTTTGACCATATTTGCTTGCTTTTCATTTTGTTCGCATTTTATTGCGGTTTTTAGTTTACGACGCGGAATAATTCTCATTTGTACGCTATTAACTTCATCCGCTTTAGTATTCCGACTATATATTGACAATTTTATGTTTCTCACATCACCTGCTTTTATTTACTGATATAAATTAATTTCTCTCTATCATTTTATGAAAATCTAATTATGAAAAATATTAATATAATAATTGGTTCTTTTCATCTGCGTGAAAGATATGATGTTTCTAAATCATATATATATTTTTTTTGATAATCAGTCGATTTATTTTATATTCCTCTACGACTGTTATAGCATTAAAATTCACGCCTCGCGTGCATCAATTATATTGATGCGTTTGAATCCGACATTATTTTCCCGCAAATTAATCTCCTAATGGGTTTTAACACGAATTTCCTTTTGTTATCTGTGTTTATTTGTATACGGTCGGGGGATGTTGTATATTTCAAGTTTCACAATATGTACGCATATATTATGGCTCGACGAATAGATGGTGAGAATGAAAAGGATGTATTTGCTGAAAATTTAAATTCAACTGTGGTTAATTTGAAGTCATTGTGTTAAATTGCAAATTGACGTTAAACTGGATATATTTAATATTACGTATTATTCGTTTATGAATCGAAATTGCCATTTAATAAAAGTTATCGTGAATATTTATGGATTTATTTTATGTGATCGTATAATCATTTCCATTATCAATATTAAATATTACTATATATTTTATTTTATTGTTAAGATATTGCACGTATTAAATCGCTTATTTTTTTTTAATATAATTTTGAGGAAATTAAATCATTTACATCACACATTTTCTTAACGTCTAATGCATTGAATGTAAGAAACATATTTCGAAGAGTTGTCGGTGTAAAGTTTTGAGGATGACTGGAACAATGGTGGGTGTTGAGAAATGTACGTGTCATTGGTTTATGAGCGTCTCGGATTTTATTGCGTGTATTAATCCTAAGACTAGATCCGTCTTTTATATGGACTTAAGCATTGTACGGTCCAATAATAAATTGATTCCACATTTTTGTACAAATAAAAATGAAACGTGTCCTTAAATATGTGTGTACACTATATCTTCAAAAATTACTAAATTTTATTGAAAGCTCTTTAAAATATTTTATTGTATATACTGTATTATTATTATTATTATTGAAAATTAATGAAATATTAAAACTGTTATAATAAATTTCGTATCCCCGTTGACCCGTTAAGATTCGATACTTTGGTTCAAAACACAATAGAATCCTTGAAATGGTTTCATAAACTAGCTTTTATTACACGATGCGGATATCGGATTTTCAAGAGTGGGACGATTTCCTTCTCATGCTGGTCTATGCTATGTCTAATATTCAATTTGACACCACATAAACAGCAATAATTAAATTTTATCGTGCTTCATTAATGCCACGGTTACGAGTCACGAGTGTTAAAATTAAGTTTTATAATATGATTATTCGCTAATAAATTGATATTTAAAAGAATCGTCTATGTAGAAATTGTTTTCTTTTAATATTGATATTTATTAGTGGTATAGAAAATTAAAAACATTTCCTTGTTAGTTTTTATCAGATGCAGGTTATTCACGAATATAAAAAAGGTTGTCAATATGCAACACTCAGCATGCGTTCTATAATTTTAAATGTGACATTTGAAAAGATTAAGCTCATTTTTTATATATTATATTTAAAGCTACAAATATCGGTTGAAGCTAGAAAGCTTTATCAGAGATGTGATCATAAAAGCAGTTTATTTGTCGACCGACCTAATGGCTTATCGTGGAATGTCTGATACGTTCGTATGTCATTTTTTGAAATCCGCGCTTTTTTCAACATATGCTATCTTCTTTTTTTTATTATTATTATCCAGTTCAGAGAACGGGGCAGGTAAATATTTGATTCCCGGGATCCAGACGTTTGTCCCGTTTCTTGTTTTCCTCCCTTATATACCTCGCCTTGTATGGCCTCAATCGTACGCACAAATTTATTTGCTCTCAATGTTCCTCCATCCTGCCTTTTCTATTTTTTTTTTTTTTTTTGTTCTTTGTCGTGTCTTTTTATATGTTCTGGATGTGGGATTCTTGTACGCGGTGCTTCTTCGACGGTGCCGTTTGTCCCGGGGTAAAATGTCCTCTCGTGTTATTTACAGTCCACTTAGATAAAAAGCTTCGTTTCGTTTTCAGTTCCGTTGTTTTATTTTTTCATCAGGACTCCCTTCTTTCGGATCCCCTTTTTTTTCGCAAGCACGATACGTCTGGGACCCACCCGGCAACAAGCACTAACGCTCCCTTTAAACCGAATAGTAACGTCACTTTTAATGCTTCAAAATCACAGTTTATTCTTCGTTCGGAGACCGCTTGAAGCTGCTCCTTTTTACATAGAAAAGAAAAAAAAAGAGGAAAAAAGAACGAAACTGAAAGCGAAAAAATACGTTCAAAATAGGATTTTATAGGTAGGCGTAGGGCTGCGAGTTCAAATTAAAGGGGTGGTCTTTTTAAAATGAACCTGTTTGCGGAAAAATCGCCGTTATTTTTCTTGCACGTTGACATCTATGGTATGGAATGAGGTCTGATGGGAGGTTTTCCCTATTTTTTTTTTGTGCTGTATTGTGCATTTTTTTTCTCGTAGAAAGTAATCGGTTAATTTAAATGTAAATTTTTATACATTATTATAGCATACATTTATATCACATATTTCTAGAAATGCTTATTATCTACATTCATAAAATAATATAATAATTTATCTTCAATGAAAGTTTAAATTAAATACAATGTATATATAATCTAAGACTTAAACTTGAATCAAATTTCGTATTATATTACACAAATGTGATATCGATTGGGTAATAACTCCAAAGTTGAGTTATTAGTTTTAATAGATTGATTATATATATATATATGTACGAAAATAATTGATACATTTGAATGTTATAAAATATTTAGTATTTGAATTCTATTTTATTGATAGTTCATTTAATGTAAATTCAAATATGTAATAAAACAGTATTTAAATGCGAATTTGAAATGAAACGATGATCAATTTCAGTTATGAGTATTGAATTGCATAAATTTAATGGATCGCATTGCGTAATATAAAATCGTACAAATATATTATTATTATTGTTATATATTATTCAAGTACGCGATCAACGCTAATATTATCAATAGTTATAAATCACTACTCCGGGCTAAATAACTCAATTATTGATATTAAAAAAATATATATATATTGTTCAATCTTATCGAAGTTATCTTTTAGCAATAATAATTGAACTATCACGATTTAGTAGGGTTGTTTGCGGTGAATTTATCTTAGTTTCTAAGTTTTTTTGTCGTTTGCTAGGAATAATCTATTATATTACTGGTATTTATTCAAATATTGGATGATATATATTTTTATGTGTTGTCTTTTAAAAATTTACATATAAAGCAATAACATATATTATAATTGGAAGGATACTTGATTTTTATAATCAGTTTTTTTTTTGTCTTAAACTTCAACTTGATTATAGCATTTCGCTTTTTCATTGAATTAACAAATTTCCACCACACTGGGAATTGAAAATAAAAGTTTTGTAATTGTGATTCATGCAATCACTTTTTATATGAAAATGATCAACGATAAAGCATAGTGATAAAATGCGTCATACGATAAATATAGAGAAAGTGTTACAAAGTTTGTCAATAATTTTTCGTATATATGGGAAATAATAAATCATAATTGATATCGATATTAGGGTTCAAAATTTCATTAGTTTCATACATGTTTGATGCTAAATACTTGGATTTGATGTTGTAAATATTTATTGTGTTTATTTTCTATTGTAATATTGTAATAATGAAATTATATTGTTTTTGTTTGAATTAATTTTTTTTACGATCGTTTAGCTTTT
Source organism: Leptonema lineaticorne (assembly GCA_024500535.1). NCBI lineage: Eukaryota > Metazoa > Arthropoda > Insecta > Trichoptera > Hydropsychidae > Leptonema > Leptonema lineaticorne. Next base: position 12,069,690 of record JANIJI010000017.1, read on the forward strand.
TGTGGAATGTTATTTAGCGTTTCAACAGGTAAAATTTTAAGTTTTAAAGGATTTAAAATTTTATTTTATAACACTGCGAAAAAGTTACATTTGAATATCTCATTTGAAATTTTCGCTTTCGGTCGTGCGAAGAAAAACGCACCTGGCTGGCGGCAAATGGGTTATTAGTTTGGAAATGCTTCCGGGTAAAAATAACCCTCGACGGTGTAATAAACGAGTTAAATACAGTCGCCTTGCAACGCGCCCCCACCCCCGGGTCGGCTTTCGAAGGTTTAGACTCCCATTCCGTCGTCTCTCAGGAGAGATATCGTGGACCAGGGGTGGCCATTTCTCGTACGGAGGCGAATTATGAACGGACCGAACGGAGCGTAATTGAACCACCTCCACATCCCCTAAAAACCGTCGTGAATTACCTGTATTTTGCTAGAATACACCCTTCGTGAAATCGACCCCGGTAAACTTTCACGTTTGATTATTTGGAATTGGATGGAAACGATCGATTAAAAATGAAAAAAAAATGTTATTTCGTTTTATGACACGAAAATTGGAAAAATTTACTATACAAAAATCGTTATAATTTTTATACAACGAATAAATTGTTTTTTTTTTAAATCGATAAATTAGTTTATAATGAAATAACATTAACAGATGTAAACGATAACGTCCACAAAGTGTTATAAATTTGCCACCGATTCATTTTTTTTAAATGTTGGTGAATCTTTATATTATGGTTGAAATTTTATTCGTAACGATGCGTGCTATTCTTTCTTGTTCTATCAGCGACTAAAATCTTAATTATAATCATAACTCACGACGTTAATATTTGGGAAGTGTCGATATTATCGATATTGCATTACGTGATTTATATCGGATAAAATATCGCGCTATAAAACGGTTTGTATGAAAAAAAAAATTGGAATATTGTATAATATAATGGCTTGTGATATTTATTTTATAAAATGTTGCAAACGTCATAAATGTGTCTATTTAACTATTAACCGTTTTTATATCACGATTAATATACTTTATGTTATATTTTATAGTGTTATTGTAAATTTATCTAAAGGAGTCGATTTATTTAAATTAAACTGAATATTCGTATTATTATATTTTTTAATTTTTCATTATAGAATTACATGATTTATATAATAATCTAATATATTAGAGTATTCACAATGAGAATCATGTGTATATATATGCAAGTTTGTAATATGAGGGTTAATGCAATTTTCCCGAGCTTCCGTTGCACTTGTTTTCCATGATAATAATCCGCGGTGGAGATGTAAAAAAAGAAGCTTTTTATCTTTTAAAAAATTCGAATTAAAACGATATATATATATATATATATATATATATATATATATATGTGTGTGTGTGTGTGTGTATTATATATGCAAGTGTATAGCAACGTTGTAGAAAGTTATTTGCATTTTCTTTCATAAAATATCATAAAAAGGGGGTTAATGCCGCATTCGAAATCGGTGGGGTTGTTCTCATTTTTCACTTGCGTTATGAATAATTAAATGCAAAGCGAAATTGCGCGCACAATTTAGACTATGCATAGCTAATTAAAAAATGGTGCAATAAATTGGTGTGCGTATATTTTCAGATGGGTTCATCTACTCTCGAGAAATGTAAGGTATAAGATGAAAGTTCTACATTTGAAACATAATTAATTTTTGAATTTTTCGTTGAAAATTTTTAAAAATATCAATAATTTTAATCTATATACTGTTTAATTAAAATCGTTCTAATCTATAGTGAGCATTATAAAAGATTTTATGTCCCATGAATTCAATACATATTGCTTATTTTATATGGCAATAGTAATTATAATATATACATTCACCGATTTTATTATACGAGGTATGTACAATTACGCAAATAAAAGCAATTTAAAAATGGAAAGTATTTTTTGCATTGATTTTTATGTATGTTCATTAATTGGATTTCTTAATTAGAAATCTATTAATTTTAATTAAAAAAAATCAATATGCAAAATAATCGTGTAATGGCAGATTAAATTGGGATTTTGTCAATCAGAATTAATTGTTAAATCGGAGAACTTTCGATCCTTCACTTGTGTTATACAATAAATACACTTTTCATATATATTAAAATATATATCATATTTTTTTTTAATTTAATGTTTTATATGTATAATTTTTTTTATTGGAATATTATATTATGTTTTTATATTTGAGAAATATTACTATTTCAAAAACGTAAGACCATTTTTCAATTCAAATCGCACATTAGATATATATATTTATCATTTGAGTGTTATGCCTTTTTTGCGTGAAACTATTCACAAGAAGAAGTCAGAATTGTGGGCAAACAATTTTTTGATTTTACATCATGATAATCCACTCTTTTACACTGTACTCGTTTTTCGTGTCATTTTTTTTTTACCAAAATTTCAATCCGCAACCGCCGTATTCGACTGATTTAGCACCGCGTAACTATTGGCTATTACCAAAACTCAAAAGACCACTGCAGAGAAATTATTTTGTAACGATAAAAGAGATAATTAAAAAAAATCATCGAATACACTTTTAGTGTCGTACAAAACCAATGTTTGGTTTATCTGTGCGATTTAAATTGAAAACAGGTCTTATTTTTTTAGACACAGTATATTGTCAATAGTTAAATTATACGTATTGACGATTCTACGACGCCATTATTTATCAAATACGTCTATCGATCGGTTTTTAATCTGTCGAAACCGCCTCTTTTACCCCAACGTCATACGGTGGGGGGGGGGGGTTACTCAAAATTTATGTTTCATGCCAATTAATGGTTTTTGAGTGGTATTACTGTGAACGTCGAGAGCAATTTCTCCACTTTTTGTGTTGCCGTGAATGGGTGAACACAGCCTCCGGTCCATCGACATAATAATAACACCAAATTCTATTAGGCGACAAAAGGCATCATCCATCCCCCAGCTTTTGTGCCCATTTTTGCCGAGATAAATGACGATGACGGCGCGTCTAATGCCCGATGACAACTCGGGGGCATAAAACATTTTCTTCGCGGCTCCTTATGTTCCACCGCTATCGTCTTCAGTGTTTCTCAATCGTTGTAACGCTTAATGGAATCGACTGCGATGTTTAAAATCATTTTTTAGATGGATTTTTAAAGGACATAAAGGGATTGAACTCTAACGAATAAGACCAGAGAATGGTTAAGGAATACATGGGTTATAATTTAAATACTGATAATAAAATAAGATATTGAAAAAGTCGTTTTATATTATGACAAGATTGAGAAACACGGATTTCGCTTATTTGCAACAAAGGGTGTATTACATCGAAATTCGATGGGATTTATTTTGTCGTCGATAAATTAAGAGCGTTCGCGAATAAACGCATCGCTATTTTTCTCAATGGTTTCTTTATGCGTTGATTGAAGGTGGTGATTTTTTTTTCTACCCTATTGAAATCTGCTCTTTCGCATTTTACTTTCATTGTATTATATCATTACATTATCGATTAATATACATTGTCGTTTTATCGGATCGAACGAAAAATATCACACGAAACTCCATTAGACACATGGCTATAATAAAATCAAGTAATAGTGAAAGCGAACTTTTACTTTCACCCTCTACTATGTGTACGAGTAATTATTATCTTTAAACGGCTAAGAAAAAAATCTTTAAAGCACAATTTGCGGATAATATATCTTCGTTAAAAATAATGCCAGTGTAATATATTTGCGGCAACGTGAGCTGCTACTCGGATTTCTAACATATGTAACTAATGCGATTACTGTTTTATTGCCGTTTAGTGGTTTCTATTATGTATAATAATGGTACGCGGTATATACACTGGTTTATTTTATTTTATTTTACTTTATTATTTTTAAATTGCTTTCAAATCGCCAGCTGACCGATCCAATCTATGAGTCATTTATCTGTGTAATTGAATAATGTATAATCGATTCGATTCATACGTGCATCCTTTATTAGTAGGCGTTAGCGTTCGGAAGCTTTATAATCACGAGGAGCTTTTAAATAGTTTTTCCTTTCGTTTACACATACATTTTTTGATGTAAATTATTATTATATGTATTTTTTTTATATCTGCATATTTTATTCATTTTTTACTATTAAATTTCAAATTTATTTCATGTGATAATCGTTTAATCATTTTTTATATATCATAATTTTGATATACTGAAATTATTTTTCGAAATATATATTAATTTTTTATTCAATATTTTTTTAAATAATCCTCATAAATCGTAATTGCTATTGAAAAATGAACTAATTCACATATTTTTTTCTATCAGTTGCGCAATATAATATGTATGAAAAAATAAATAAATAAAAAGAAACCGACCGAATTCAATTGTTAGAATTAATATTAAATACGTGCAGAAAATAATGACCTCAAAAATTAGAAAAAAATAAAAATAAAAAACGGACATGCCTCGGTAGAATTTGTTATATTTATATTATATAATACACGTTAACGTTACAGACACGTGCCAAAATTTACGGACCTTCAATTAAGTCCAACGACCGTTTTTTTTGTCTATAATATATTATAATAATAATTAACCCGTCGACGCTTTGATTGGATTATATTAACATATATTTGCATCCGGATGTGTCAAAATGGAAATTCGATCGTTTCTTTAGATATACTTAATTTTTGACAGCTTTTTAACAATGGTGTCAGAGTCACTTTTATATTTTGACGATCATTGTTGATTATTATTGAGACGTAATGTGTTATATATGTTATTTTTTTTATCAGTGTTACATAATTTTGAGTTTGATTTAAAATTTCCAGTTCAGAATGTGATGAAATAATTGATTAAAATTGAATATATGAAAAATATTTTTTTGTGAATTGCCAAGTGAGATTATTTTCTACGTGATAAATATTTAATGGCGTATTAGTATTTATTATTTTTTGGGATAAAAAATAATTACTCATTGTTTTTCGATATTTCTCTTTATGAAATTTTGTATAGTAATTAATTTACGTAAAAAATATTCACGTTAATTATGTATTATAATCATTATTTTTTATGTGATTTTTTAATATTTATTTTTTTTAAATTAATATTTTGAAAATCGATATTTTTTATAATTACGACAAAGATGTTTGATTTTGATAACATTCTAAATTAAATTTTATTATAATTTTATTTTAGGTTTAGACTTATTTTCAGAGTTTATTTTAATAGATATAATATGTATAAAAATAATGTTCAAATGATTATTTATCGTTTTAAATAGATGAAAAAATTAGATAATTTGTATACAAGTTGAACTATTGTAAAAAATCGTTCTAAATTTATTGGAAATTGTATTTTAGAAAGTATAATGATTTCTTAAAATATAAATCTAATGAATATTATTATAGATTGAAAAATTTAATTAAGTATAAAAATAAAATATTATTTAAGCGATCGTTCATTGTATAGTGGAAATTTTTAATGAAATGAAAATTCTCGACATCTCTATATTATGCATGCCGATGTATGTTGGCCTATTTTGAAAAAAAAGCATACCAAACTATATGCGAATTTTTTATCGTCATTATTATGTATATTAAAATACAATTATAAGGCATCGTCCACACTCGTCGACAGCGAAATATTCATGAACATAGTTGCAGTGCGACATTTGTTGCGTAGAATAATTTCACGCCATTTTGAATATGTATGTTAATTTCATCACGAATTTTCTGTCGTTATATGCACATATATATAATATGAAATATATATAATTTTTTTTGTGCTATTAGTGTCATCGTTTCAGATTCGCAATGATGATATCACGTATTATTTTTATCAAAATTATAAATTATGTTTTTCGTTGCGAATTTTTCCTGCTTACTTTTATGATACCGGTAATTATTCTGTGATAGTGTTGGTGAATATGATATATTGATGGACTTCTATTGGTTATAAAACTATTAGAATATTTAACTGCACTATTATTTTTAATTTATTCATTTTACGTATGTGATTAAATCAGCGATTTTTCAAAATGTGGATTTTCTAAATCATTTTGATGAATATTTATACAATAGCAGTCGCTTAATGAAACCTTTGGTTATTTGGACAAGCTATTTATTAGGACCAAAATAAAACAATTGTCGGTCGCTTAATCGGACCAATTATTGTACTTTATTAATTAAGCCGTTTTTTTTGAAAGTGGTGAATGTCCATTTTTGATAAAAAGTTAGTTAATGATGACATTTAATGCAATTTGCTAACATTTTTATATATAAACAGCTCGCAAAAAAAATCTTTCAAAATTTTCTTCATGTAAATTTACATAGTTAATAAAATTAAATCGATTATAAATATCTTCATATAATATTATATAAAATGGATTTATATTATTTTCAAAGAACACGACTCATTTATTGTTAGACTGCAATAAAATTTTATTACGTTTTTGTAATTTTATATATTATTATTTTACTCAATATTTTTTTATAAAATGAAATATTCAATTATATTATCACATACAACCTATATTATATTTAAAACAAATTATATAATTATGGATATATAATATATCATTCACATATAGAAATGAGCAGATCTTGAAGATAAGCATTAGACCGAACGAATCCGGCTTAACTCATTAAAAAAAAAAAAACGAATGGCAAGTCATGTAAAATAGAAAAGATTGAGAAACGCCCTCACAAATGCACATCACTTCAAGACAAGTAATATAATAAAATGTAATATTTAATCGGCAATAATGGCACCTTATTCGTTCAATTATATTATTCAACAAGACGCACTTTACATGCCATACAGCGAAGTCTTCGTCAATCGTGGAGTACTCTTTTTTTTTTTTTTTTTTGGGGGACTGCTCGTTTTCGTTTTGACTAATGTGCATCCGCTTTTTGGGTTTCCTGGACTCGTTTTACACGTTCAAATTGTATGGCATATATGTGAATTGTTGTCGGATTTTGTTGACGTGGGTTTATCGGTACATCTGACGCGTGAGCGTATCGTTAATTTGAAAACTTCTATACGGCTTAATAACGGCTACGTGGAAATTATGTTGCCCGTAAACTTGCTGAAATATTATAAATAATATGATGGACATTCATTCTCTTGACTTATTATTGTTTTCTTTCCTGCAGGATTATTTCATTTATTATATTAATATTTTTTATAGATATTTAAGGTGAACAAGATTTTTTCATAATAAAAAGTAAGATACAATTTAATATTTCGTTAAAATTTTGACGATTTCCAAAAAAATACAATCCTTGGACTTATTTACAAAAAAAAGAAATAATTTGAAAAATCTCAAAATCGATAAAATATGAAAATTTATAAAAAGTTGGTCACCTTAAAATGTCGTTTATATTGGGATTATCTAATTTTAGAAGTACAACATTGTTGGATATATCTTATGAATGTATCGAATAAAGATCGGATATCAGATGAATTATTCAGATTAACCAGCTCTGGTTGTCGAGTGTGAATTGTAAGGAATTAGTTGTCTTGTCTTTATAGTCTATTTATTGATATGTCACAAATATCCTTATCATACGATATAAGAGAAAGAGAAGAAATATCATAAGAAATATTTGAGTAAAATCGTTTTTATAAGAATTTAAATTTTATTGAATTATATAATTTAATTTAGCAATGTTAAATATACATATTTTAGTGTTAATATCTAATAGTTGATAATTTGATGATAAAGATTAGATTCACAATGTTGAACTAGATTTTATTGATATTTATTTACGCTATTAATAATGAATCATTCTACATATTTTTTATAATTATTTGATATTTGATCTTAAAGCAGGTCATAAATAAGAATAATATTGAGGTGTTCTGCTCCAATTACAAGAGTAAAAATCTAATTTGTTTTTTTTTCAAACACCTTTTTTACTTAAACTATCGATTATAATTTAGTAACCAATTGCAATGATAAAAAAATAGTAAGAGTGGTTCCACAATCGTTTATGAACTTGATTTTCTTTTCGAAATTAATAAAAATTTGATATTAGTGTAAGTAATCTTTATTTGAAAAATTTTAGTGTAAAAATTATATATTACAAAATCAATTTATTTATATTTGCGTACTACATTAAACCAGATGTATATGATATTTGAAAATGTTGTTTCATTATACAATTACGTCATGATCTTAATATTGACTTTGGCTTAATGATCATATTTTAATGATTTAATTGAATCTTCGATATCGTTAAAATATGTAGGAGTATGTCATCTACCCGAGTCAAATATTAAAATTTATAAGTATTATAATTTCTAGAACCCGTCTTTCGCATACAGCTTTAAACGATAGAACCTTTAGCCCGAGAATTATACTCGAAAGTTTCGCTTAATGTAGTTTCGTATTTAATTATGTAGGAAGCATTTAACGACTGTTAATCATTTCCAACGTTTTAGGATTATAAATATGTCCTGTGTATGTGTGTAAATTTCGCGAAAGTTTGGAATACTGAATGTGATATTTTGGAGCGAATTTCCCTTTGTTACGTTGTAGTAAACGGCGTTCAAGTTTGTCTACAGGCGCTGGTTTAAAACTTGGCCATTTATTTCGAGTGCAAGCCGAAAAGCCTTCACTTTGTAAACTGCATATTCAAATTGCCGACTTTGCTGTGCGATTTTGTCACGTTAATTTTTAATTTACATGACGCGTTTGGCTCGTGCCGATTTTGAAACTCGGTTTTTGCCGTTGTATAATATGTCGTCGATAAATGTCGTTCGCTTTTAACAATGGCAACAATTGATGTTGTCGATCGCTGGTTATTTGTCGGATCGACGAAGCCGGTTTAAAATCGGCGGTTATTTGAACATTAAACCGATTAATAATATACGAGCTTTTTTATTTATTTATTTATTTCCGTTTCGAACTATTGCAATTTTATCAAATTGATTTCGTTTAGTGGTGCAAAATTGTAAACGTATTAATTATATAATATAAAATATATATTGATTTTTTTTATATCATACTCGTTATACGAATTTATATCTTTGACCGTTTTTAAAACGGCGATAAAAAGTGTTTGGATTTCGTCGGTGAAGAAAGTTGCAAAATCCAATTTGTACGTTTTATTATCACTTTTATGGGTTCTAGCTGCTAAAATAATAGTAAATTTAACGACTTTTAATGCGTTGTTAAAATCGTTTTGACTCGAATTTATATTTAAAATTATCAGTTAAAAGTAAAAGTGTACATTACTTAATGAATTACGATTTTTAAATAAGTCTCGCGGGGTAAATTTGTTCAATATAAAGTAAAATTTTAATTATTTTTTTATTTTTCAACATGTATTCTGTTGTATATAATATTGCAATTTTAATATACTGGTTTAATCAAATTTTCAGACTAGTTTTATCGTATGGTTATAAAAAAATATTTTGATTTATTTCTTCTACTTGTAGAATTGAAGTTTTTAATTTTTAATTTGATTTTTAAAAATTTAGAGAAGAGTGAATTTTCTTATATCAAAAATTTTAATTGAAATATAGAAGTACGTTACTCATACAACACTATCATTTTTTTTAATTATTCTGTAATGAATATTTTTTCAATAATATTCTCATATAGAGGCTAGAAGTCATGTAACATATCGTTGTTATACCTAGAAATTTAGAAGTACGTTATGCATTTATAACATTTCATCTTTTTTTTTTGAATCATACTGAAATGAATTTATATTTTTCGAAATCATTATCATTATAATATCCTATACTCATACAAAGGATCGAGGCCAGAAGTCGTGTAACCTATCGTCGTTTCGTGAGTACTCGTTATTAGATGTTACACGAAGATCAAAGCCTAAACGTCACCGTTGCCGATAGTCCGATTACACTAACACCGGTTGTTTCTATCCATCTGTCAGTCGATTTCCTTGCGAGTTTGCATGTGTGTGAATAGTGGGCGGCCGCCCAAACCGCCCATGCCGCCCGTGTCACGGTGCAACGATGCAAATGTACCGATTTCAATGCGCACACCTATTGTTATTGCATCGTATAAAGTATCGAGATCACAGCGTCCGATCCATTAGTACCTTGATTCGATTCGCATTCCGTAGATTACTCTACATATATTTTCTTAATTGACCATTTTGTTAATATAATACGTAAAGGACGATTCTGTCGAGAATCGGATTTCACGCCTCGTTGCTGATAGTTGTTGTTTTTTTTTAAGAGACTGAAATCGCTCGTTATATACTGTGTCATATCCTTATCATGTCTTCATAAATTATTGTCAGCAATTGTATGCATGTAGACGCTTATGCTGGACTATCTTGGACTTGTCAATTAAGACCCTCGATCACGCAGCTTATTGATAAACTATAATATATACATATATGTATATTAATAATTTTTATATATCACTTCATATCTTAATTTGTGTGAAATGTATTATTTTATTAATTTTTTTTCATGTCATAACTTTCTTAATTATATGAAAATTTTTGCTTGTGTCAATGAAAATAATTTTAATTGCGACAAGTGTCAGTTTGTTGATTAAATATTGACGCTTTCTTGTTTACATATTAAATTTATATGAATAATTTTGTCATGACATTGTTTAATTGAACTTTGATATATCAATTGTTGTTTAGTTTATGAAATTATTGTCGAAAACGATCGAACAAGGCACTTGTTATATACGAATGAGCACAACCAATATTAACTGAGTTGTCAGTTTGTAATTTATTTATTTATGATTGAGATTTGAATTTAATTGTATGTTTGAGAATTATATATTGTGTTTATAACTAAATTATCGTGATAATCTTACTTGGAAAACTATTTTAAAAATTTTTTGTTATAATATTTTTATAAATATCAAAGTTTCTTATGAAATACTAAAATATTTATTCTTTATATAATATTAAATTTACACTAGCAAAGTTCATACGAAACAAAGAAAACGTATTCATTTGAATGTTTACAAATTTACGAACGTTGTTATTTTACAAACTTCCTATTTGGACAAGTAAACGTAATATAATAAATTGTCGATAGAATAAAATAATATTGAACCGTATCGCTTCAATATGTCGTACCTATATTTACAATAATGGCGATCAAAAACGGACAGTAAAATCGATAGATTAACATTGGAACGACGGTGTTGTGTTTCGTTATCTAAAACAGATAAGGAAAGGTCACGTGGATATTTTAAATCTCGCTAATAAAATTAGATTTTTTTTAAATTGTTCACGTGTTTAGAAAGTAAACGGGCGTTTTAGTGCCGCGATAAAAATATTGAGAAACGCTTTATTCTATTTACATATTGTCGTAGGCCATATATAGATTACGAATCGATAATGTTTATTTTTTTGGATTTTCTATTTTTTTTTTGTGATTTCGTGTATGTGGAAAATATTGTATTCTATTCTAATGGTTTTGAATGATTTGAATTTATGGAAGTTGTGTGATTTTTCAGATACTTAGAATCTTTACATAACACGCTAAAGTGATTTGGAGTATGATTAATTGTTATTTTATTATATTATGAATATATATTTGTATAGATAGATATATTCCTTTGATGTTGCTTGGTCTTATTTGTCAAAAAGTTTAATCTATCTATTATTCAGAGAACGTGGATATAGGGCAACCGTCAATGATGTGCTCTATCTTCTGATATTCGAAATCGCACTCACATCGTAGGTCATTTTTATATTTTCATCTGCACCTCTCGATTACACTTCTGATGTAACTAATTATAATACGGTTGAGGATAGACCATTATTTGTATTTAAGGTCAAAACCTTAGATTTTCACAGACGGGTCTAGAATGAGAGCCTTATTCCTTGTGATGGCTTCACTCCATACTTTCTACCATCTTTTCTGCAATATGGATTCCACTAGTCTCTAGCTTTCAAGTTCTATCCCAGAAACGTTTTCTGGACTTGGGTCTTAGGAGTGGTAGATCTTTCAAAGTGTAAAGTTATGAGTTATCAAGCTTTGCTCTATTTTACTCTCTTATTGTGAGCCATATGCTATGTTACTTAGTAGCTGTAACAACTGAGTTTGAATTGATTTCAACATTCCCGTTATGATTATCATTGTATAGTAGAGTTGGGTATTAATTATTGTTTTTTAAATTATTGAAAATGTAGTCAACTACTTAATTACATAAAATGAAAACAATGTAACCGTGTTTTGAAATATACCTGTAAGCGTTATCAATGTTTCTATACGAATCGTATTATAGCTGTACGAGAATCCTTATACGGCATTATAACATCTAAATTCCGGTTAAATAGGGCATTTTATTTTATGAAAAAACTTTAAACGTATTATATATATATTTATATATAAATATAATACTATTGTGTTCGTTGCCAGATTGGTTTACGACTCGACTATCTAACCCAGTAAACCACGTCGACGGCGGCCGCTTTTGTGCCAGAATTCTCAATTTGAATAATTTAAATGAGCCGTGTTACGTGGGGGTGGGGAGGGGTTGGGTATTATCGACCCAGTCGGACTAAAGGGACGTATGAGAAAATTCTCATTAAATCCTGTCGAGGGGTGGGAGGGGGGGTGCCTCTTCGGATGGGTTCTATCGGGGAGGATGAATCCGATGGTTGGAAACGACGTTGGATAAAGAGACAACATCACGCCATTCTCCCGTTTTCACGGCACCGTTATTATCTATTTGAGAGATCAGGCCCATTGTCGAGGTTTCCGACTCCCATATTCCAGCTTCCATCCAGCGTCGTCTTCCATCCGACGATTCCCTTTATTATATCAATCTCGTACCGTTATTGCCAATGTTTCTCGCTGGTGGTTGTTGTATCGTCCGTTGTGTTTGTTTCTGTTGTCGTCTGGGAGCTGTTGCTTCCTCTTATGCCGGTTCGCTTTTGAAAAATATTCTCATCTATCACCGGAATGTGCTGTGTTGAAATTGAATTTTAAATTGAAATATATGTATTTTATATCATTTCTAAATATTTTTTTAGTGATTCGCTTTGTGACGAAATTTATTCATGTATAATTTTAACAGGATGACAGCTACGGTGAGTACAATTTTATGCTGACGAAAAGTATAGTTTTGGTTGCGTTAAAGTCATAAAAAAAAGTTACAGTCAAAATCGAAGAAAATCGTAGCAAAGTTGGATAGTAAATACTGAAATATTTTATATGAAATCATGTAGTAATAAGTTGAACTTCGACATGATAAGGATCTATATTTTAAGTTGTAAAGATCATTTAAGATTATATTGTGAAAATAAAATTGCATTTGACGAAAACAAAATGCTACACCACCACGAACCACTTAATGGCGACAGCATTTTATATGAATTATAAAAAAATATTAAAATAATTTTTATCATTATAAATTTTATATATGAATAAAGCTTTTCAATTCAAGTTCAATATAGCATAAGTATAGTAGCAATAATGTTTTTTTTCAACTTCAAAATTGTTGCTTATCTATCAACTAGAATATAATATTTTGGCACTTGTTATTTTATCCAATCAGGAAATTCTTAAGATTAAACGTTATATCTATATTTAAAATAGTTTATGATTTTATACACATGGCCGTTTAGAGTGTTATTATTATTAATCATCATCATAGAGCAGTTTATTAAAACGGTAGAATATATATATTTTTTTAAATCAACACGCTAACTTTATATACACATATATTAATCGTATTTAATCGCGGATAAAAACGCTTTACAAATATTTATACGATTTTTTGTCGGTTTTTAAATTTCTATTTTTTTTCTCAATATCAATCGCAGTTATAATAAAGTTACACTGTACCGTTACTAAATATGTAAACGATCTTGGAAGACATGTAAAAAAAAATAGAAAAAAAAATTAAACACATCCATAAAACACCTTTTATACGCTCGATTTATATGCAAATATCGTTCGTTCGAACCGCAATAATAATAGCAAATTAATTATTGTCTACGAATATTTCACGTCGTATATATATTTTTTTTTCTAAGTGTCGCCGCATAAAATTCTATCGTTCGTCGGACTCGATTAATCGTCTAAAATATATATATATATATTTTAACACTTAAAAGTGTTGAGAAACACTCGTTTAACATTATCTGATATCGATGCGATTGCATTAATTACGTGGAGACAAGTCGATTCGTTTCGGTAGTGGAACACTTTTCCACGTGTTTATTTTCTATATAAATGCTTGAAAATTTGTTAAAAATAACACGTGGGCGATGTCGAAGTATAAAAATATGTATATTTATTTAATATTTCACGAACATAAAATTTTGTCTCGTTTTATCGAAACGTCTTATAAATAATCGGAATTATGTAAGTTGATTTTATTTATTAATAATAATGACGAAAAACGGTACTCGGTACGACATTATTCAGTCTAGCTCCATCTTTCACTTCGTTGAGCTATTAGCGAATTGCGAGTACTTTAATTACACACACTAAGTACTGTATATTAGAGTAAAAGAAGGTGTTTAAAATTTATTACTGTTATATATATGGTATATTAAAGTTTAATTGTAGATCGTTTGCTATGTTTTCGCTTATTTATATTCTGATATTCATATTATTTTGTTTGCACATTTATTTTAAAGTCTCGTTTATGGTATATACATTCTAATGTATTATTAAAAAATATTTTTTTTTATAACCGGCTATTTTTGTGAAAACTTTTGGTATTTAAAAATTAAATTGAAAGCAAATTTTATATTTCCGTACGTATAAAAAAAATTATGCTCCATATATCTAATTTATATCCATGTTAATAATATTTTTAAAGATCCACCCAGTTAAAATACATAAATTCGGTTTAATCTTATTATCCATTAAAATATTCTAAACGGCTCGAGCTTTGCAACAAAGTTAATACGATACTTTATCTCAACGACTTCATTTGTTATTCCGTTCCTTATTTTATCCATATTAAATTGTTCATTTTTCATAGGAAATCTTCGGCTCATACTGCTAAAAGCGAATCTGGTTACTAAGTCCTTTGTTATCGTGCTTCCCTTTATTGGTGTATAATTGAATATTAAATAGACTCAGTCGGATCGTAATATGCTTAACGCATTAAATCAACTATATAAAATACCATAAATGCTGTTACCATGGAATATAATATATCATAAATGCGTATAATATAATGCCACATTCATATTATACAGTGATGTTCTCGAAATCATTGCAGCTATAATACATCATGTTTTATATATGGTTATTGCTTGCTAAGTAGAAATATAATTAGTGAATTATTGGAATTCTTTATATGATTGTTGAATAGACGTAGGTTAAACTGAATTTTATTCTAAAATATGATTTAGAATTTTATTAAATTATTTTTGAATTAAATCATTTCATATGTATATATATATATTTATGAGATATATAGTAATAAATAACGAATGGATGAATAGTGTCGTAAATTTCGTCGCATTTCAGCCGACGAAAGTGGGTTAAAGAATGGAAACATTTTGAGAACCAGTGCGGCATTTGACATAACTAGTGCTAGATATATTGTCAAAACTGTTAGCATAATAGTGTGTCAAAAGGGTGGCATCCTCGCATAAATAACAAATGTCAAAAAATACACGTCGTATTTCTTCCGGCCGTAGTTTTTCATCGTCTTATCTATCTGCTGGAGCGATTTTATAATGTTCGTTTTCTTTCTTTTTTTTTTTCGTTTTCTCTCTTTCGATTCGAATTGTGAAATTTGATACTGCTAGAGTTTCTATTTTAAGATTTATTTAGATCTTTATCCGGGCGTTTCGTCTATTTTTATTAAAACTTATTAGTTATTAACTGCGCTCGTTTACCTTGACTGTGACTGTTTTATGTGAGCCAAATGCAATTACCGTCGTGTATAGTTCTTCAAATAAGGCGCAACGTGTGTGAGAATCAGAGGTTTTCAACGTGTTTTTATTTAAGGATTGCATAATTTACATAACTATTGAAATTCTGGATTAATTTGAACCGAACAATCACTCTAAATGTCTCTTTATAATATAATACGAAAATTATTTTTACAATTGGTATTAAATCATTTTTTCAAGTAAATTATCAATTCACTCTATTGGAAATTATTTATATATATATAAAAAAAACACGTGACTCTTTTCCTCGTGTAGAACCTTGACCTTTCAGTCGGATTTTTTAACGCCAGCTTTTTATCTTTCATGAGGTCAGGTCATAATTCACGTTTTTTTCCATAATTTTTCATAATGAAAAAGTATCTTACGTAACGAGAAAAATATTCCTATATCGATAATAGACTAAAAATTCTGATTATATTTTCTATTTTTACTCATAAAGCTGGCGCTATATTATTGCAGATAAATAATGAAATAATTTGCTAATTATTCAGTTTTATAATATTTATGTAAAGCTTAGTATAGCAACACCTTGATTTATATGTTCCAGATTTATATAGTTTATATTTCATTCACAAATATTCCATTTGTTTCAATATATTATTGTAAATTTTAATTTACAATATATATATATATATATATATATATATATATATATATAATAATAATAACTTTTTTAATAATTAAAATTTATCAAAATTAAAGATTAAATATTGCACTCATTTTTGTAAAAAAAGATATAGCATTGTGAAATTTGCAAAAAAGGCACAAAGCACTGTCGCCTTTGTGTGCCGCGTTTAGCACACCGGCCGTCAGTTTACAACGCCTGTTTTGACAGAGTGTTATTCGTAACAAGCGGCTAACACATCTTTGACCGTCCAAGCTTACACAACCGGCATTTTAATCGTAGAAGCATTAATTTAATATCTCATTATATTACATCTGTATACGTGTAATGCTTGGTTTCCACGTAATGCGTGTTAACATCGGATTACATCTTCACGGTAAAAGTGCGACTATACACATGTTAGATATATATATATATATATATATATATATATATAAGGAATTTTTATTTTATTTTTTTATATTTTTTATTTTCAGTTCTCCCTGTTCTTTTGTATATTACACTAGTCGTCGTTTATACGTTACAAAGAAATATATTGTGGTAGTTCTTTCGACCATATCGTCCTTTACTTGCTCCACGGAATGGTCTCCACTATCGACTCTCTTTTCCTTCAGTTCCACTATAAAACGAACGCTTTTCGTTGGCTCTATCGATTCTTTGCCATTTTTTTTCCACCCTCATTTTTATTTTGTTTTTCTTTTTTTTTCTTCTTTTCTTTCGACTTTTCTCTCTTTTTCACCCCCTCCCCCACCTCTTCCGCATCTTCTATGGGTACGTTTTGTTTTGAAATGATGTGTGTTTCGAATATATTTCAAAGCTTTATCGGAAATCGGAATCGTGATTCGCTACATTTGAATTTTAAATTGCGAGTCCTTCTCTTATGAAAGATCCATTCGACTTAAGATCCATACAAAGAATGGAAATATTTTCTAATTTTCCTTTTTTTGCGGAATTGGAAATTTTTACTCGGTCAATAAGAAGCGAACCGAAAGGAATAAAATATACACTATATATCGTAATATTTATTTTTAGTTTCTTCTAAATTAACATTTTTTTAAAATTATATATATTCTGCATATATTGCCATACTTTCATACATACTTTATATTTTCTTTTAAAATCGTATCTAACGTCTCTAATTCAGATGTATCTTACGATATATGATTTACAATATAATAAGGCACATAAATTATTTTTCTAGCGGGAAATGCAATAAACGTTTCCAGGCATCAAACTTCCTTACATTTTTATGCATTTCAATATTTTAGACGCTTCTAAGAATCGAATAAACAAACTGTTTAAATTTCCAATTTTCAAACGAATACTGAATGGCTTTTCAATTATGTAGTCCAAACATTATAATTTTCACCGTTTCTGCATAATATTTAACGGTAAATTATGCAGTGCATATATTAAGTATGTTTTTTTTTATTATTATTATTGTTATTTGTATTGTAATTTCATTTTGTAATGCGCGACTGTCATTAGAATTCCAAACTTTTGAACCGGGTTTAATGTTTTTATATGATATATTTATTCATTTACATTTTGCATTGTTTCTTCTCTTTAACTTTCTATTCATTCACAGTTTTATTACTGTTTACATTGGAGTGACAGTATTTTTTTTTCATCGTCGTATTATTTCGATTTGCACAGAAATAGCTGTGGAAATCAACTTTCGAACACACTTTTTGTTCAGTTTGTTAAATGAGTTGGCGGAATTATTCCGAATGATTGTGGTTTGCTTACATTTTTTTTTCAATTATTATGATTGTACAACAAAAATAAAAACATTTGTTGCATGATTCATATTATTATTTTTTAAATTAAATAACGATTGATAATGAGATTCGATGAAGTTATTTTATGCATGAAAAAATAAATAGTTTTTCTGATTTTTTTTTTACAAATTTATAATACTATTATGTTTTCAACTTTAAATATTTTTAGTTAAAGAATTATAATATATATCATCACGATTTTTATCTTTTTGAATATTAAAAAATATTGTTTATATTATATGATTTTATATACAATTTTATAAATATTGTATTATATCCGCAATGCTGCAAATTAATAGTTCTCTAATATTATTATTTTTTTAAATATTAAAATAATCAAAAGAATTTTATCGTCTTCGTACACACAATTCCACGAATTTTATCTTATAAAATAAAAGTAAATATCTTTGTTTTATTTAGCACATATTTTACATTAGTTGTTTGATTAACAATTAATAAAGCGAATTAAAAATTTTTGATATTTTATCTGATTAGATTCATATGTATTTCTAAAAGTATTTAAAAATTCAAAAAGGCTTTCGATTTATTTATTTTTTAATTTGATTAATATAATATAAAAATAAATTTAAATATACGCATAAAAAAATTCGTTTCGGTCTTCAATTCTTCAATCGAATTCAATATAAATTCCACATGTATTTCGTTCAATTTCATGGAAAAAATGTATATATATATATATATATATATATATATATATATATATATATATATATATATATATATATATATATATATATATATATATATATATATATATATATATATATATGTTGACTATGGGAATTTGCGGTATTGAAGAGCACCGTCTGGCATTCGACGATCGGATTCATTCCTCGTCTCGAATCGAGTCTTCCGAGGCGATTTGTGAAGATTATCCCATTGTGATAATCCCCGCGCTTGGATCTTCAGTCTAGTGCCCAATTTTCTCGTTTAAGCGTCACTTGCTGGCTCTGTCTCCGTGTAACGAGGCTCAATTACTACAAATCGCGTTTTTGTTCCACGACCATAAGGCAATTGCCACCGCAGCGATAGGAGGTCAACAGATCTTCGTCGGGTGCAACGATCCGCAACAATGCACTTTCGCCTCCGTCGATTTTTATATTTCTTTCACTTCGATACGTTTCGTTGGCGACCTGTTTTTCCTTTTTTTTTATTTTGTTGAAAAAAAAAAGATTTTTTTTTATATCCGCACTAATGCAGAAGGATCGTGAACATCTGACGGATGTGGCATTTCGCTCTATTATTCTAGGCGGCTAATGCGGTTCGTACCCGTCATAGGATGTGGAGTCGATAATTGTGCTCGTTGTACGATTTCAAATATCGGAAGTATAGTAAAATAGCTTCAATTATTCGATCAGGATTGTCGTGATATTGTTAAAATCTATGTTTGAGGATTTTTTTTTATTTCATCTAGTATTTTAACCACCGACGGAAAATAATTTTGGTTCTAGATAGTCTAGTATTAATTTTCGTAAAATTTGAGGATGCTCAACAAAAATAATGAAATGATAAAAGTTTTTTATTATATCAGTAATATTTTCATATAATTCACAATCAATTTTAATACTATTTTTTTCAATATGGCATAAAGTTTTAACAATGAATTTTTAATCGGTATAATACAAAAGAAAAAAAATCGTAACGCTTAATATATTAATATAAAGCGTTAACCGATTACATATGTCCGAATAAAAGTTTAAAACATTCGCCTATAGTACGTTAAATCAATTGTCAGAAATATTCTTTTGCATTACCAGTTTGGCAAAGATCGCCATACATGCAGAATATTGAAGTCATATCCGTTTTATTTTTGTTGCGAAACAGCATTCCATACGATATCATCGGAATATTCGATCTAGCTTGAACTATCGATTCGAGTTCGATATTCCGTTTTATCTGGGAAAGTTTTCTGCGAATTCCACGTTTTTCTCCCCCCATAGCTGACGACTCGCTTACGTGCGCTTTTTTTTTTGCCTTTTGTTTCTCACGTGTATAATTTTAAAGTTTTTCTTGGTTCGAGGCCCATCATACATTGACTGGTGCACGTTCGACGTCCACTCAGGTTCTTCGCTGTTGTTGTTGTTGTTGATCGAACTCAAAGCAGTTTTACCATACATGGTGTGTTGTGGCTTCATGGATTCATCCAGGCGTTTTTCTCCACTTCTGATGCAGCATCCAACTCTGTGAGCTTCACGTTTTACAAATATACTATATGTATAATATATATATATATATATATATATGTACACATATATTATACGCAGTTTGTTCGTCGAACGCTCTCACGAATGCCTTTCAGATTAATTGACCGGTTGAAATCGATAACGTTGTGATGTCGGATACTGAAAACGTCCTCGGTTCGTTTTGAACGATGATGTGATTTCGAAAATTCGACGGTTAATGATTCGTTTACGACGGATGTTTTGTAAGATGAACCTTGTTCGAGCTGCATAATTATCAGTTAACAGTTTTTATATCCATTATATTTTTGTACTACAAAGATTTCTAGATTTAAAGTCCAATGAACAATATATATTCTATATAAAATATAAAAAAAAAAATTTAATTTATTTTGTACATTATAATTGCGTATTTTATATAGGTTTATATACAATATAAAGCAGCGGTTTTCAACGCAGGCCATATGGTCCCCAAGAGAGCCACAGCACATTTCTTAGGAGTCACAATAGAAAAACATAATATTGGGGGACCATGGAGACCTGTGAATGGGTCACAAAAAGAATCTTTTCGTCTTTTATTTTTTTTTTTCATAATATACCCACTTTTATAATATGTCTGATATCAAATAACCAAATTGAATATGTACATATTAAAAAAAAATATAGGAAATAATGAAGATATAAAAATTTGTTCTAAATATAATTATTAATATTTTATTATTATTATGTATTCTAAAAGAGATTGATCGTAAGATTTCTATGAAGGTTTATTTTATTTTATGTAGTTAAGGACACGAAAGCATCGAAGAGAACGTTCACAAACATCCAATAATGGAAATAACATAAGTAGAGACTTATCACATTTGGAAATCGTCTTCATTATTTTACCTTTTCGATCACATTATTTACAAATAATTCCTCACACAAACATTTATCACAATTTGATGTGAAGCATCGTCGTGTCCCGCCTATGACATTATTCGAGATTTGATAGCGATCAATAAAAAAGTTTATGTGTGTTATGGCTGGCTTTTGTGCTCGTATTATGTTATCTATTATAGTAGTTTTTCCTTTGTGCAAGAAGTTGTGTATGCAATTGAAAATTCAACGATCGTTTATGTCTACAAAAGAGTTTCAAGTAGTGAACGTGCAGTATTTGCGTGAATAGCTGCTTGTTGTATAATATTTCAACTGCATTTTGCGATTGTGACCGAACTCTTCTTCTTCTATTCAATATCAATTTATTGCTTCATAGAAATTGAATGCGTTTGCAGTAGCTTAATAGTTGTGTTATTGAGGAAGGTCGTAACGAACTAATAGTATTTATATATAAAATGATTAATTATGCGATTTTAATTTGAATTAAGTGGCAAGTATATTTAGTTTTTTTTATTGTATATATATTATTCGAAAATCTATTGTTATTTTTTAATATTATTTAAATTTTATATATCAGATATAACGTTGTACAAGTTTTTCTATGATCTATTTTTTTATTATAGATGGAAATCAAAATGAAAATCTAGATGACAGAATGAATTTTTCTTTATTTTTTAATATTATTGAAAATTTTGACACACACACACACACACACACACACACACACACACATATATATATATATATATAATCTGAATTATTGGACGATTTCAAAATGCCGAACGATAACATTTAAATTTTAAAGGGTGCATAAAATTACGCATGTGTTTTGAACATAAAAAAGTTATTTTAATATTTTAAGATTATTGATAGTAAAATTACGAATTATTTTATTATTAAAAAAAAATACAATACGAAAAATCTTGGAACGTTAAATCGTTCTCAAAAAATTATTATATATAAAATTTAATCAAAATTGTAATTTTTCATCGCGCATAAAACTGATTTATTTCCGTGGTTTTATATATATATATATAATATAAGCAGATATTTCTATATACGGTTAAGCCTCAACTTATTAGGCTTAACAATTAGGATTCGTCGGTTAGTTGAGCCTATTCAAAAGGGACATAAAGCCACGATTAATTCGCATAGCGCGAAAACGACGCGAGCCTATTATCATCAGAGCACGAATTTTTCGCATTTATCGTTTTCACGCAACATATTGGCGCCACGTCTGCCTGAAGCATTTTTCAGGCATTGTTGAGATGTGTCGCGCGTTATTTTTATTGGGCGCCGTAAGTTGTTTCCGGGTGGCATCCACTTCCGGCGCCTTATTGCCCTAGGGGGGTATCGTAAGTCGAGCCTGCGCACCCCTATCAACGAATAAGTCGGCGTTTCTCAATCTTTTTCACACATTTTTTATTTGCATTTCTTGTATAATATTATTTAAACATAGAGTATCATCATTATTTGTATAAAATTGATTATATTACAAATATATTCATAATTATAAAAAAATCTGATTTATATTATTTTTCATTGTTTATGTGTCCTTTTTATAATTTTTCCATTTTCACATATTATATCGTCATTTATATATTTTTTTCTACATTTTACTTATAACATATATACATATGTTTATAATTACGCTTCTAAATATTAAAGATTTAATTTTTTTTAAAAAATTGCTAGTATGTTTAATAAAGGATACATAAATTTATTTAACATTATTATTTAAATAATGCTGATTTTCATAAATCTTCAATAATATTATTTAAAAAATATATTTTTATTCTTATATATTCAATAATATATGCATTTTATATTTAAAACTAAATTTATAGCGAATATTTAAAAAATAATCTTCTAGTGAACTGATTTTCCAGTTCTATATTCAACATTTTATATAGCCATTAGAGTGGATCTCTTAGGAGCTTAGGTAGATGCGCGGAACACAGTTCGAGGAGCTGTTGAAATCAGCTATTTTTCTTACGAGGAGCAACAGAGAGAACGGCGAGCGGAAAGTTGCGGATATTCGAGATGGAAAAAAATGAACGAGCGAAAGTGAAAGATAAATAAAGAAGAAGAGTGAGAGAGTGAGAGAAAGAGGGAGAAAAAGTGAGCAAAAAAAAAAAGAATATCACCAGAAAGGGGTAAGAGTAAATCCGTGCTCGTAAAAAAAAATATCTTCAAATAAGGTCGGTTCCTCTTTTGTCGCTCTCGTACATTTTTGACGTGTGAAAATGGAACGGATGCGAGAAAATTCAAATTTTCACACTGTCGACAATTTTCGCGCTTATTCATATGCAAAGTAGGCTTTCGTTTTTAATTAATTTATTTAGATTTTACGCGGTCACCTGGTTTCATTGTGCGACGCTTTGTAAGTGACTTGTTCACAGTATTTGTGTAAATTTTCATTGTAAACGTTTATTTATTCTATTTTTTATAATTATATATAATAGATTAAAAACGAGTTATTTTAATTAATTTTTGATTTTTAATATAAAACAAGTTTTAAGTCTCATAAAGAATAGTTTATATATATATGAAGGTCATATAATTCTGAAAATATCTTTTAACACGATGAATTATAAATTAATAAAGAAATATATATATGTTATAGTTAACTAAAATAAATTAGCGGCATTTTATTTCATAAAATAAGGCCTTGGCCTCACTTTCGAGTTTCCTTGTATCGATTTATTACGCTGCGGAGTTGAGTTGCCAACTCCTATACTTCTTTGTTTTGAAAGATTTCATGTTTTACTCTCATAGTTTTGATTTTATGACGTTACAGTTTGACTTGTAGTTTGTTTTGATGGTTTTGGTTTTTTTTATCGTATTCAAGATCAATATAAAAAAGCGATACTTTTATTTGATTTGATTCTGCCGATATAAAACGTAATATTTTAATTCAACAATGATCTTATTGAAATGTCATTATGCATTTATCTATTATTACGATATATTTATTTTTAATTAAATTTTATTATTTTAAAATACGATATATTTAATTTATAAATTCTATAATTTTTATATGAAACGGTCTGGTTTAAAATTTTCATTAAAATATAACATACCGGCACGCGTATTATGCGGAAAATTAACAGCTCGGTTTTCCATTGCTTCCTCGCGT
Organism: Leptonema lineaticorne; assembly: GCA_024500535.1. Lineage (NCBI taxonomy): Eukaryota > Metazoa > Arthropoda > Insecta > Trichoptera > Hydropsychidae > Leptonema > Leptonema lineaticorne. Next base: position 12,094,163 of record JANIJI010000017.1, read on the forward strand.
TCGGGATTGCTACACGTTTTAATTAAAATATCAATGCATCCGTTCGGGAAAATTCTAGGGCTTTGAATCCGAGACCTCACATATCGGTAGTCCGCAGTTATACCGCAATTTTTAACGTCGACATTTTTCTTCGTCTGTAGAGAGAGGTTTTCTTCCGTTGTATTTTTTCCGCGGTTTCTATACGACCGTCAACGTTATTATTACGTTCGGATTTTCCTCGCGTTTTCTTTATTCGAATAGATATTTATGTAATATTTCGTAATTTTGTCGTTCTTTCGGGCATATAGATTATAAATTGTATATTTAGAAAACGGCATCGATGTTTTAATCGTCGTTAAAACGTTTTTTTCCCCCTTTACTTTACCGTTGTAAGTACCATTGATTTTATTGCGGTTTCACGATGACATTTTATAAACGATCAGATAGACATATACGGTGTTATATATTAGCATATTTTATGTGAAATTTTAATGGCGATCTCTATTAAATTCGATCCCGACGTGGAAATCCAATACGTGTTAAATTTATTTCTGTATTATCTTAATTATTTATGCGAGTTTGAATGAATAAATTTTTACTATTTCCTATGAAAATGCCGGTATATACTGCGAAATCTTACTTATTTATAGATTTTGTTAATACGTTGTATGCGGTACCTAACGATATTATTTTGTTTTTAGATATAAATTTTAGATAAATTAATCTTTAATTTTTTTAAAGCGTAGTGCCGTTATTTGATTATTTGATTTTTGTGATAAAATACATTGGAAAGTTAAAAAGGGATAATTGAAATTATTTATTTCATTCAATTAAGACTATTAAAAATAAATGCGAATGTAAAATATATTGATTTGAATTCAAAGCTTTAATAAAATAATATTATTTTTAATTATATACTGTTTTTTTACAAATTCTTAATTTATTAAGTTATTTTTTTTTATTAAAATATATTTATTTTAGTATGTTGAAAACGAACAAATTTCATGCGTTAAATTATGCGTCCGCATAATATGTGTTAATGTGTTATTTCTCTTTTAGGAAATCTAAATTTAAAATATGCGTGGAAAACGAATATATTTTTGAAACATGTTTTATATTTATTAAATTAGGTTTAATGCCTATTAAATTACGTAATAATATATATATACATAATTTCTGTACATGTAAATGAAACAAATTTGTAATATTATATTTTATTGAAACGAAATATTTTATAAAACGTAACCAAAAAAAAAAAAAAAGATTATATATTTTTATATTAAATCAAAATATTTGATAAGATTTGAATGTGTGATCATTTATATCATGATAGTCAGATATATGATTATTATTGAGTATTACACGAATTCATTGTATAAATTTTATAATATTGCACCGCGTGGGGTGTGTTTTGTATCATTAATCAAATATTCTTTTGTAAGTCAATCATTCAAATCGTTTTTTATGTAGAGAAACCCCATATGTTTGCATTTCACTGATTGGAAAAATGTTTATTGGAAAAGTTACGCCATTGTTATAAAAAAAAAACGAACATTTTTCTCCATCGGTTTTCCCTCCATTAGGGCTAATTGATTGATATGAATTTTTTAATACGCTCAACGTTATGTTTGTACGAATTTTCACACAGTAACATTTTTTTTTCGATAATATATATTTTTTTTATATTTATATTTTATTTCGTATTATTATTATTATTGTGCTTTATATTAGCTTTCAACTTTTGTGTCAGTTACGTACTTTTATCGACGTATAAAATTCAAGGCACCAACCACCTTGACCCTGATTCCATACTATGAGGTCATTCATAAAACACGTGGATACAAGGGTTGCTAGGAAGGTCATCTAACATTAAAAGAAAATAAATTGTAATATTAGTTTAATGCGTATCTTCATCATATTTATATAAGGTTAAGCGATTTGACTGACAAAGCATATAATATATTAAAAATGTAATTTGTGTTTTAGTATGATGTAGACATTTTTTAATATATATTTTTTTATTTGTTTCAGGTAAGTTTGCGTTGATTTTAAATTTAATTAATTTAATACAAGAATTTTTGTAAGTATTTTTTCGTATATATTTTGATGTAATATGTATTTATTTTTTATTTTGTCTTTATATAATATTGTAAAAAATTCATTAATGAAAAATAGAATATAAATTCAGTATCTCGGGATTTGAATCATTTTTCATTAGTGGATTGTCGTACATGTTGTATATATTCATTACATGTTGAAGAAAAAAAAGTATGTAACGTATTAATCTTTCCGCGGGAAAGCGTCTGGGAAACTGCAGCGGCGTTGCGGTAGGTTTTCCCCGGGTTGCGAAAATCCGCTTTTCCAGTCTGGACGCGTATTGATTACGTCCCTTTGTTTCGTTCCGACTATTCGACCACCACTACCAACAACGTCACGGCCATTTCTATTACCGCTTCCGTGAATCCCATTACATATTATACTGGTAAAATACTAATACACGACGATGGCGTCGATATACAGGGATAGGGTCGGTACATTTTCCACGGCCTTCAAAGGGTCAATCATACGAATTAATATTCGCCGTGTGGCCCGCGGCCGAGTAAATAAACCCTTTTCCGGTCTCCGTTTTGCGGTTCCCGATTCGTTTCGTATTGAACGAATATCGGAAACGAACGTGAGCCCCAGGCGAAAGGGCTTATTTTCTACGATTTTGCATTTGTACCCTTTCGATGGGGGAGTGTAAATTTTCTACCTTGGCTGTGTAAAGGTTTGATCGAATTTCATTGGAATTTTAAACTTTTTTTTTTCATATTAAAATAAATAGATTTCTTCTTGTGAAATAATAAGCAACGATTGCTATTTATAAAAATTTTATACTAAAATAGTTTTAATTTTTTATATACAAGTTAATCTATATGATTCTGTAATATACAAAATTGACTATTATTTGTTCGTTCAAAATTATAAAATGAATATATTTTTACATTTTATTATCTTTTGATATTTTAGAATGTATAAGGATTCATTTTTTTTATTATGATAATTTTTACGAAATATTTTTATGCAATATTTTCTGCTTATTTAGTTCAATTTGTAATATTATAATATTGCGTTCCATCTGTGTTATTTTTTTTTTATATCTATATAATTTATATAAACGTTTTATTTTTTGAAATCTTGTAACATTACATTTAAAGATAACGGAGTGGAATAGAATCATATAAAAATATTTACTGATATTGTTTGCTTTTCTAAGAAAAAAATTCTTCTAAATTATATTTCTACTTATTATATAACTATATATTTTAAAAATTTGTATTTTCTTTTTAAATCGAAATGTAATTTATTTTTATACGAATTCCAAGTATTTTGTAGTTGTTTATTTTTGGAAATCGAATTAATATATATTTAGAAACGATTTGCGGTTTATCTTGATTTTATTTTGTATTATGAATATATGTGTTTATTTATAATAGTTTGCGAAGCGTTCCAATTAACGGACATTTGAGAAAATTGCACGATTGCGGTTTTCCTCGAGAAACGAAAACGGCGCATAAACAGCGCAATATAACAAAATGCGGATAATATTTTGAATTTTTGAGGGTCCGGTGAGAAAATTGAATTCGAAATTGAACCCTGTGCCGACCTTCTGCTTGGTCGGTCGTGAAATTTTCATCAGCTCGACGTCGGCGCTCTTTTAATTAAAGAAAACAAACGCGAACATAAAAAGAGGGAAACCGCGCATATTTTTTGAATTCGCTCCTCGCATTTTAGCCAGCGGCGCTCAAAGTGTGGCGCGTGCACTCGTCGATTTCTTTCCCTTTTTTTCCCTTTCGCAAGCGAAAGAGGATTTATATAGACGATTTTTTTTATTATGAAAGATGTATTTGTATGTCGAACCATTCGTTAAAATTAGAAGAGAATAATATTAGCTTTTATTTTATAATACATGGATTCATTTTATTTCATATTCAGTATTCACTGAACTAAATTGTATATTTTAATTAATTGAATATATGAATATATAATTATTATATCGATATTATTAATCAATATACACAGTTATATGACTTATGTAAATTTGGATTATTTATTTGTTTTATTTTCTCCCTTTTTTATATCCCTTATATTATTTTTTATTAATAAAAAAATGCATTTAAATTATGTATGTGATTTATACAATTTTCAGCTTATATAATATTTTGCTATCTCATAGTGTATTCTAAAGGTCTGAAAGAACTTTGACTTGTCCCAAAATAGACATTCATCCTCTTTGGTCCTTAGTCGTCGGAGTCCAGTTGATTATCCTTAACATTTGTGCGGTTTTTCCGACTACCTTTAGCCAATTTATTCTTGGACTTTGGCGAGAACACTTACATGCCGGAGCTTTTATTAGTTTCTTTTTAGATTCCATTTGCAAAATATGTTCATATTATTTTAATCTGTGCAATTTTATGGTATTAAAAAAATATAATAATATACCTGAAAGTGTTTTTGTTATTTTTGAAAAAAAAATTGGAATCGACGGTTTTAAGAATGAGAAAATCCTTTATCTAAAAATTGTATATTTATTTATTCTGTTCGTTATGTAGATTTTTTTCTATTCGTTATAACTTAACGCATAAAAGCTGACGCGATCGGTAGCTTTTTTAACATTTGCGCACGTCTTCACTTAACGTTGTTTCGAGTTGCACGTGCTTTTTATCGGCGAATTTTATTATCTCGTCCGACGCGCGCGTGAAAATACAATATTTCAAAAAAAAAAGAAAAATAAAATAAAACATCCTAAAAAGACGAAAACAAAAAAATATATATATATATATATATATATATATATATAATAAAAGAAGAAAAATAAAGTAAAATTGCCGTTAGCTTTTCGTTCGCGACTCGAAACGACGAAAGTGGCTTTTATTTCGTTCGGCGATTTTTTCTCCTAGATAAACGGATTTAAGTTCTCGAACGAGTTAAACGGGAGACGTTCAATTCACGTGAAAGCTCTAATCTAATCCGAAGAATTCTATTAACTATAAAATAAAATAAAGAAAAAAAAACGTAAGATCAGTCTTTCTAAATAAATCTGGAAACTTTATTTCTTTTTAATTTTATGACTGCGATTCTGTCGCTTGTGCGGCTTTATTTTTAATTCACGTTAAAACTTTCGATCGATTTGTGAATGTTGCGTTTTATTTTATTAGTTTAATGTTTAAATTTATATATATGTATATAGATATTTATTATATTAGAATATTGTAGGTAGGCATTAAGCATTAGAATCGAAATAGAAAAAATTCGTCGACTATGAATATATACACGCCCTTTAATCGTAATGAGGCTTTGATGGGAACACTTTATTCTTTATAAGCAAGTTCCGATTAACGACGTACGTAAATCGAGCCGTGCGTGTTTCACTCGTACGGTTTTATATCGTCGTAAAGTTGAACGTAACGTGTGCGTGCGCCTTTACCGCACGTGCGAATGGATCCGCAATAAAAAATGAACTATTTTTCTGCATATACAGCGTGCGTCAAAAATTGTCGCACTTTTATTAGATCGAATCTACGATACGCGATATGATACGATAGTTTATTTATATATTTTATATTGTCTTGTTAAATTTTCTTTATGATTACTATGTAGCTGAAAATTTTTGATTTATATCATATATATACATATATAGAAAATTATTTGAAGGATATTTTTATCTTATTTTCTATTTGAATATTTATGATATTACGGAGAAGCTTTTTAAAATCTACTACATTATTTATTTGAGAAATTATATGAAGTATATAACAACTATATTTTTGATCCCTACGGTATATGTACGTATATTTTTTGTCTGTTTTCTCCATCTTATTACTGTTTTTGAGTTTGTGTGTATGTGTGTGTGTTTTTGCCTGATTCATAATCTAGTAGTGCGCGCGTGCCTTCTTCATATTTACGTTTCTGCACAAACTGGAAAAGCTGTTCGAGCAAACGGAAAAAGGCTAAAATAAACATATCAGCTCGCCGTTTTTCCTTTTTCGTACGCCGGAAGTCGAATTCTTCGCTTTTAAAAGATAAAAAGTGCATTCGAGCCCGCGAAACTTGAGCGCAATTTATGATGGAAAATCTTCAGTTGAATTTTCCGTATTTAATCCACTCGAAATTAAAAGATAACGTGCTGCAGTATTAAATTTTAAAATTATTTAAATTTAATAAAAGTCGAAAGAAAATTAAAGTATATGTGATATATAAAATTTTAAATTGAAATTCGTTATTTTGAAGGAAAAAACCATTTTAGTTATATGTAATGTATAATTATATCTTTTTGTAAAATTCATTAGAGCTGCAACCACTTTGTATTGCAAACTCTTTAGAGTAGAATTTTCCAAATTGCACTTTGCTATTACATTGTGTTGTATATTTACGTTCAACATGTTTGTTTTTAAGTATTCTTAGAGAGTTCTGTGGAAGGTGTTTGTCGAGAAAGAGTTGAAAATGTTTCGAGTTCACGATACTAATTTCAAGAGTCTATTCTTTAATTATATTTTGGTATTTCCATTTGCGATAGAATTGGATTTTGTTTTTGAATTTTCATCGCATTTCAATTTTTCAACAATACTTTATTCCAACGAATAAATATTGTCGATGTCTATCGAAATTAAAATTTAAAAAAAAAACCGGTTCTGAAAGGAATTTTTGTACTGCAAGCATTTGATTTCAGTTCAACAATAGACCGGTGAATTTCTCGTTTAAATTATGGCGTTTGTCGTTTTGAACTGTCGATTTTATATATAAATTGTGCGGTAGATTATTGATTCAGACTAATGCATTCATATTTCATGAGTAATTATTTTCATTATCAGAGAATCTCAAAGTGTGAATAATATTAAAATATTTTAATAAAATATATGTTTTTTCGTGTTATTCAATTTGAGAAAGAGATTTATATTAAAAGTCAATTTTATGTTTTAATGTAGAAAAGGTGAAAGTATTCAAATCGACGATTTTTCCAATACAATTTGCATTTATTGCGGACGTCGTCTTAAGAAAAAATGTCATATATTTATATTTTTACGTGCTTACAGGTTTGTTACAGGGCAAAAGACTGTTTACAATTTCCATTTCAGCAGATTAATCTTTTGTATTTCGTAACGAACGATTCTTCGTAACAGGATGTCTACCATTATGTTTCTTATCCTTTCTTTGCCCGGTCTACTGTGAAATTGCCCTTTTTTCTTTATTCACAATTATCGAAATCTTCCAAGAAATTGTCATAAGTATTCTTTTATGTTTCGTAAAAAAAATTCCTTTTATATAAATTGCCATCTCGAATAGATATTTTTTTAAGTGAACGACTATGTTGTATTTTTGACTGTATTAAAAGTGCACACTTTTATACATTATATAATATTTCATATATTTTTTTATTATTCTATCGCCTAATTAAGAAATATTTTATATAACTTTATAATAGTATTTTTTTTTCAAACTAAAAATCGATTAAATGTCGTTTTACATATATATAAATATAAATATAACATGTATAATATACTTGAGAAGAAAAATTTAATATATATTTTTGATTTTTGGAGTTTCGCTTTTAATATTAAAAAACTTTTAAATTCAAGTGTTACTTTTGATTGAATTCTCACTTTTTTTGGCGATAATTTTCATTTTATTACAATTCAACTTTCAGTTTTTTTTAATATATATATTTAGAATATGATATGTAATATTTCATATCATGAAAGTTTTTTAAGTGCGTTTCAGATTTTTTCAATTTAAAGTTTTCTATACGAAAAAAAATTTTTTTTTTCATTTAAAGTCGACAAAAAGAGCTCAAAGTTCGAATAAAGGAATATAAAAAAAATAATATTTTAGAATAAATTAAAACTGTATATATCGCAGATTTTTATGATAGTTTTATATATAATTTATGTATTTGAAATTTCATATATTTATGATCGGAATTAAGTCGAAATGCTTGTACGTCGAATTTTATAATAATATAAATAGACATATAAGCAAATATAAGCTAATGGTCGATTATTATCTGAGCAATTGACTGCAGAAGCGCGAAATCATTTATCAAAAGATAATATTATATTAATACATTAAAAAAAGTATGATTTTTTTTTGTCGTAAGTGCGAACGATCGTAACTCGGGAACTGACTATATTAATATATTTAATCGATAATAAATTTGAAATTTCAATCGTCAAATCGTCTGAAATCTGGATAAAATATTGTCGACTCAATCCATAAAGAAAAATTTAGCGCACTCTTCTGTTATTGTGCGAGCAAACGCTCCACCTGTTTCCCCATTATATTCCGTTAAAATCGTCGCGAAATTCGTCGTCTTTCCACCGTCCAACCCCGATTTTCCGCCTCGCCAACCCCCCCTTCCTCTCTAGGAATCAACCCGCGCCCATTTTCCTTTTAAACAAGACAGATAGATAAAATGCGCAGGTGGGAACGAAGTCGCGGTTCCCGTTTTTCGTCGGGCCGGGTCTACGCTTCCCGCTACTACCCTTATTTTGCACCCCCACGGGAGGTGTTCGAATCCCCCGTTCCGTGTTTGTTTGTCGCGCGACAAACAAATCATGCTGAATGCTGCGCAATTGACGTCAACGACCCGTAATGCGTTCGCTGAAATCACTTCCCTATTCATGGCCAAAACGGCTGAAAATAGATTATACTGCCTGCGAACCTACCGTTTCCTCTGTTTCATACAGGGATGCCAAGTCAGATTTAGAAAATATATTTTCATTCTAAATATTTCTAGTATCTACTATATTTTCTTTTATATCATAAAAATAATAAAAATATTTTTATCATAATATATTGAAATTAGGTTAATTGACCGAATCGGATAGCATGTAAAGAGTTAGTATGTAAAATTGACATGAGTCGGATACAACTGATTAGTTGACTATAATATATTATTATATCAAAGGTTTTTTATTTAGTTTTAATATTATTTAGAAGTACACATGTTTTTATTATATATTTAATAAATATAAAAATAAAAATAATTTAATATTTTCGACATATATATTAAATAAATGAACCTAAATTAATTTAAAAAATAAAACAAATGAAAAATAATAAATCCTAATTAATTTAAATGTTGAATATAGAAAAAAATATTAATTTTAAAATCGTATATAAAAATATATTAAATTTTAAATTGAAAGTATGTTAAATTGCGTATACAATCGTACCTTAAGAGGTTGAGGTCGTTTGTCAAAATCAAAGGAAATCGTAGTAAAATTGGATCGTAAATACTGAAATATTTTACATGAAATCATATAGTAATAAGTTAAATTTCGATATGACAAGGATTTTTATTATGAATTGTAAATGAAAAAAAGAACTCTCTGATGATTTTCATAATTTTAAATATTTTGTATGATAAAATTGTAATTTAAAGCATTATTTTGACTTTGTATTCGTCATTTTGGATAACCCTCGAATATTCAAAGGGGGCACACACAAAACGATCTCATACTACGATTTTCCCGGTTAGTGTCGAGTCATTCCCGTTATGGGAGCCATAGTCAGAGTACATGCTCCTCCACGTCTTCCCTAATGATTTTTTCAGAGTCCCGGGACCGTTTACGATCAGTTAAGACGTCTATCCTTTGCGTACGTGCCCGTCTTTTTTTTTCTTTCTTCTTTTCAGTACACAGATAGCACATGGCGTATCTATAGCACAGTTGCGGTGTAATTGTGTCCAAAAATTGAACCTGAAACGGTCCCGAACATGGCCATTCGGGTCTCTCCCCATAGGATCTCTTATCTTTTTCGTGAGATCGTGCAATATATTTTGAACGTATTTATTCGATTTTCAGGGGTAGATATCTCGCAAAAGTCAATGAACCATATTCGTATTTTGAGTGTACGGAAGGGTTTTATATTTAACGTCCATTGTAAACAAGTTGAATAAATTTTCATACTGCATATAAAAAAAAATACTGAAACACGACTGAAAATATTTCATATCAATTTATTTAGCATGACAGTAAATAGTAATTATTGTGAAAGATAGAACACTTCTAATGATGCATAATTATTATAGTAATTCAATGGCCGCAGGCGTCAAGAATTATATCGGGAAAATTGTATAATTATAAATTGCAATATATCTTATTGTAGATATAGAAATGTTGTTAACGTATTATATTATCATGCCGCAGGTCCCGAGTTTGAATTGCATGCGATTGCACTTTTTTTTTGATATTATGTAAGATAATTTCATTATGAAATATTTAAAAAAATGCAGTTCAGAGTGGGCAACTTTCTATCATCGAAAAATAAATCGATCGTTCGAATAGTCGAAAGCGAGGCCACGGCTCCGGATCGTTTTGCTACTGATTAATTTATTAGCGATTATCCGTTTGGCATTTAAAGTAGCATTCAAATTCGCCCCTAAGCAATCATAAAACTTTATCAGAGATGTAAATAATGAGATGATATATTATACTATGGAATATTCTAAAATTGATTTTGTGCTATATAAATTTATATAGTTAAATGAAATGGCGCGAGTAAATGTTAAAATAATAATATTGTTAAATTGATTTATTTACGATGATTTTTTTTTCGCTAATTAACAATACGTTTTTTTTTCATATTGAAATACATATTTATAAAAAAAAAATAAATAAAATTATTGAAAGTTTCGAATCGAAAATGTTTACCGATTCGCGAAAGTCGAGATCGCTATAATCAAGGATGCCGTTTATTTTATTTTCTTTTTTTTTTCATTCATTTTATTTTATCGTGGCTGTGGGTTATTATTACCCGCGAGAAAGTAACGCAATATAATTATCTAGATAAAGCAATCGATCTTTAGGTCGAGAGTGAGCGGTTAACGTTAACTGGTTTTTAATAGAATTCAGTGCGCCGTTAAAGAATACCATCGCTTCGGTTTTACTTCTACAATAGACGATCGTTTTTATTGAATTTATTAAGTAATATTCATTTTAACGCGATCGATTTTCTTTACATGTATATTATATTTATTATAATTTTTCTTTACGTTATATATATATATATATATATATATATATATATATATATATATATATATATATATAATAACGGAATATCAATTTACGTGTGCTCTCGTGTTAAATTAAATTACAATCTTCTTTATATGATATTTATATATATACAAGATATGATTTATTATTATTGTTATGTCGCGTCTTTAGCGCGTATTACAATTTTATCGACGTGTATAAAACGAATTTATCGTTTTTTAATACGGATAATGTTTTCTACGGTATTTCTTTTTATCTGGAAATAAAAAAAAATATTATGAAAAATATCTATTAACCCTTTCGCGGCGGCACTCTTGTGTAACGTAAATCGAACATTTCATAAAAAATAATTGTTATAAGGTCGTAAATTTTATATATTGGTTTAGATGTTTATGTGAGGATTTTTTTTATTTATATTTTATATTAGATAGAAAACTGGAAATGATTTTTCACATTTTCAAAGATGCGCACATCTAGGTAACAACTAATGTAAAAATATTATTTTATGATTATATTAAAATAGATAAAAATTTATTATATCTTTAATATTATGTAAATGTATGTCTTTTAACGTTTTAAGAGTTGACGTATTTTTTATTATTAATTTTTACGTTTTTTTTTTACGAAATTATAATATTTCGAAATCTTTTGCAATAGTGAATGACATTTTTTTTTACAACAATCGTGTAGCATTTAGATGAGATTGAAATAATAATTATTTTTTAATTTACGCAATAATGTTTATAAGATGTAAACAATGAATTGTTCTCGTTTAACTTTCTAGATATTTTTGCAAGATAACTCAATAAGTTATTCAGTGTTGTCACTGATTCGAAATGTCGCCGATTTACATAACCGAGACGATTTAAACTAAATTATTTAAAATTTAAGCTATTATTTTTAATGATGAAATTAAAAATTAAATGTACTATATATATAATGTCTATTTTATTTTTTAAATTTATTATAAGCTAATAATAGATACGTCTTATTTAATGTTGACATTGTATTTTTATAAAGATTTTTTTTTAGATTTCAATTAATTTAATTTAACTAGGATTTATTTTATTGTTTTAGAACAAGTTATATATATTTAATGTTAAAATTAAAAAAATTGATTAAAATATTTCTATTTTAGATTTTAAACGTTCGCATGTTTAAAATTACTCCGTTCGAAATAATTAAAAATTATTCAGTCGCCGTATGATAATTTCGTGAAATCTTCGTATTTTCCGAGCAATTTTCCGGACGCACCAGCGATGATATTTTTCCGAGAATTCCGGTACGCAATACGTCTCGAGTTTGTCGCTCCATTTTCTCAAACATAATTAATTAAGTCAATTTATAACTCGGCACCGTTGTAATTAAACGGTTTGTGTTAAATCGCCTACGTATTCGCCGTTTTGTTGATTGCTGCGAAATCGCAGCTTTTTCGAAAATTTTACCGAATTTTATCGTCGCTTTTTTTTTTCTGAAATATATTTTATGTATGTGTGTGTGTATGTGTGTACTTTTCGTTTCCTCGCACTTGTGGAAAATTCGTTAATTACGCTCGTTAGCGAACGTGCGCCCGTTAATCTCTTTATCCTTTCGTTTTTAGTATTTGAATGTATGCGCATTAGCACTTTCGAATATAAAAAAAATTGTATAAATTTATATATATATATATATATATATATATATATATATATATATATATATATATATATATATCCGTTCATTTTCATTAAACCTGTGATTGCGTTTTAATTATTTTAATATTTAATACTCATTACGAAAATAATTATTTTTTTTATATTATTATTTTTAATAAACAATGTTTCTGTCTTTTTCAATTTAAACAATTTTTTTTCAAATTTCATCGCCCGCAGTTTTTTTTGTTGATATAGTGGTTCTACAAAGGAAATATCTATTAAAAAGTGTTCGCATATGGTTTAAAAATTACGACAGAAATATATTTCTGTCAATTTGACAGATTAAATGAAAATATTAAAAGTTAAATGATTCAGAATACACGCTTAAAAAAACGATTATCCTCCTTATTCACCTGATTTAGCCCCATATAATTATTATTTATTTAAATCATTGCAACATTTTTTGTCTAACAAAAAAATTAATAATCCCGACGAGATAAATCGTTCAATTTAACTAGTATAAATAATGATAATATTTTAATTTTGATTTACTAAAAAAAGTATATAAGAAAATATTGGAAAATTTTTCTACAATCATAAGTACATGACCTTCGTTTTTTTTACATACTAAAATCGCAATTATACAAAAGGTTACCACGCACAAATAAATAACAAACGACGGAACACAGTCGAAAATTTGTCGACGAGTCTAAACTTATGATATATGACTCTTTACCGAGTCGGTACTCACAAATATGCACACATTTATTAAATATACGCTTACACATTATACACACACACACATATACATATATATTTGAATATATGTCGAGCATTTTCTCGCGAGAATAAGGCTCTTTATGAGAATAACGGTACATAATGAGATGCCTGGCGTTTGTTTTTATGCAACGCGGCTTTCACGAACGCTTCTTTGAAATGCTAACACGTTTTTACAAATTGCCTCTCATGAGCGTTTTCTGTCGACTTCCTACACTTTTACGATATGACTCTCTTTTTTTTTTACTCGCTCTTCTCTCTCATTCATTTTGTATATTTATATTTTTCAATGCGCTTATGGTTGTATTTTTTTTTTATTATCTTTTCTTCCTTTCAACTATTCCTAAATGTGATTATGTGCGTGAATTGTAAATTCCGTCGTCGCTACGCGTGCATAATAAAATAAAAAAGAGTATTCATTTTATCTATGAAATATGGAAAATAGGGATGTATTTATACTGATTTTCCAATTATACGAAAGACTATTGTGTGTATGAGCGGGCGTGTTTCCAGGAACTCTGATTGGATATGAAATATCCAATTAGAGTTTTATTCTGTTGCAATTTAAACTCTCAATTCTACAACAGTTCACGCTATATTCATTTTCATTTATGATTTTTTTTTATTAAAAAAAATATTTACAGTAATTATTATATTTACAAATATTGTTTTATATTATATTCGTATAAAAATAATTATATCATTGAGGAAAAATACGTCTTAACACGCTTTCATTCTTTATTTTTTCGTATGAAATTAATAACATTACATGAAAACGTATACATCAACATTTATTTTATACATACATATATATAGTGCATGTAGAAATATATTGGTATCGAATTATATAGTATTTGTTCAGTATTGCCTTATTAATTATCGGTTTTCGCCGTTATGGTTCTACTCGGGAACTGTTCAATACGCCGATCGTTCGGATTATAGTTGTTCACTGAGTGATTATGACGTTTAATTAATTGAGTATTGGCTTCTGCGCTACGTGTTTAATTCACCTTAATTAATTTACCGATTTAATCCTCATCTATATTAAAAATAATTAAGAATGCTCATTTATTCAATTAAAAAAAAATCGCATATTTTTGTTTATATAGTCTATTATTTTATCGTTTTTATTTCCATATGCGAATGTATATATTTATTTTGGTGTCGTATTTTTATCAAAATTCAAACGTATCAGTGTTTGAATTAAAATTCATAAACGTTTCTCCTTTTAGTGTTCCGTATGGGAAATTTTCACTTCACGTTTTCCTTTGTGATTTTCCTTTACTGTCTCGAAAAGGGCTCGTAGAATTTTCGTTTACACTTATTTTGCTATTGTTGCAGAGTTTGTAAATTATAAAATAGTAATATTCTACTAGATTGTTCTAGAAATTTTAATTTACTGAAAATGTTTTGATAAGATTTTTAGTAATGAAAAAAAATAGAAATAGATATTTGGATATTATTTACAATTTGTAATTTTTTTTCGGTTCACACTGTAGGGGAGAAATGTGGTATTTTATTAATTTATGTGCGAGTGCGGGTCGTTTGCAATTTTTCTTTCTTGTCCGGGTAAAATCGAGGTAGAGCCTTAATGAACAGTCCGTCATTGGTTCGGAAAGCTCGGTTAATGCACCTGAGCGTCGTCGTCGCTTTTTCCCTTTTTCCATCGTCCCTTTTTCCCCGTGCATTTTCATGAAAATTCCCCTACCCATACAGACGATTGTGCATCATCCGTACCTGCCCGAATGGCTGGCTGGCTGAGTTCGTGTGCAGCACCGAAAGTCCCGGGAAAACGCTACCGGGAAAAGCTTTACGACCGCCTCCCGGAAAAGCCTCCAGCGCGTATTGACGAGCTTTTCCCTATTGCACGTACCGTCGGTCTAATCGGAAATGTGTGCGTCTGCGATTACTTCCCCCATTTATTATTTTTGTTTTATTGGATTGCATTCAATCTTTACATTGTGATGTTACTTTTATATTATAATAAATTTGCAATGTAAAAACAATTATTTGTTAATATTAATAAAGAAAATTGTTTTCATATAAAAAAAAATCGTGTTATTATGTACAAAACACTGACCGTTATATTTTGAATAATGTAATTATTATTTAAATTCGTATACTCGTTTATAATTCCCATCTAATAAGAAGCGTACCCCTATAAAATACGTAACACTGCACTTTCCCGCTTATATGAAGTTATGAGCTATATTCCGGAAAAATCAGATAAGAATTTACCGCTTACTGAATGATGAACGATAATATTTAAATTTGTATGTAATTATTTGGGAAACATTGCTTTGAATATCAAGGGAAAAATTAACGACTGCGTCGCATTAGACGCCGTTAATTAATTTCAATTTTTAGGTGTAGGGGAGTGAAATTTTATTGCTTTCTACATTTGTGCATTGTCAACGAAATTTTGAAACGATTCTAATGTCGTTTTATTTACTATAATGCTTATTATCGAAATATAAAATGCTTTAAGTGAAATTTTACACTCTCTTTATATTAATATTTTAGATATAATAATTTTCAATTAAACGATATGTTTTTTTTAAATCAGGTACATATTTTTCAATTATTCTATAAGCAAAAAATAAATCACTATAATGAAATTAGGCAAGACTTTTTTTTCAATTATAAATAATTTGTTCCAGATTGATTAATAAATTTGGAAATTGATAGGAAATGTATTGATAGACATTCACCATTTTATTAGTAATACATAGGTTCTTATGATAATATTACGTTAGACGTGTAACTAAACAGTGAATGAATAGATAAATGGAATCGAATGACAATGCTTTTAATACAGTTTCACTTCGAAAGCGTATAAAATTAATAATTTTAAGGTGTTTGTATATTTATAATTTTTATATGCAATTAATGTTATTTTAATACTAATATATAATATTAAATTTCGAGTTGTTTTAACGATCAACTTTCATAACGAATAACGTCGTTCGCTTTCGTTATAATTTTATTATTCGATATCTTTTTGATGTTCTAATTGTGCATATAAATGCGTATTTCATTTTTGTATTTTCCAATTTTTGTTTTGTTCTTGATTTCGTCCGCTTACCGCTCGGAAATTTCCATTTTTTAGTTTTGGAATGCGGTAGTTTTCCGGCGAGTTTTTCCACGATCATGCCGGTTCATGATAAGGAAAAACAATTTAGTTTATCTTGCACGAAACTATTTCGTAACTCGCGAAAAACGAGAGGAAAAAAATGGAATATACGCAAGAAAAACTACAGATAAACTTTTTTTATGATACATATCATTTTCGAATGTTTCCTTGTATGGATTTTTTTATTGTTTCTATTCCGGTTTTTTTCTTCATATGCATCCAAAATCGTGTTGAAATGTAATATTGAACACATTTTGCATAATTGTTTTGCGGTTCATATTTATATGTATGTATAATGATATATTTTTTTATTATCGTATAAAATGTTGACAAGTATATTGAAAATAATAATATATTGAAAAATAATGTATCGAATATTAGACGATTATTCGTTTTAAATAAATCGTGTTTTGTATATTTAAATTTCTATATATGCGTGTGCATTTTCGAGTTAAACGAACAATTTCGTGCAATAACGACATAATGATACTCTCATATATTTTCAGTTAAGTCTTCTCCTTTATTCTTCATGGTTTTTTCTCTTCTTCTACGCTTCTTCCTCATCAGGTGTATGCAAAATTCGTAGACTTTGATAAATGAAACGATTCGGTTTGAGCGCGTATATTATCATTATCGGCGGAAACTTTGCGTATTTAGAAAGACGGAAAAAGGTCGAGATAGGCGGATTTAAGGATTAGGGATTCGGGGAAAAATTTATTTTGTATATATTTATATATATATATTTTATATATGCGGGTCCTTACGTGTAAGTAGAAAGGGACGTATGCGGAAAAAAGGAAACTTGATTATGTCGTGCCTTCGCTATACACGGTACATTTGAATAATGTACGCCGACATGTTAGGCTCGAATGTACCGGAGGCTAAGGGGCGGTGGTGTTCCTGCTTTACAAACGGAGAAGGCGGTGGGATTCAGAATGGCTATGGAGGCGGTCGTGTTCCTCTTCTTCCTCAGAAGAAAAATGCCTCAAAGTCTAAGTCGGAAGGTTGTGAGGGTGGTGCCTTAATACCCTCGCGTCCTTTTGCGTGAGTCCTTTATTAAGTAAGTCCTCGTTGTCGTCGTATCCTTCGTGGACTAAAACGTGTTTCTTGTTGGATAAACCATTCCCTTTCCTATCGTTGCTTGTGTGTGTCTCATTCCACTCTGTTACACCGGGAGCAATCGTTCTAATCACTGGCTTAATCCCGACTCCGTTTTCTTTCGTCTAATAATACGTACGTGTTACTGGAAATGTATAAAAGTTTCAGACGCATTTCGAGATTAACACTTGATTTTTTTTTAAAACAATACTAGATATATTTTTTTAAAATATTTCAATCTGTGTTTTCACTGTTAAATTAATTAGCTATTTTATTAACAAGTGCGAACTTGATTACTATTGATATTCTTACTTACGTTAAAGAAAAAGAAAAATAATTATATTTTAGACCTGAAATTTAGATATTCGAGTGTTGTTTTTTTAACTATCGTATAATTAATTTGGCGAAAATGTATTTATTGCAAAAGTTTTTTTGTAGTAACACATACAGGGGGGGTGCGAAAAACGGCCACTAATGCGAAACACGAATCGTACGTGTTATCTTGGAGTATTTTTGGAAACGAGCTAACATCAATTGGACACGCGAAAACTCGTCGAACTCCCCAACATTAAGCAGACCCGGCCGCCCCCCATTTCTCCTAACTGAAATAAACTGCCCCCCATCGATACTTTGCAAGTTTGGCTGTTGCCCCCCCGTCGAGATGTTCGTCAAGCTCGGGGAAACGGGTGGGTTTTCATTTTAAACTTTGACTTTTCACCTTTTTCTTAGACTCTTATGGAGGCTAAAAAGTAAAGGGGGGGGTCGAAGAAAAATAAGGGGAGGGGCACGTTAGTGTCAAACGTCGTGTATATTAATTTTATCGCGTCGAAGGAACGACCGTTCGTGCGATTTTCTTTACGTTTTTAATGCACCCTTCGGACGTTTTTGCATGTTTAATAAATATTTTTATTTATTAAATTGTCACCGGCGAAATTGCTATATTTTTTTACGGCTGATCTATATCAATAGAAAAATTAAAAGTACTTTTATATAGGGTGATATTTTAATTTAAGCTAATAATTGTTTATTTTTAATTAATGAATATATTGGTTTTTTGAATAAAAAATAAAATAATTATATAATGTGTTTAATAATCTAATTCGATATCTGGTATATATTGTATTAACCGTATTTCAGTTATTTATTAGTTTGTTTACGGACCGTTTAACATCGATTACAATTTCCACAACATTATTTGAAATGTCATTCGAAAAATTATAATATAGTCTTTCAGTAAAAACGATGTTTGAAAGTGAATTTAAATTAAACTATTTGATTGTAATTTTTTTTAAACATGAATGATATTTAGTTATGTAAATATTATTTTTGAATAATGGACTTTTTAATAATTGAATTAATAATTTCTATTTTTATGATACTAAAATTATAATATAAAATATTAAGATTTTTTTAAATTGCACTATAGTAATATATTTTTTTCTTTTTCAGGTAAGCGATTTCATCATTTTCCATCGTAAAATTTTCACCATACGCATTCGTAAGTCTTCTTATTTAATTATCAATACGATCCGTTCGCATTATTAAATTTTCGTTTTCGTCGCGGCTTAAATTTTCCGCACAATTTTCCGCCTTATCGCAGTTTTCAACCCGAATTAACTGCGACAATCTACAGCTAAAGTTTTCACTTTCGTTTTGAACAAAAACACGTATATACTACGTTTATACAATATATATATATATATATATATATATATATATATATATATATATATATATATTGTTGCTGTTGTTATTATCATTTTACGTTGTAACTATTATTATATATTTATAACATGACATTACGTTTGTGTTACGTTAAACGTGTCGTTCGTTTTATGTCTTCGGTCTAAATTTAACGATTCGATTTTATAATTAGACCATACGTTGCCATTTTATAACTGAACGTGTGCCGAACATACACACAAACGTATGTGCGGGATTATAATTTTATTTCTGATATATATGCGATAGGTTAAGTTTAACGTTAACGTTAACGGTCCGAAACCATGAAAATACGCGCGCACATTTAACTTTATATATTTCGCGAACGTGCCAGTTTCGTACCGCTTATTTTCGTTCAATTTATTTTCTATTTCATTTTCTGGGGGCTTTTTATGACCTCAGAATTTTGCCCTCTCTTCTCCCCCCGCTTACTTTTTCCAATGTAGAAAATATTATTACGTATTCGTATTTTTCTATTGTTTCGAAGGTCGATAACGATTCGAGTTATGGCGCGCTTTAGAAAGTAACCTTTCGTGAACGGATCGTAATTAATTTTATCGATTTTCAATTATTATAATTATTGGATATTTATGGATACGTATATATAAAAAAATAAACGATTTTTCGTTAACGGTTTTTGATTTTTATATAATGAAATTTTTATTTGTTTTTTTTATATATAAGTATTCCGTGGTAACGTTTTTTAATTGTTGATTATGTACATTAAATTTTCAATGCCTTATTTTTATGTAATTTTTAATAAAAAATCTTTTTGCCGCATAATTAGATAGTTTTTTCCTTATTATATATATACATAGATTCTAAATCCGTGAAATTATATAATCATCTTTATGAGTAATGTTAAAGTATGTATTAAAAATTGGTAGTTTAAATTTTTATTTGTCTGTGTAAGGATTTGAACTGAAGAATTACTATTTATTTTCTTATTTGAATATATTGTTTTATATATTTTTGGAAATTAAATTTTAGAAATAAATACTTATTAAAAACATTTGAGAATATTTGTTACTACACAAAATGTTTAACATAAACGCTCGTTTACAAATTTATTAAATAAGCATATATAAAGAGTTTTTGTTTATTACAATATTAACAATATAATTTTATAAGATTACATATAAAATAATTTATGAACACTTTTATGCGTAATTAAAATGTAAATGCAAAACTTTTATGTTGATTAATAGAAACACTAAACATTCCTTACCATTTTTGTATGATATTTATTTTAAAATTAATTATAATAATTATTTTTGGAATTTATTTTAGTGTTATCAAAATATTTTTTTTCATCTGAGAATGGAAGGAAAAAATATATAGAAAAAAAACATTTAGATATTTTTGTATTGTTTTTTTAGACGTATATTAGTAATTTCCTCGTTTTCTATTTGAATTGAATTAATAATATATACGAATGCTCTCTAAAAATTCAGTTAATTAAGACCTTAAAAACGGAACGATTCACCGTTAAATCGGCGTTAGGCGATCAAAAGATAATTTTAGTGAAAATCAAAAAAAAAACCAACAACTTTGTAATTTTCGCTCCAATAAGTTACAAAATGACATCACGAATATGCGACGGAACAATGGAACAAATTTTCGACTAGAATTTTACACAACACAAATTAGTGAGATATTTTTTTTTTTGCATTATGTCGGTTTTTTTCCGACTGATATTTTTTGACGTTTTTTGTACTTTCGAATCATTCAAATGAACCGTTTTGTTTTTCTCTTTTTCCGTTTTTAATTATTTAGTACGTATTTTGATTCGTTCATTCGTTTATTCATTGTGTGAAATCATATTTTGATTATTGCATATAAAATAATTTTAAACTAATAGTTTTACTAGATTTTTGAAAAAAAAATGATATTGTAGATTACAATACTTATGTTTATTATATATAGAAAAGTGAGATACCATCTTTGTTATTAAACTTATAATTTTCTTCAATGTCTATCTATATTTTGAACTAGTGTTTTTTTTTCTAGCGATGAATAGATTTCAACTGTAATAACCGTTCAACTCGTAATGGTGTTTTTAAAGATCAATCAATATATAAAGTTTTCCAATTTTGTATTATGTTCTTTATAGCAAAAAGTTTGCCGACCCTAAATACAAATAATATTTGGAACACTTTTTGTCGATGATAAGTGAAAATTTCGCTTAGTTGTTTATCGAAATTATATCTATATTTTTTATACAACACGTATAAATGGAATTATAAAAAAAAATTAAATAAAATTAAAAATATGATTTTTTTAAAATCCGAATCTATTTGATCTCGAATTGGATTGGGTCCGTTTTAGAGCACTTTTCCATGTTTGCAGCCGACTATTATGGTCCGTTTTCGCATTATTAATTAACCGGGAATTATGAATTTATCGAAATGACTCGACTGCGTCATTAGACGAAGATTAGCGACCCTTCAAACCATTGAGGATGGTTAAATTCGGATCTCATCCGGATGAGAATCCCGAATTCGGACCTTTTCCGGGAGCGTAACTTACCGCAATTTTCACATAGACCCTTTCGTTGAACGTTTATTTTTGCGCTATAACCTGTATAATATAATAATAATGGCGCACAAGATAATGGGATTATGTGTGATAATTAAATTTTAAATGTGGTAATTTATTATTATTATTATTTATTTTCTACAATGAATTTCAGTTACAGAAATTCATATCTGATTAATTTACCGTTTTATTACGTTATTAGATATTTAGTGTTATATTATAAAATCAAAAAAAAAATACCGTTTTTACAATATTATTTTTTCACGAATTATATATTTATAATGATAAAGAAAATATTACGGTATCAGATTTTATATTTATTTTTTTCAAACAATATTTAGTTTTAAAACAAAAATTGAACAAAAATTAACGCTATATAAATGCAGATTAAAATATAATTTATATGCTAAACGTGTGATATTGCAATATTCGGTTATATTAGAACTAATGCACATATTCTTTTAATATCAATTTAAACTTTATATAAATGAAAGTTTGCAAATTTATAACTTAATTTTTATCTATTAAGTTTTATTTTAATTTTCATTTATATGTATATATTGAAACATTTTTTTTAATAACTACAGTCGATAACCAACTTAAATTGGAATATGCAGACTATTTTTTTGAGATATTTCACACAAATATCCATTATACATATCGATTCCATAGAATTCCATTCGTTTACCGCAATAATTAACAATAAATATTTTATTTAATTCGTATGGTTTAAACGAGAATAAACGACCGTTTCATCCCTTCTTCGGTCGTTGGTTATAAAATCGCACATATCTATCTGCAATATTTTCGCAAATAGTTTAGCGATATAATAAAATCACAGTGCAACAGTTTACTCGGTATTTTTGCATTTAAACACGTTTAATGCCTTTTACCCGGTGAAATTTTCGTTCAAAAACGCCCGCTCAGAGTTTATATATGCATTAAGCTCGTCGATAATTTGTTAGCGTTTATATATATTCTAGTTAAAAGTTGCCTTAAACCTATTCGCCCAGAGTCGAAACTATGCTGCGAAAACGGACCTGCAAACCGATCACTTAAATTCTGCTAATTACACCAAATTGCATTAACGGCGTACGCGATATTATTATTAAATTACTTCGGTAGCACGGCGAGGTCGTAAATAAATTTGGATTTAAATAATTTACGAGTTTCGCCTTTGTATAATGTTTCGTGCGATATTTATATCAAGATACGATTTTCATATGATGCTGCTTCAATTTTGTACTATAAAATATTTAACGCTTTCAATTTTTATATAATATTATATTAAATATCTATATCGCTTTATTATATAATATTTAATATTATATTTTATCTGAATTTTTTAAATTTATTTCCCGTATTATAAATCATGAAATATATAGCCCTTAAAACTGTTTGTTTTTATCGAAATCAATTTCAAAAATATAATATATATATATATATATATATATATATATATATATATATATATATATATATATATCAGTAAAATAATATAATTAATCAACATTAAAAAAATATAGTTTTAATTTTTAATATTATTTTCATTGTGAAAATAATATTGTGAAATTATATTATTAAAAAAACATACATGTAAACGTATGGTATGGCTATTTTAAAAAAATAAAGAGCAATCGATAAAAGACAGTTTTCCCTTGACGTTTTACGACTTACACATGTACACAGTTTATGATTATACATTTTTATAATCCTTTTTCGTTCATTTTCGTACACGTGAAAATTATGTAAACACAGATTAAATATTATACGTCCGAACGTTTAGCGGCGTTTTATGGTTTGTACGTTTCAGAATAAAAGAAGAAAAAAATTCGCATAAATCCGTTCGCTTACTTTACGATCACCCTGTGTACACGCGTAACGATTATGTATATAATATGTATAAAGTATGACAGTGTGTACAATATCGGAGAATTATTGGTACCGTTTACGTGACATTATAATGTCTGGAAAAAGCGAAACGAGCAATTGGAATATATGGCCTTTGAGCAATAACCGCTCTATGGGGGCACAAAGACAAATTTTCTATTTTTCGTTTTTATTTTTATTTTTTTTTTCGATTTTCATTCTTTCGCTGGTCTAGCCTATGTGAGTTTGGCTCCAAGACGACTGGAACATCTTGAAGGTCGACGATGGCGAATTTACTATTTTTTTTTCGATACCAGTCGCAATATATTTAAGAATACTGCAATCAACTATATAATTCTTAGTGTTTATTTTGTATTGTTATATAAAGTCGAGATTTTTAAGGTCAAATTTTTATATTTTTATTATTCGTGAAAATGGTAAATATTAGGATTTTTTTCTTTCTGTTGAAACATTAGCTTTCTTCTTAATTTTCTCGGTATTATTTCTTTCTGGAAAAATATTGTCTCTTTTTTAATATATTTTAAGTAGGTACTACACACACGCGCGCACACACACAAGCGCGCGCGCGCGTGTGTGTGTGCGTGTTCAAGCAGAATTATTGATTTGGTCTTTCATGTTCATGTTAATCTCTTATATGATAGAATATATTATATTATTCCGTTAGATTTCTTTGATGAAAAATTCAATATATTTGTAGTGAGTAAGCATTTTTACAACAATAATTACTATAAAATTTATATTTATTTTATTTTTAATCATTTTGCAATAGGCATTCACATGTATGAACATACATTTTAACTGACAATATAATATTATATAAATTTTGGAAACTGTTTTTCTCCAATCTGATTTTATTTGATCCTGTCGATCGTTTTCGATTTTAATTTGAGGAAATTTCAGTCTGCGGTGTAAATCATCGTCGGGGAAAATTTTATTTATGTTCAGGTCGAAAGTGGAGGGCGGCGTCGGGAGATCTTAATTAGGTTCGTGCTTCGAAACATCCCTAATAGGATTATTGGGGATTTGTTGGCTTTGTAGCGAACGTAGGAATATAAGTAAACTTCTCCTACATACAATATATATATGGTATATATACATATATACGCATTTTCACGTATATAGTATAATATATACAATAATAAATATAATATAATGTATATCGACCTGATCCAGAAGGCGATTTCAATGCACGCGACTCGTCATTAGGAAAGGTAAGTTCGCACCTTTATAATACACAGGGTGGTTTAAAAAGTGCGACCACCCATATCAACCCTCTTCATATAAACGGTTCACCCTATTTTCGATTATAATCGTCTGGAAAAACGTTATATTTTTAGTCTTTTTCTACAAAAATATTCGGTGCCTTTATAAGAATTCGTCTGATTAGTTAAGCGGTGCAGTTTTGCGTGACTGTAGAGTTTTTTTTTTTTTTTTTTGCAGAAGTTAACAATCGTTATTTCTGCGATTATTCCTCTTTATTTTTTTTAACACTTTAAATTTTTTTTCTTTACGATCGTGTCGAGCACGACACGCTTTATACACAGTATTTATATTATATTATAATATAAAATTTTATTATCTAGAGTTCAATTCGCTTTTGTTTCACTGGCCTAGAGTCGTTTATATTATTACGAGTAGAACGTCGTGACCATCTCGCTGAAATGCGAAATTTTCCTTCGCAACAACAATATATAGTGCTATTGCTTTTTATGTTTCGGCTCCGGTGTATTTTTATTTGTTTGAAAGCCATTTTTCATATTATATTCGGGGATTGAAAAAATGCTCTATTTACTGTTTGTTGCCCGCAGTGTTACTACTGGCAATATTGTATTGAATGAAATTTATTACTAGAACATATGGTTTCACGTTGATCATATTTTTTTCCCTGTAATTTTGTATCAAGGCTTTCATTTTTATATATATATATATATATATATATATATATATATATATATATAAATGTTCGATGTTGTCTAGTATTAATCTAATTCTAAATATGAATTTGAATTATATTTGATTATAGTTTTTATGTATCATTATTCACAATAAAAGTTAAACGATTGATTTTCATCGTTATTTTAACTTTTTAATCATTTATATATTTCTTTTTTTTTTATTCTGTATTAAGATTTTATATTAAGAAAAATGTATGATATTTGAATTTGGTTCTAGTAAATATAATATTCTAATAAAGTATGATTTTAGATATGTGTAGAATTAATTTATTTGAAATATTTATATGTAAAAGTTTAAATATTTTTAAAAACTTAATGATATAATATAGAATTGCGTCCATGCAATTTAATAAATTATAAAAAAAAACGATTTGTAATACTTGAAAATTCATCTCGTTTAAATGTGATCGCTCTTTGAATTTGTATCGCTTCATTATTTAGATGTTGCGAATCTGTGAATACAATTTGAATTAAAAAAAAAAAAAAAATATATATATATATATATATACAATAATATAAAATCGAATGCGTGCACCGCATTGTACGATTAATTTAAAATTCCGTAAAATTACCGAATGCAAAAAAGGGGGCTTCGCTGATTAAAACGTTAATTTATTTTCGCCCCCGTTAACGCGCACATAATTATGTATTTGCTATGTTGTATACACGTGATATGCACATACATAATACATAAGGCATAATTTTCTTCGGCAGTAATTTATATATATATATATATATATATATATATATATATATATATATAT
The DNA here is from genome assembly GCA_024500535.1 of Leptonema lineaticorne. Lineage (NCBI taxonomy): Eukaryota > Metazoa > Arthropoda > Insecta > Trichoptera > Hydropsychidae > Leptonema > Leptonema lineaticorne. The sequence goes on from JANIJI010000017.1 coordinate 12,120,689, forward strand.
ATATATATATATATATATATATATATATATATATATATATATATATATATATATATGAAGCGACTCTTGATGCCCGCGTTTATGGGATTTCGAAAGAGGGTGACCTGGAAAGTTCGCGAGGGTCGTATCATAATAAATGACGCTACACGAAGAGAGGACCTGAACGTTGTTTCATGCGCGTTGTCGGATGGATATACGGTTGGTACGTTTGGTCTTTTGCCAACCCCTGCGATGATTCCAAATAAGTTTGTGTGTGTGTGTGTGCGTGTGTGCGTGTGCGTGTTGTTGTTAATATGTTGCTTATGAACCCGACTTTAGCGCCCACCCTTTATTTAACACTTGCACAGGGATAGGACGTAAAATTCGACGATTTCGCGTTTATAGATGTCGTCTTTTTGGATCCATATTATTCGTGTAATATCTTTCATAAACGAGTCTATCTTGAGCCAAGTGAATAAATAGTTTATTATTATGTTCTATATAGAAGAATTTTATGATAGTTTTGCCTTTTATTTAAACACTTTTTCGCGTCTGAATATTGGCGATCAGTATACCAATTTTTTTTTCTTAAATCAAAACTATATATGGTATATATATATATATATATATATATATATATATATATATATATATATATTTGCTCAATTTTTGATTCTAATACTACTAGATATTGTATAAAATGTCTAGATTTTTCGGTTTCATCCTGTACATAGGTGTATTGTAGAACGTGCGATAAATTTCTATTGTCGAGCAGTCAGCTGCAGAACTAGTCTGTGATGTAGTGTTCGCACACTCGCACCGGGAAAATTGTTTAACTGGTAATTATAACTTGGCAACGAAGGGGTTTTGGGGTGTCTGGGATGTTTGCACAAAACCTCCCGTCGTGACTGGCTTCAAATTAAAACGGAACGTAACAAAAAACGACGAGTGTTACGTAAAAATAAAAACGAAAAATCAGCGTGCTAAATAAATAAATAAATAAACGCGAGAAAGACAAGGGATGGAGTCGAGTGCATGTCGTAAGTAGATGGCGGGTTTTTAAGGAAAGAAATGTAGCTCAATTAAACTTTTACGGCGCGTTGAAAATGCGAAACGTGACGAAAGGATATTTTCAGTTTAACCTTTTCCATTTAAATCGTGGCTATTTTTTATGTTGACGCATGTAACGAAATTATTTTGATTTTTTTTTAATATTGTTAACCCTTTGTACTCGATAGGTGCTGTTTAGTTACCACTTGGATTAATATGAAAACTTGATGCACAGCGATGACTGTTTATGTTATTTTTTTGTAACAAATTTCCACACTTTATATATAATATTATGAAGTGTAAAATGATACTATTTTAAATTGAGATTTTCTTATCTTAAATTATTTCGCAACCACATATCCACAAACCGAACCACGTTTTCGGTATTGAAACTTCTTTTGGTTTAAACTTGACAAGCTTAACAGGATTACTAAAATTAAAATTTTTAATTTCTATAAATGATTGTTTAGATTAGTATGATATAACTCAATTACTGTTTTTTTTAGAAAATTTATGAAATGGTGACGAAAATTGTATTTTTTTAGGTTTATATATTTATTAAAAAAAATGTATATTCTATATAAAACTCCTAAACAATAGAGATATATAAAATATTAAAATATATAAGCTTTATATATTATTTTTTATGTATAATAATTTTAAGTTGGGAGTAAAAAAATTCGTCAAAAACTCTGCGAAACATTTCGACTACAAAAGGTTGAATATATAGTGATTATTTTGTTTATCCTACGTTTTATTACAATTGTATATATTGTAATGAAAATTTGAATATTGAATAAATTTATCATTTTTAAAATTATGATAGATATTTTTTTTCTAATATATAGATTTCATAACTATATCATAACTTTACATTTATCATTTACGCCAACTGTGCTTAGTACGTGTCGACAAAACTACCCTTTTACAAGGGATAAAAAAATAGAGTCGCGAACATGTATTAGACGAGCACAATGGAGACTGCATACTTGAAGCAAAAGAACAATATTTTATTGCTTTTGTAATACGCTGAAGAAGTTTCGGTCTGAAAGAATAACTTCTTTCGAAACTGAAAAACCTTCCAACCCCTTATAGTACAATTTCTACGCGACTGTGGCAGGTTGTAGTGTATATAGTATATATATATATATATATATTTTCTTTTTTATATATATGTATCGTGTGTATGTCAACGATTCGATTTGGCATCTTTTCGTCGACTTCAAAGTGGCGCCTTGGGCACGTGCCTTCTCCCTTTCTTTAACTGCTCCGGCCCTGTACGTGTTTCTTACATGGTTCAGTGTCGAAAAGTGTTTTAGTCTGAAAGCTCTATCGTGTTCTTGGAACATTGGAATACGCGTATATATCTAAAAATCCGTGTATGTGTATGTTGTCGATTCAAAAAGTTTCCGGAATCGTATATTATATGATATTATATTTGTGTAATATTATATATATATATATGTGTATAAATATATTACGATAAATTTAATTAAAATATCAAATATAGATTTTTTTATATGCAAATTAACGAGATCGCAGTATTCAGTTTATTCAGTCGTTTGTTATTCGTTATTCAATCTGTTATTCGTTTCCATTTAGCGTTTCGCGGAATCGTTGTCTGAATTGTTCTCGTCGGCACTCGAAGTTGAAAATATAGTGGAACTTCGTTAATTTGAAGCGATTTGTTGAAAAAAAAAAACAGTTGGATATTGAATTACTCGCTTTCAAATTAGACGACTTCAAGATCGTGGAAACGTGTAATTGATCGAAAAAATGTTGAGAATTTTCAATGTTTAAGCTTAAAGAATTATCTTTATTTTCTCATTTTAAATTAAATTTTATGAAATCGTTTTGATAAAATGGTATATTATAAGATTTAAACTTGTATACTCGTGGTGGCAAACCTTTTTGTGTGCGTGTGCCAGAAAATTACAAAAATTATTTATCAAATCTAAATCTACTACGCGTGGTCAATTGACCGTTTTGAAAACTTTATCCTATTTTTTTTTTAATGAAAAGCGCCTTTTAATTTTATAAATTTTATTATTTTGCGCATATAATCAATTTTATAATATTAAAGACATTTTAAAGGTCTACTTTTTGAAAAAAAATAATCAGCACTGATCTTGCTTACCGTGACCGGTCATTTGACCGCTTGAACATTTTTAGTATTTATAATTTTTTTTTTATTTTTTTATTGATGCTTTTTGATTATAAACGTCTAAATTCACAGTTTTCATTTTGATTTTAATAACGACAACGCAGAACGTAAAGCATTTTACCCACGGTATACTAGTGTTATGTTTTATATCGAACCTCTCACACCTCGTCGTCGAAGTGTCGTGTTTCTGTGTATATTTGCTTCGGCTTCAATTTTGAAATCTATTTCGAATTGGAACGACAAGCTTATTCAATGTCGTCTAATGAAATGCCGATTTGTATCCCGGGCACCTAAATTGGATGTTAATCCTCTGGCTTAAAAGCGCACAGATGCGACGTATTGGTTTCTGGATCGGCGGCGGTGTGCTTTTGATTATCATTCACTCAAAATGTTATAGGCACCGTCGAAATTGCTTTGCTTACAATTTAATACGCAAACGGGTTAAACTATTCATCCTAGACGTTTCTAGATTTTATCGATATTGCTCCGCAATAATAGTTTTAGATGTCTGGATTTAATGGATTGTCGCCGCGTTTCTACTTTGGAACCTGTCGCCAATGTTTCAAATCCTTATGACGCGTTTATATCTGTCATTTTGTATTTTATTATATTTGGAATATTCGCGTTATAAGGATTCGAAACATTTTGTAAATTTTCTATTTGAAGTATTCTAAATTATCTCAAGTTATATGAAATTTTAATCAATATCAAAACCTCTCGATTAATGTTTATGGTTTGAGAATGTAATTGTTGCTATTATTATCATATCCTTTTTGGAATTCGAACTTCAACTAAATATTACTTATATTTTCAAGTTTAACTATATTATATAATATTATGTATTATCTGATATAATTATTTGAAGAAAATATATGAAACATAATTATATTTTATATTAATATTGTGTACAAAGCTTATTTTATAGTACATTCAAATAATACTTATTTAATTTTTTTTATACGTCCCAATCGTCGGATTTTGATTAATCTGCATTGGAATTTCGCACATATTTTTTTTCTATTCTCATTGTCTGTACGGAATTTGACGAATTTAATTTATTCAAAACGATATTCGGTTTCAAAATAAACAAACGTGATGCGATTATAATATCGGTTGTTGTTATTTTTTTCTTCTTCTAATAGTATGAGTAATGTTTTATATAACTTTTATTTAACATATAAACATGCGATGATTACAATCGTTAAATTTTTTATAGTCTGACGAATTTTGGTCACAGATCAAATATGTTTGTTAAGATCAAAAGATAAATGTGAAATTTTAAAATCACCATTTAAAATGAAGTTTTTAACTATTTTATTATTATATATAATTTTTCACTAAATTTCATTTTATCCTTTTTGATGAATTTAATTTTAAACGCTTTTTTGAACGCAATTCGTATTTCTATCTGTCTTTATAATGTATTTTAGGTGTTTTTCAATATGATATCTTCTTCTCGTTATATTATTTTAATGTGACCTACTTTTAGTTGTCGTAATGTGAAAAAAAGTGAACACATGTTCATGCGACGTCGTATTTCTTCAACTTCATAACATTTTTTTCAATATCATAACTTAGTACTTAACGATATTTCGCAAATCTTTTATAAATATTTAGTCACGAGAATGCTTCAAAAGAGAAAAAGAAAACAATTTTTGATATGTTCAAAAATTGATTTATTCAGTGAATTGACATTGTCAAATATAATATTTATTTAAGAAAAATTAAAAAAAAAATATTAATATATTATCATACATAAGTAACAAATTTTAATATACTTTTTGTACTAAACACTGACTTTATTATCTCACTCGAAATTGAAATGGACATAGTTTTCTCATGCTAGAATATTTAGTTTTAGTTATATTTTGGTAAATCGAAATGTGTGTGTGTGTGTGTGTAACTCTATGCAGTAAAATGATAAGTATTCAAATTTAACCGCAGATGTATCCGGTGTGTACCGGTCTGGCGTTAATGTTTCACAATAGATAGAAATATTTGCGCGTACCCAATGTTGAATTTAATTATTTTAGTAAAAACGTGGTCTCGATACAAAATATATATATTAACGAATATTTAATTTCATTTTATATTATATTATTCAATGTACAGCATGATAGATATGCGATATTTTATTGAAAAAAATAATAATAAATACAACGAAAAGACTTATGACGTTCCTATATAACAATAATTTATATACATTTTTGAAATTATTAAATTACATTCCACGTATGAAACGTCAAATATTTTCGCTTTCTTTCGAACGAAAATCGCAACGGTTTGTTTGTTTAAAGCGCTTTTCGGATTTATTATTTTATTTATTTATTTTTTTGAATAGCTTTACTTCTTTTTTGGATATTCATCTGCTCCCTTTTCGCTTCTCCCCCCCCAAAAAAAAATAAATAAAAATAAAATAAAAACGTTTCCCCCTTTGCGTCTGCCGTTTTTTAGCTGTTGCTCGCTTTCGTCGTAAATTGGAATGTCTTTAAATTACGGCGAAAGCTTTTCACATTTTTCATTCAGCTTTTCCGGCCGCTTTTCCTCGTCATTTATATACGCGTGTTCGAGTTATTTAACGGCTTCGTTATTTTAATAATTCGTATATTTCACTTTCGCCGAAATGTCAGTGTCCACTTTTCTTACATTTCACTCCTTTTCATATTTTAGTTTATACAACCTTTTCGATTATTTCAATCTTATGTTATGGCTTAAAAACTTAATTTACACAATATCAATAAACTAATGAAATTATTATAATTATTTACTTGATAATGTATTTATTTATATTTTTCATTTTGAAATGGCGTTTATATGTTATATTATTTTTTTTCCTAGTATCATTTAAAATAAATATCTAAATGTTATATTAAATCTTAACATCATTGATTCATATTATTATTATTAAGTATAATGAATATTAAGTCATTTTATAATTTTTACATCAAAAACGAAATTAAAAAAATATTTATAACATTGAATTTTGAACTATAATCTGTCAGATTTATAATATAAGATATGCAAATTGACCCGGAATTCTATCGCACAACGCAAGTTCGGTCATTTATACAAAATCATATATTATTATAACTTTTTTTTTTTTGTAAGTAGCTTTTTAAATTCAGAAATATTACATTCAACGCCATTTTATAACGCACGAACCATATTTTTACATGTCTGTGATTTATTCGCAAAGTTTTCACTTTATTTATAAACTACTAAATCAATATACTCGTTCTTTTCTTTCGTACGAGAATATTACATAATATTTTATACATTTATATATAAAAAATCAAATTTTTTTTTTGCAATGTTAATAAAATATTAATTTCTATAGTTGCATTCGTGCGGACACGGCTTAAGATAGCGCACGTGGTCTTTCACTATAATAATATATATATATATATATATATATATATATATATATATATATATATATATATATATATATATACGTGGTTAGTCTACGTGGCATTAAGTATGTTTCTCGTAAAATATAATTGCTGTCATTATATATGTACTGCCATATTTTAAATTTATGAAACCGTTCACGATTTTATATCGTTTATTATTATTATGTGTAGCAAAAAATTTTGCTATGCTTTCGTCGCCGTAAAAATTTACTTCTGGCTATTTCTTTATGTATATGGTATATATATATATATATATATATATATATATATATATATATATATATATATATACGTTTAATTAAAAATTGCCCGATTGATTTGTGATTTATAAAATCGATAGTGTTTCCCCATCGTATAATAATTTTTGTAAATTGTAAATTATTAGTGCGCACTTTTATTTAACTTGTACCGTTTGTTTGGTTTGTCTGCATACTTGTTCATATATGTTTTAATTTATTTTATGCCTTATTTGTTATTATTTAATTTCATTTTTCCTAGTTAAATTCAACAAGAGCGTATGCTGTTTTATGTTTTGTTTTAATTACATAAAGTTCAGAAAAATACTTATTATGCTTAATATGAAATTTTATTAAATCGTCTTATTTTTTTTTTTTTTGATTTTTGACATCTAGTCGAATTCTTCAATAACATTTTTTTCTTAGAATAATATAATATATTTTTCAAGACATACAATATTATATATATTATATTTGGGTTATATTATCGAACTGTCCGCGATTGCATCGTATGATACGTTCAGTGTCAGGGGCGGCGGTCGTTTTGTCCAGGGACGTTCTAGGCGCGAGTACAACCGTACACGCGGACTAATACAAACCATCGCACGCACACTGTACAGTGGGTACACTAATTTTACACATTCCATATACGGTTATATAATATATAGTCGCACGTTTATTTGTACTCGCGTATTAATGAAGTTTTCTATTTACTCGCTACCGCTATGTATAAATATTTTGTTTTGCGTTGTGAACCCTTTATTATCTACAATATATATGTATATATATATATATATATATATATATATATATATATATATATTATTGTTATTAGAATTAATTAAATATATATTAATAATCAAAACAGTAATTATTTTATATAAATGTATAATTTTTCATATATGGACGTGTGATATTGATATATTGAATGTTTAATTTAATTATAAATAAAAGTAATTTGTAATTAATTTTATTCTATTCAATATATTTTAAAAATATTTCATATAAATAAGATATAAGTTTTTATATTGTTATAGTAATAAAATTTAAATTTGTTAAACGTGATTGTTATATTTTTCATAATGTTATACTATATATAATATATGTGTAACGCTACGCTGTAATCTGTCAAGATGTACTGCTTTACCGACGTTTTCTTATTTTATTCTTATAAAATTCTATATCGCGATATAAAGCGTGGTTCCACTGTGCATACACGTATACATTTTTAGCAGTGTGTGCGTGCGCGCGTGTGTGTGTGCGTTTTAGTAGTGGGCGTGTTGTATTGATTCGCGAGGCGCCCGGCGTCGGCGGCTCGCGACGCCCGATCGATCGGCGCGCGCCCCGCACACACACACACCAGCACAATCGACGCCTTCCGAAAGCCGGCCGCACACGCGGCCACTGTGACCGGCGCCCGGTGGCCCGTCGTCGTCGAGGCCGCTAACGAAAATAAAAGTGAGGCCGACGCCTCACACTCTTATGCACGTGAAACGCGTCGAAAAACCGACCGCGGTCCGCCGTTGGACGCCTCTGCTGGCGCACGTCGCGAACCTTTGCCTTTTAAGGATTCGAATGGAAGGCGTGCGCACGCGCATTTAGCACACCTACCCTAAACGGCGAAACATACTTTTTTTTGCAAATATCAAGATTTTTAAATAAAAAACGACATTGTTTTATCATCATTCTTGTTTACTATTAAAATCATCAAATATTAATTATACAATGCTAAAATATAATATAAATACAAAATATTCGTAAGCGCGTTTATATATATATATATATATATATATATATATATATATATATATATATATATATATTATTTCGCTTTCGAACAGAATACGATCGCTAATTCGAATTATACGCTGTTTCGAATTACGCGATATTGAACGTTTGTTCGTGTGCGTTCGTGTAGTGTTTTATATACATTTTATACATGTAACACGCGTTTATTGAATGAAGTCGTAGACTTGCGCACCTCACGCACACACATTCTCGTATACAATTACACAATATATATATATATATATATATATATATATATATATATATATATATATATATATATAAGGAAAATTTCTAATCGTCGATTTTTCCACCGAAATTTTCATTCATAACTAATAAACTCATTTTCACAAGTTGTTCATTATATTTTCTATACACACACACACACACACACATACATACATATATATTTTTTCTGTTTTAATGTGATTTTGAAGGTTGAATATACAGTAGATTAAGCTGCGGAAGAATGAATTAGTGTCGGGTGACATGAGAACGAGGCCAAGGCCTCGTTTGCGAATTATTTCATGATCGATATACTATTTAATACAATATTGTATCAAAAATAATATTAAAATAAAGTATAGTATTTTTAAAGAAAATATTGTGGATAACATATTTTGCATATTACATATAAGTCAATATAAAGAAATTTAATATAAATAATTTTAAGTATGAACAGTATATAGTTGTTAATTTTTTTTTAGTAATGAAATAATGTTTTTGTTGTCTACAACATATTTTCCACTATGAACATGGATTGTTTACATATAATAATACAGACCGATTTTATGATTTAGTTTATATAATCGCATTCGTTATTTGAGTGAATTTTCTTTTTTTTTTTTTTTGACGGTATAATTTAAAATTTTCATCATACAAAATACGACGCAATCGTTCCAGGTACTATTTATTATTCGAGTTTTCTTCTGCATGACGTCTCACGCCGAACATTTTTCCACGTAGCCAAAGGCAAAACCCCATAGATATCAAGTTAACGGTCTGCGAGTCTCATAAAAATATAAGCATTTTCCCGAGCTGTTTTTCCACCAGCTCCACCCGCTCAGGACTCAGTGGCTCAGTGGAACGATCACTTTTTACTCGTCCAGAGTGCTTTATAAAAGTATATAAAACAACACACTATAAATTACTGGATTCCGTGCTTATGAAAAATGACGTTGGCGACACGACAAACAACTTTAAATAAGTCGCCTCCACTCGGACTTCTTTGTCTCCGTGGAAAATTACATTTTTCACCTTTTGCTACAAATGTGATTTCGTCCTTTTTTTTCTGTTGCCCGACTTGCTTTTATTTATTTATTTTTTATTTTTGTTCTTTGCACATTTAGGACGTTTCTTATTTCGCGTTGAAATATGCTGTGAACGTGATCTTGCGTCGTTTGTGTGCGTTGATTTATTATTTCGTTTAATTGGTGTTACATTCGTTAAATTTTAATGATTTAACATTTATAATGTGACGACGTGATATTTTTGAATCATATTACATCTTTAAATTAAAATTACGATGATTATCTTAATAGATCTGAAAATAAAATAAAATAATGCATTGGTATTCATTTTTCTTTTAGATTGTTTTATAGTCACTGATAAAATATATGCGATAATATTTTAAAATTCGTTTCCTATGATCCTTACGAATATACTATTAAATGTTGATTTTATATTATATATTTTTATTAAATTTAATGTGCGGGAAAGTTAATGGTGTTATTAAAAGAATTACAGCGAATATTAAAAGAAGGATTTCATAAGATTAAATCTGAAAAATGACGGTATAAACTCGTTAAAGTTATTTAAAATAATATGAAATTTAAATATATATGCGGTCTAATTTATTTCTTATTTAATGAGAAATATTACGTTCCATTTTCATATACCTTTTTTTTTGAAAGGATTGATTTATCATTCTATTAATATTGCGATATTATATAGAGAAATTTTATATATCGTACGAATATGTCACTCGAAGTTATTGAGCAATAAATAAAAAAGTTATACTTTTGCTTCTTACGAATCTCTAGTCTTTTTCGAGATTCATGTTGCTATTTTATTCGTTATAAGATATTTGCTATTTTGATTCCGTGTTGATATAACGCCTTATTTATTTTTAGTGAGTTATTTATATATGATTACTAAATATGAAATATTAGCTTAATTTTAAAATTTATTATTTGATGATAATTTATATTTTTAAAACACTATGAAAATATTGAAAAACATTAACTATTGATTGCTATTTGAAATTTTTCAGTTAAAATGTTTGTTTTGAACCGACGACGTTTTGACAAACAGCAAACACAGCGTTTGCCAAAATGTTTGAATTGCTTCGAAAAATTGTTCTATATTTTATATAATACAATAGTTTAATTTTACGAGATGTCTTCGTCTATTTTACAGTAAACGACCGATCGATCGGTAATTAACGATCGCCTTTTTAAACTAAGAAAGTTGTGCACCTTCATTTTCGTAAAAGGCGCATGTTTAAGCTCGTTGAAATTTACAATATTATAATAATATCTTACCAGAGACGCAAATAACTAGTTCAAATTACCGGTCATTATATTATATATTGTGGATTTAATGGGGCGCTCGTGAAAATGAAACTTATTTACTGCTATTTATATATATATATATATATCGGTCTATTGAAATTTTCAGTGAAGAAACTGTTTAATATCGTATCGCGAATCCTATGATTAAATTTTGATTTTATATATTATATATATTTATTAATAAATATTTTTCATGTGATTGTTTTATTATTTTCATTATAATTTTTTTTTTTGCTATCATTTTAAAAATACTGATACGTATCCATATTAAAATATAACAAAATTGTTGTAAATAGACGTTGTATTCTTTTATTCATTTATTATAATATTATATATAAAAAATATTCGTCATATTTTTATAACATAACAACTACACTTTTTTTTTAAAATAGGATTAAAAGAGATTTATACGACGATAAAAGCATCATAGAATCAATTTTTATCCGTGATTCGATTCGATTCTTTAACTGTCGAAATCCGAAAACGAAATATATATATATAATAAAAGCCCTTATAATTACGTCCGTGTATCAACATTAACAATACCGAATGACGATATATTGTTGTTTAATGGTTATTCCTTTTATATTCGAGTTTATCCTTTATTATGTGCCCAGTGTTGACCGTCATACAATAGTAGTGAGAATTCGGCCATATAATCGTATAAAACGATTATCGTAATCCCATGGTATGACCCTCTCTCTTATATATATAAATATGGCCTAACGTTTATCATTATTAATATCTGTTTATTTTTTAACCGGATGGCCGGAAAAAAAATCCGTTCGTTAATTGTCAAAATAAATTCCAGCTTTCTAGAGGGTTGTGCGACAACATGAAGTTTATCGATTTTTATTACTATTAATATTATTTATTTTTATTGACTGTGAAATATAAATTTATAATTCTGAATATAAACTTCATATGGGGAAAATTTTAATATTTTGGATAGTAAATTTAACATGATGTTATTTTTGTCCCTATATTGTATTATGCAAATGTAAACATTTAAAGTTAATTTTTACGACAACTTTTATCTTTAAAAATATTAAATATATAATTAAACAGAATTTGAATATTTTTTTCTTATAAACTTAATATGTGGAAAATGTATTTTATTAATTTTTTGTAAGAATATTTTATTATAGTAATATAATATTATAGTATTTTTTGGAATGCGTCCATATTGTCTTTTATACGAATTCTGTTTTTAAACATCTTTTCGAATGCATCGATGTATCCTTTTTACACTAATTTTTTTAAGTCTTTTAGAACTCGTCGATATTTTTTGCTTTTCAAAAATCCTAGTTCTTCACAATAAAAAATGCCTGATATTTAGAATACATATAAAAATAAAAATGAATGACGGGCACATTTAAAACGCTCTGCGGACGCCACGATGCCCGCGAGCACACCGTTGGATACTCCTGCTATATATATATATAGTATAAAAATCGATTATTTTTAACTCTTAATGGATGCGAATTTTCGAACAGCCATCATAAGTTTCTCCATAGGTGGTATTATCGCATGACAGCCATTCAACGCCATAAACTTTATTTAATTTCCCATTTAGGACATCGCATTTTTCCATTTTTTTCCCCGGGTTTTCCTTTCATCGGAAAAACACCGTAATGAGGACAGGTGGGGGAGGGGAGAGGCACAGGAAGGTGTGAGAAGGGGTTTCTATCGTGAAAACTCTTTTCCGCGCGAATTTTTATTGCAGCTATGGGAGTTGTTTTACGGTCGCGCAATAAAGGTATTCCCGGATATTGGCGGGAAAAATATACGATCCAATTTCTCGGTGAACCGTTTTAAATTATTTAGCGAATTCAAATATCGACTAGGAAATTTTGCTCATTAAGCACGTCACATTAGTTTCCTGTTTCCGAGTTGTTTCGCTCTTGTAAATATTTACCGATGCGAACAACCTTTGAGAATTCGCGGACGGATTCGGTTCTTCCTCTGGGATTGCACTTACTTTAGCCCAGTTTAAATATATTAAATTATATAGCTAAAATAAATATTTTATTTTTTTTTATTCATATATACGTAGACTATTATTAAAATATTTATTTTATAAAAAATATTTTAAAAATAAGTTACATAAAATTTTACTGAAAAGTATAATAAATAATATATATATGGTAGTATATACAGCTACATTTTATTTTTAGTTTTTTTTATATAGAAATATCGATTTTTCTATTTTAATACTAGGCATAGTTTGGTCTATTTTTTCAAGGTAAATTTTTATCGATTTTTAATGCTCATTTGGAATATTCGTTATATAATATATATATATATATATATATATATATATATATATATATATATATATATATATATATATATATATACCATATATATAAACAGAAAACATCTGAGATATAATAGTTTGTGTTTTTCTTTTCTGTGTTCCGGAATTCATCCTTAAGATATTTATATAATTCGTATCTTTTAAAAAAAATTTTTTTTATAAAAATATTTGAACAAATAAAGCTATTTGGAAGTGAAGGTTGGAAATTGTCGATGAAAATTGTTGATTTGATGCTATGAATTATGAAAAAGAGATCCAGAACTATAATAGTTTTAATAGTCTATTGATTTCGTATTACTAAAAAAATAATATTTTTTAAAAAACATTAAACGTTTTTTAAAAAATATAATATGTTAAAAATATATATAAAAATTATAACTGATTGTATAGCCGGATGAGTTAGCGATATTAATCGCTCCTGTACAAGTTAAATAAATTACGAAAGCTTATATATTGAATGAGATTTTTTTCCGTGAGAAAAAAAAAGTAAAAAGCTCTACACAAGATTTACTCTTGCGAGTTTATTTTTCGCTGAAAATGATGCCTCCGAGAAAAGTTGGGAATATTCCCTACCTAGGGGATCACTTTATCGATTCAAACCGCCTACTCTTTCTACTGCTATCTATCTTCAGGTATATGTGTGTATGTGTGTCTGTAATGTGTATGTATACGCATTTGCGTACTTTCGTATATGTGAGAATGTGGTAAGTTTAAAAAGTTACCAGAGTTTTACTCGAATACTTCAATCACTGTATTGAAGAATTTATTTATATGTTCAACACTATTGAAGATTAAGTGTTATTGTTTTTATAATAATATTGTTAATGATTTTATTTGATATGACGCGTTATTTATTTTTCTTTCTTTATATAGAAATTTAGTATTGATAATAATTATTTAAAAAATATATTTTAAACGTTAATTCAAGTAAGTCCGTGTGCTTTATGATCACACCCATGTACGTGGTTCAAGTTTGACGGATTTTTTGGACTTACACGTAGACCCGTATACGTGGCGGTTCAGTATGAAACTTTTGCAAGCTCGTTTCGAATTTAGTTCTTCGATGGGGATGAAAAAAAAAGAGGAAAAAAAAATAAGCGAGAACGATTTACATTCATCAAAAATTCCCAGGACGTACTTTTTGTTTTTCATGTTGAGAAATAATAATGTCGTAATGGCTTATCGCATCGACGCTTGCATTAAAATTACTATTGATTACTATTTTTTTTTACTTCATATTATTGTGTATATAATTATATATAATCTTCGACATTCTATTCTTATTACGATAAATAATATTGAAATTTTGTTATGATTGTAATATTTTTAACACTAAATCTATCTACAATTTTTATAAATTTATTCCTATCGGTCAAAATGACCGATATATAAAGTAGTTATTATTTTTTTAAGTAATCATAGATAACAGTCAATTTGTTGTTGAAAGAATAAAATACGATAGAAATATGATTGCATGCATATTTTAAGAAAAATCGTAAAGTTTGATAGTGACACGATAACGTTTATACATGTTAAAGTTGTACAAAAGTTTCAAAACAGTGAAATTGACCGATAGTAGTAGGTTTTAGTGTTAATATATAATACATTCTATTTTGCATCAACTATAATATTCATCGAGTTTTTATCAATTTCAATGCCTTTATAAAATTTAAAAATATTTATCGTGTGAATAAATTATTTCTTATGAGTAGTAAATTTTAAAAATTATTTCTGCACAAAATAAAAATATAAAATATATATAAGAATTTATGTATTAAATTATTATAAGAGTTCGTTTTATATATTATTTAAATTTCGAATTCATTTTAAACAATACTAAAGATGCAGCGAACTATTTTTATTCGTTAGCTAAAACAAACTTTCATTGAAAATTTTCAACGAGTTCCAAATTTGAATTTTCCCAAGTTTTTCCGTTGGCTGAGCGTGATTTTTGCACGTGAAAATCGTCCGAACACGAGAGACTTTCGTCGATTATGCCGTGATAATACTCGTGATATTCTCTTTCTCTCTGAGATATTTAAATTGTCTTATGTAAATGTGGTCTTAATGAAATTATGAAATTCGAGCATTGTAAGGCACTCCGCTCGTTTCATCCCCTTTTCATCCCTTCCTTTCAAAAAGCGAAGGTTCATATCGTAAAGTAAAAAGTTGTGCTTCTGCCGTTTCCAAGTTTTCGCGGTTCGCAGTTTAATTTAAAGTTTTTCCACCACTATTTATACATTCAACTGATATAATTGATTCTTTACAATGCCCGACATTCATTTCATTATTATTCTGTATACAGCTTATATTTCATATATTTTCAATAATTATTTTTACGGTAGTCATAATTAAATTAACCATTTACATTCGAGAGGTGCTATTTGGACACCACTAGGATTAATACGAAAATTTGATGTGCGGCAATTACTATAAATGTTAATATTTTTTGTAACAAATTTCCACACTCTTAAAATATAATATTATAAAAAAAAACTTTCTTTTTAAATAAGAAAAGATTATTTATCTTAAATTATTTCACAACCACGTAACCATAAACCAAACTACATTTTCGACATTGAAACATTGATTTTTTTTTTTTTTTGGTTTAAATTTGACAATCTTGGCAGAAGGATTACTAAAATTATTTTTTAATTTTTATAAACATGAAATGATAAAATGATTGTGTAGATCAATATGCTGTTTTTTCAATTCTAAAATAGTGGCGAACATTATATTTGTTTTAGATTTAGAAATTTGTTCAATAAATCTATATAAAATGTTAAAATATTAAAAAAAGCATACATTATTTTATTGTATAATAATTTTAAGTTTAAAGTAAAAAAAATCGCCAATCGTTAATATTATGTAAGTACGTATAAAATATAAAGATATTCTTCTAATGGTAATCGTATTAAATATCTCATTACATTATATTAAGATTGCGCATACGTTTTGTTAAATCCATTATCCGATTGCATCAGACGGTTAATAAAGATTTAAACATTTTCACCTGGCTATATTTAATGTGACCCAGTTGTTTATTATAAATAACACTTTTTTTTTTCGCATAGCACAAAAGCCTCATGAATAAATAATAACGTTACATACGTGAACAGGGTCAGTTTTGAGCAGACAATGGAGAGACAGCCGTATTTATTATTATTTTATTAGGCAATTTATTCATAAGTGCTCTGGTAAAATGCGAATTCTGCGTCGAGTGTGCTTGCCCAATTCGTTAATTTAATATTTTTCAGTTAATTAATTGCAAAATATCATTATTATTATATCGCCGTACTTATGTTTCGTTTTTAATTAGCTCGGTGAAATATCGAAATATTACGAATAATCGATTCTTTTTTTTTTTTAGTATTATTGTTTTCTTTCCCATATAAAATGGGGCATAATTGGTGTATTAATTTTTATCTTCATTTATTATAATCGAGATAGCAATCTAAAATATAATGAACAATTATGATAATTCAAATATAAATTGCATATTCTTATTTATCACAAATTATTATTGTTTATTAGTGAAAATTTTCATATATTAATATTTTATAAAAATATTTGTACGTGACTCAACAAATATAATACAGCTAATGGTTGTATTTATGGTCAATATTGAATGTCGTATCAAAATTATGGTTAGATATGTTTTTATTTTATTTTTTTTTATGAATTGTAGTTTTGAGTGCATTTAGAAATTAAAAATTATTATGAAAAAAAAATTGTGTTTGTAATATTAGTCGAAATACGCTTTCTTTATATTGAATACATGAAAATCTTAGACAATCCAAATGTATTATATACAATACGGATTGAACGGAATTTTTTAATCTAGCATCTGGAAAAATGCACGTTTATCTTCTTCCATCGGAAAAGAAAATGCAAACGGTCGATGTTGAAAAATTAATAAAGCTATGATTTTTCCTTTGCGGTCGGTTCCGTTGCGGCAATACGGTGGGGAGGGGGAGGGGGCGAATATTGAAAATGCCACGAATGCACCCCGTCGACATAGAAAGACTCGCGCTATTTTCCTTCCCTTGCATGTCTTCTCGCGTCTCGCATTTCTCTCCTTTTTCTTCTTTTCGCCCGCTCTGGATCGTCTTTTTTTTCTTTTTTTTTTGCTCTTCGTCTGTTCTGTCGTCGTTTTTGTCCCTCTTTCCGGACCCTTGGAAGTGCACTCGTGTCCTCTTTGATGGTATTCTTTGCACGCCGCCTTAGTGCACCACGCCCTAAAACCGGGCGCGGATCCTCTCTTTGTATGCACATATAGAATTTCAAAGCGGTTAAAGATAGACCTCTTTCGAACGGCGGAAAACTTATTTTTATTTATTTTTTATTATCTCGATTCGTTGTGAATAATGTACGTCGTTTTCTTGTGAATTCCTTTTTTTATCCCGCAGATTTTTTTTTTTTTTTTTTTGGATGTACTTTAATGGTTAGCGTGTCCGACTTACAATGTCACGAATTCCGAGTAAGAATCCTATATAAGGCAGTTGTTTTTTGCTTTTCTTTTTACGTTATCAATCTGCGATGTCACTTGTTTTGTATAAGATTGACGATCGCCTCTTCAAAGTCGGATCTTTGAGTTAGAAGAATTTTAATCACTATTTATTTACTCTGCGTATTTCAATTATCATTAAAAATGGTACACTGTGATACAAAATATTTATTATATTATATAATATATAACAGGGATGGCCAAGTTTCTTAATAGTCCAAGCCATATTTATTGAAAACATGTAAATAAAAGTATAAAATATGTGTATTGAAATATTAAAAAAATAAACATATTTATTTTACTACTTTTGATAATTCTTTAAAATTTAGTGAATAATTGGTAATAGCACTTCTCAATAATTCTTTCCCTCGGGTACATTTATCGAGAGCCACAAATAAAGCCGCATGTGGCATGTGGTTCACGAGCCGCAGTTTAGCCACTCCTGACATATAATATATTCTGAAAGTATCTTAAATTTAATGTACATGTTTGAAAAAAAAATTCTTATCAATTACATAATAATTTTTATATTTTAATTTTTAGAAAGATTTTTGAATATAGGTCGTTATACTTTATATAAAAAAAAACATATATTGAAATTGGTTTTCTACATATAAAATAACGGCATTTAACTTTCATAATAAAATTAGTCATTTCGTTTTATAGCCGTGTCTTGTATAAATGACTCAAGTTAATTTTAATTATAAAGTGAATTTTAATAATTATAATTCTACTAGAAAAATAACTATGTCGTTTTTTATATGCGTTCCGATGTGTCGTTTATTCACAATGACAAATACACACACACACATATATATATATATATATATATATTTTAAAGAATTTAACGATGAAGTCGTTATTATTATATGTTTGTCTAAGAAAATTTTTTATTTTGAATCGATGTCGTATTTTATGAATGCAAAAAAACGTATACGTTTCCATTTCAATAACCATATAGTTTTGTCTGAACATTAATGGAGTCGTTTTTTGTATTTTACGATCGCGTTATTAGTTATAAATTTTATATCTAAACTTTAGAATCGGACTCGATTGCCGTTTTTTTACTCTATTCAAATCAGACGATATGCTATTTTATAGTATTTGATCATTCGAAGATTCCCATTATAATTTCTGTTCAGACTTTCAATATGATTCGCCATTTTTTATTTATTTTTATTATTATTTTTGATCGTCTGTTTGATTTGTTTTTATGTGAAACAGAATTCTGTGAATATTTTTAAATAAATTAATATTAATCCGATATTAATAAAATTTTCGTAGGAAGGCGAAACGATCGCCATATTAAATATATTTATTTTTTAATTTCCGTCATTTTTCGTAATATCGTTTTTATGTTAATAAAATTGTTTCAGGTATTGAAATATTTATTCAATTTATGAATATTTTCATAATGTGTTATGCAATATATGAAATGTTGTTAACAGATATAAAATTTAATAGTTCATTTAACAAATTTATATATATTGTTTTGTAGACTCAATATCCAAGTATAAAAATATATATCGACTGAGAATTTTTTATGTTTTATATGTACTAAAATTGACGTGAAGTCTTAAGGACAATAATTTGAGTGTTTTCAGAATTCTATATATATATATATATATATATATATATATATATATATATATATATATATTATACATATTTTATATATATTTTAATTAAGATATTATTATGTAAATATTTTGATATAGTACGTTTATAAATAGTCAATGTTTACTCATAATATATTACATATTAAAATGAAATCCTAATATATTGAAAATAAGGCTTCAAACTTTCATTTTGTATACTTACAATATTTAGATGTTGATTGTTTTGAATTTTTTTTACAATATAGAACAAAGAAGTTAACAACCCTAATCCATCAACGGACGGATTAAAGCCGTTGAAGAATCGGAAAAAGGAAAAATATATAGTATATAATAAAAAGTGTATCCGTGATGGAGGAATATAGAGGAGGCGAAGTGAAATTTAATTTTCTTCACAGCAATATTTTCAAATTTCAACCGTTTCGAGTGGCTCGTGCTCGCGCGCGCGCGTGCGTCACGCAGAAAATTCAACCGTATCGTTCGTTTCATTCTTTGGGGCGTTTTTAATTTGGCTCGCGGTGTTACGCCGCAGAATCGATGGGATTTTAAGGGTTAATTGCGATTTTCCACAGAGTTCTGAACCCCTCTTTCCCCCGGTTTCCCCCCGGTTTTTCCACACGCTCGTGCGCTACAAAGCCAAAAAGAATTTCTTTTCATCGTCGATGCAGATTTCTTTGTTCGCATTTTCCGCGCTCGATACAGTTTAATGAGCTTTCCTGCCGCCGTTGCCTTGCTTTTATCCTATCTACCGTTTTCGTTTCGACGGCTAATTGAACAAAGAAGGCTCGAACGAATTTTCACACACACACACAAAATTCCTTTTACCAGATAAAGAGTGATTGACTGCATCCTTTGTCGGGAAATTTCACTTTGAATCTGCATCGAAGCTTCTTGCGGTTTTTCTGCAATTTTCCCATTGCAATTATTATTTTTTTCAATCTATATTAAATATAACTCGATCACCGTTTTCCTTATATATTGGCAAATACATATTTATTTTGGTATTTAACTAATAATATTAAATTCTGAATGAAAATACAAATTTTAAATTATAAAATCATACATGATAATTATATTAAATATAAAATATATATTATATATCATATTTGACATTACGATATTTCTTAATTAAAAAATAATTTAAATTACGCAAAAAATGATATTTTTTAGTAAATATTAACGTATTACTAAACTATTTTATTATTAAGAAATAAGATATGACTTGTTTTATAAATAATATGCCAATGTTGTGGGATATTTTATTATTGTTGCCAAAATCAGAATTTAGAAAAGATATCAAGATCATATTACTTTTTTGTACTGATTTATAGTTTTTTGTCACGCATTAAATGAAAATTTTTCACATTATATATATATATATACATTCTAATTAAATTTAAATTCTAATGTAATTATTTAAACTATAATTTTTAAGTATATGGTTAATTATATTTAGATAAATTTAATTTTAATAGATTACAATAATCAATTAATGTTAAATGTATATTTTCTTTAGTTATTAAAATTATTAAAATGTAGCGACTTCAATATTTAATTTTAGTCCTGTTCACTGATCAGTATGATCAAATCTACATTGAATCTTGCTTTATACAATAATTATTTTGATCATTTGCTAAATGTGATTTGCGATATTTATATTCAAAGGACCGTGAAAAGATTCGTGTGCATATTATGGCTAATTAATTAGTACAACATTTTACTACTATCACAAACTATAAAATATATTATATTATATCCTTTTTATATGAAGATTAATTTTCTATAATTTCAAAGCGTGTGCGAATTTAATATTGATATTGATTACATCTATTATAATTTTTAAAATTGAATATAGACAATTAGATCATATCTGTTTTTCGCAATATAAACATTAATTTAAAATAAAATATTGTTATTTTGAAACGGCATAAACTATTCAATATACGGTAACATTTATTATTTAAACATTTTATATATCGTGAAACGAAATAAGTATTACGCCGCGTCTTATTCGACGAATATTTATATTCGACTTCGTATACTTTATTAATATTTAAACACGGTTTACCTGTTTATAAATTATTAAACGCGATTCAGTTTTCGTAACGTTGTAAACATTTAAGTTTTTGCTTGTATTTAATATTTAATTTTTCGGCGCAAATTTAACGATTTATCTTCGTGTTCGGATTATTTTACTAAAATGCGGTCGGCGTGTACTTGATCCTTTACTTACGATGTAATTAGTGATGTAACGATTATTACAAAGTAAACACCTCGTAAGATGGGTTTTCGCGTATATTAATTTTAAAATATATTACTTATAACACTCATTATATAACGTGAAATATATGCTGTTCATATTTATTATATTATATTCTCGATTTCCATATCGAATTATTGTTTGTTAAAATTTCATTCTGATCTTAAGATAAATATACAATATTTATTACGATTTTAAGATTATTTAAAAAAAATATTTTGGTTAGATATTTCGTACAAAATCAACAATAAAATATATACCATCAATAAGAAAAAAGTACGAACCATAAATAAAATTTTTATTGTAGTAGAAATGAATATAAAAATATTGAAATATACAATATTTTTATATTTATGATATTTTTACGTATTGTTCAATACAGATTTTAATAAACGTATTTTAAGTATAATGTTATATTTTTATTTCAACATTACGCTTTATTAGAATATACGCTATTTTTCCAATGTTTATATACATATTATATATATAAGTTCGTTCGTGTTTTGCCCACGATAATTTCGTTCGCATTTACGCTCTGTTTCCCTCGATAAAATGTTTATTTATTTATTATTTATCTGTTTATTTGTCTTTTTATTTTCACTACAAATTATGTCATATTGTATTTGTGCATTGCGTATTTCGCTGTCGGCTAGGCGATAATTATATTTATTATGCCGCACTGCAAAAAAAAAACAGCGTATGTGCACAGTGTGAACGGTTTTCAGATCAATTTCATACTAAATACGCATATAATTGCTTAATTTTTTTTTATAGCTGTTGTTGTTGTTGACACGTTCAAAAATTCTAACGATTTGTTTCGGTTGAACTTTGCATGAAAAGTTTCTATTTTTTTGTTCACCGTTACTCAATATTAATCAAGTATATATTTCATACATTTCTATTACGAAATTTTTGATGATTATATTGAGAAATTTTCAATGCAATGTTAATTGTTATTAGTTTTTTTTTCTATTTATACAATTAAATATATTGTATAATATTACAAATAAAAATTGAAAATATATTATATCACCGTAATTAGAATTATTATTTTTTTGCATATTGGACAAATTTATTTCTAACTAAAATTTTGCAAAATTTTACATTTTTAATGATAAAACGTGAAATTTTCTACCGCCGTTTAACGTATTTATTTCCTTATATATTTTTTTACAATAACGTTTATTGCAATATTATCCGGAATACGTTCGATTTCAAACGACGGCCTTAATCGCGAACGAGTATCTAATCAAATATCGTTCAGAAATTTTCCTAAACGATTTTCTCGGAGCGTCGATTTTCCCTCAATTCCCCGTCGGAAAAGCGATTCAATAAACAATAAGGGCCGTTTCCTGTTCGGGCGCGCAACGCTTTCGGATTTTAATGAAGATATAAAGATTAAAATCTCCGCATTCGAGATTCTATTAAAAACAATCGGTGACTCCTTGGGTTCGAAATGGTCCCTCGGGTTTCACGCGGAGCCCATAGAAATGCCCTTAGAGTTGTTCGCAGTGAAATTATAGGTTCGGTAATATGTTACGACTAGTCATGTGCCCACGCACACTTTAAAAACCGCTGACATGTACCTTTTGACAACCATTATTTATTATGGACGTACTGAAATTATTTATACACATTGTTATAACAAATTTGTATCGTTAGTTAAATTTTTGTACATCGTTAATTATTCAGATCTCGTTGTTTATTCCGTTGATATATCGAGTTATTTTTTTTCTATCTTGCAATTTTGAAATATATTTGAATTTTTTTTTATAACGTGACATTTTATCATTCAGCTTTATGTTTTAACAATCGTAAAATGTCGCGATTTTCACGATTATTTCGTTTTTTTTTCATTTTATTGACAAAAGGTTAAACTCACAGGGGATCCATTTTTGATGAATATGATGATTGTGGTGTTATTTTTAGCAATAACAATTCCGAAATAAATTGTTTTTCCATTCGCGAAACAGCAGTGAATATCGTTTAAATAAACTTTACTTTAATCGAAAATCTATTTACATTTAATTTATTTTGCGTATAGAATTCAAGATTTTACTTTTACCTGAAATATTATTGAAAATTCTGTAATATTTCCATTCTTTCAGTAGAGTTAAATGTTTGAAAGTTATATGCGGTCATTGAAAATTATTGATTTTATCAAAATTAAGGATTAAACTTCTTAATATTATCAATTTATTTTAATTTTATTCTATATTTAGAGATTTATTTATTTTGTTATGCGTATTGAATTATTTTATTTGTATGAATATTTTTAATTTTAATATATGAAATAATATTAAAAAAATACTTAATTATATTTTATGAAATTCTTAAAAGAGATTCAGTATTAAAAGGACTATAGTACCTTACTGACACACACACATATATATATATATATATATATATATATATATATATATTATATTTATCAGTACGAGTAATACTGATATTAATACAAATCGTATATATTAAAATAAGACGTTCAATTTTACGAACAACTTTCAAAACAACGAACTACATTATTATACGTAGATCTTGAAATGGGGAACCCAGGGGAGATATAAAAAATAAAACTGAAACTATATATATATATATACATATATATATATTGTCGAAGGCTGTATATAGCAATCGCATAGACATGTTATTATATATAAATTTAATGCCACGCAGAAGGGTCTTATTAAAATAACAAAAAATAAAAAAAGTTACACGGCGATGGTTCCACGTTCGAACGAACATATTTGTTACATCACACGTGGGGGAGACGCGCGTGAAAGCCTATTACGTTACCCTATCCGGTTCTCGTTTTCGTTATTTCGCCTTTAATTTCGTGTTTATATACTTGGCACAGAAACGTCTATATGTTCGTAAAGTATTACGCCGGAATATTGTTAAATGCCGAAGGGTGCAAGTACGATACGGTTAAATTCTAGTAATAAACGTATAATATTTATGACGCGAACGATTGTCGCGTATGTTTAGTCTTCGTTTTTTTTTTTGCATAATGATTTTTTTATGTAATTTTAGAAAAATATACTTTTTCAACGTTTAATTATTTATTTTATCATGTATATAAATAAAATGGGAGATGGAGGTATAGTATTTTTTTTTGCGTCAAATGCTACTTTATTTTCAAAATTTAATCTTAAAAAATCTTTATAACTCAAAATATAGATCCTTGACATGCATAAATTAAACCTATTACTATATGATTTAATGTAAAATATTTAAGTACTTATGATCCAATTTTACTACGATTTACTTTCGATTTTGACAGATTTTCTTTAAAAATACGTATATATCTTACTTTTCGCCTGTTTGATTTTAACACAACAAAAAATATTTTTCGTCGTGATTTTTTATATATATAGTATATATATTTAATTTTAAATTCATTTCAGAAAAATCTGATATGTTTATTTTTATGCCAAATATATTATATAATTTATTTCAAATTGAATTATTTACACATTTGATCTTTTAAAAATTTGCTATATATATTTTTTCGATATTTTCATTTATGCACTTATATCGTATTGATTCTGAATTTTTGATGTATAATACTAATATTCGTGTATGTGTGTGTGCGTCACGTACTTTTTTTTCTCCTTCGTTTTATTTTCGAAGAGATTGATGACGAGACGGCTGGGCCTTATGATTCGATTCACTGACACGAGTCTTTCGTTTTTCACGGTTATTAATTTTGAAATAACCTTTTTTTTCATATTGTTCCCGGTACGAATTTTCCTCGATTTTCATCCGGCGTTCCGGTGATGCGAAAGTGGAAAACATAGAAGAGAAAAAATGAAAAGAGAAAGAGAACAAACGAAGACGTTTAATTTATTTCGATCACGTTTTTCCGAGGAGTAACCTCTTTGCTTCTTTGGTTAATCAGGCTTCGATCGCAGAACGAATCCGAAGCTCGAATATTCTTGCATTTTCCATTTCGCGGAAACAAAGAAGCTTATAAATCAGTCGTTTCGAGTCATCTTTTGCACTGAGTGAACATTATTTATGACAATCTGGCGATCTTTTCGCTGTTTGATCGATATCTTATCCGTTCGTTTTTTTTTTTGCTTCGTAATGTATTTTAAATATTTCTTTATTAAGTTTTTTTTCTTGTAGTCGAAACTGGCTTACACTGAATGAAGATAAATTAATGTTTTATGATATTATTTTTTTTATGTTGCAAATAAAGTTGTCGACTCGGGGTATTTAATCAAAAGAAATGACATTAGTAAATTTGTCATAGCACGCTTGTCTGTTTTACTTGCTTAATCGATATAAATAATATAAATATATTACTGATGTCATCTGCGAGAATAATTCTTTTATATTATTCATCTATGTTTTATATAAATTTATATTTCAACGTTAAAAATAATTTTCGCTGAGTGTCTCTCAATTATAAATATTATATTATTGTTAAAATGATACAAATATCACTTACAACACTGAAATTTTAATTAACCTATCTATAATTAAATTAAATTTTAATTATCTTCACACATTAAAAATAAAATAATATATAAGCAAATAATAAAATGTGTTACCTTTCATCTATCCTCAATATTCAGATCTTATATTAAAAAAAAATAAAATAAAAACCGGTAGTATGCAAATCGATAGATTATTGAATTTTTTCGAAAATATGACGAAAAAAAAAGAGTTCGACGATCGCGTTTCGTTATTGAATTTCGACGCCTTAATTTTCGACTCGGCTATCAATTAATTAATTTCTCTTTTCGACGTCCAAAACGCAAGATAAAATTACTTCAATTTAAATTTGCATTCGGCTGAGTGTATAAAATTCGTTCCGAACTTAATAATATCGTTTCGCTTATTTCCACGTGTTTTAATATCTAGTCATATTCATAATATGTTTTAAAAAAATATATATATAAACACACTTATTTTCGTATTTGATTGTCTCGTCCGAATTAGTCTGATAATTCGAAAGTTAACCACTATAAGGTATGCTTTTTTAGAATCGCTATCATTAATTAATTAATCAGGATATTTTATACGATTACCAGTATGCGTGGTGAAAGGGTTTTTAATCAGTGTTTATCGAAGAATATCGTTGAATTAACGCTGCCGCCGCATTGTGTATTTATTGGCGACATTATCGCGCTACAATTTGTCGCTTGCATGATGTTCGATCAATCTTTCAGTCTCTATATTACTCGAACTTGTACCTTATAATGGCGCGGTCGTGAACCTAAGGGGCGGGTCCGTGGATTCTGTGTCCTTTTACTATGGGGTGTCAATCGATTTATTCTTCTACCCCACACCATTTTCTTCGTATTCGATCTCTTTCCTTACATTTTCCTTATGACGCCGTCGAAATAAGGAAAATTACATTTTAATGAATATTTATATGCCGTTTGATGATTGTCGATAGTTGTGACTGGTTCGTGATCAACGTGATTTAAGATTTAGTTATATTGATTACTCAAAAAGAAAAACAAAATTATCTAAATTAAACGAAATATTAAAATATGATATTTTTTTCCGAATTTTCAATGCATAATAATGACGAAAAACAAAATTATTCAATATTAGTTATGTATAGTATTATATATGCGACAAAAAAAAAATGGAAAGTCCTCGACGTCTTTCTTCGAGCTGAGGGTGACAGGTCTACTGGGGGCAGTCGTCTGTCTTTGTATAATAATAAAGAAGTTCCTTTTTCGTTGACGTTAATTATTTATGGAAAAAAGAAAAGTTGGAATTATTTTTCTCTTTGACCGAAGTGAGACATACACCCCTCCATATATACGTTATTTCTCTATATATGATAATATTATAATATATATATATTATGAATGGGGATAAAGTTAAAATTTTCTCGCGTCATTGTTTTTGAATAATATATAATTCGTATTTTTTATAATATTGAAGAATGATGTTATATATTTTTTTTATCGCTTATTCAATTTGTTTGATATATTAATTATTTATTTTGTGAAGAACTATATTCAATATACATAATTTATGTCACTTCTATTGAAATCGGACATTTGCGGTTTTTCAAATTTAATAATAATAATAATAATATATAGGTTAAATAATTTCAATCACATATTAATTCATAATATAATCACATTATAAAATGAAAAAGGCGTTCAATATGTAATACAATCAGAATCTATCTGTTAAATTATATTATGAATATGAATATTGTCGTATTTTTGTGGGTATATAAAAAAAACTTATTTTTCACACAATATATCATATATTAGGTCGTGTGAGGGAAGAAAAGAATTCCGATCGGTCCAGAACCCTCAGAATTCGACGGGCTCAAGGGAATCATCGGTTTGATTGACGTTTCGCGAAAGTATGCTAAACAGGTGTCAACTTCTCATTGTATTTATTTTCGTTGCGAATATTTTTTCCGCCACAATTCCCCATATACTGGGAAAAATAAGTAAGCAAAATACGCATAAATACGACCAAAACCCCACTCATACACAATATATATATATATATATATATATATATATATATATATATATATATATATATTCCGATGCGTCTTATATGTATTTATATTGATAAAGAGGGGTGGAGGAGATTCGAATTATGTATTCGGCTTATGCAAATCGAATCGTACTTCCGACAACGCATACAATAATACATATACGTACAATAGAACATATATAAATGTATGCGTGTACAGTGTGGAACAAAAATAATGAATTCTATTTTCATTCATAACTAGTCACTAATTGAGTTTAATTAAATATTTTAAATTTTGTACTCGAGATGTTTTGCGGTGTTATTGGCTTTTTTTTTACTTCAAACTTAAAATTATTATACAAAATAATAATAATAATGTTTGCCTTTATATTTTAACATTTTCTATACTTCTGCTGTTTGTGGTTTTATATAGAATATATGAGTTAATTGAATAAATTTCTAAACCAAATAAAAAAAAAAACAGTTTTCCAATACCGATCTACATAATCGTTATATCATTCCATGTTTATAAGTATTATGAAAAATGATTTTAGTAATCTTTCTGCCAAGATTGTCAAGTTTAAATCAAAAAATGTTTCCAAATTTCATCGTCAAAAATGTAGTTCGCTTGATGATTACGTGATTGCGAAATAATTCAGAATAGGAAAATCGTATCTCTTTTAAAGAGTATCATTTTACATTTTATATTATATTTATATAGATATAGTGTGAAAATTTGTTAAAAAAAAATAACATAAAATATCATTGGCACATCTCGAGTGCAAAAGGTTAATATATATTTTGAGTTTTTTTTTAATTGAAATACAAATACTCTGGTATTCTTATGGCGTTAGTTGACACCGCTATTTCCTAGAGTATAGAACAATTAAAATTATCTGATTTGTGAAATACACGTTTGCAGTTACATGTAGCTGACCATGCACGACAATTCAATAAATTTCAAACGACGCATTCAATTTACAAAACGATGTTCAATTTTTTTTTCAGCGCACTCTGTATATATCCATATATATATTTATATATATATTTGCGGGTCTGAATAAATTTTATTAATCCAGATAAATGTGTTTTCTCCCCGGGGTTGGTTGCGCACGTGTCTCACTTTATTAACCGCTACGCTCAATATTGCCATACTAATCTCATTTTGAGCTGACCAGGTATAATGCGATCAGAAAGATACAATGATTTATGCGTTTACAAGTTTCATTTTTAGCCTAGATTTTGTTTTGTTTCTTTACCCAGTATTTATTTATATGTTATTCGATGGTTTACCGCGATTTTTCTCGGTCAAGATGGATGATATTTTAAATGAAAATTCATACGTCAAATGTAAACGAATATGGAAATATTATGAAATCGATAAATTAAATCATGTATAATAATAATAATAATAATAAGCGAAATAAAGATGTATAGAGTTTGAACGTTTATTTTCCGCCCTCGTTGTGTTCGTCCGAATAAATGCGTATGCAAAGAAGATTTTTCTTATCGGAAAATGGTCTTTCCTTTTCGAAATGGTTTTTTATCGATATGAATACATTCGTATGTCAAGTCAAATATATCCATCCATATTTTTTCTCTCTCTTTCTCTCTCTCACTCTCTCCCTCTTGTGATATTTGCTTATACGGACGTATCTTTCACGAATGGTGAGTTTTCTTATAATGTTTGCACATACATAATAGCCTATCATTGCTTTCGTATGTTCGTAGAGAAATTGCCATTTAAACGATTTGTTTGTTGTTTTATTCATATATACCAATATTTTTTATATATTTATATTTTTTTTATCTGATTTTGTAGTTGATTTAATTTAAAATGTTAATATTTATACCAGCTTTAATTCTCTAAAGATCTCATCTGATAAAGCAATTATTATTTTTTATACTTAAGGATTGGCGCCATTTAAAAATTTTATTTACATTAAAAATTAAAATAATGCCGAACGAACTGTAAAAAAACTAATATTAACAAATTAACTTCTTGTAATTTATTATTCTGTTTTTTAAAAATATGTAGTTGATTTTTTTTACAAAAAAAAATATAAAATAATATAATTATTTAGTATTTTTTTATGATTTAACTCGGCAAGTTTTTATATACTAATATAAAAAATAAGACATTCGAAGAAATCCGTTTCATAATTTTGTTTATTTTAAAAGTTGTATATTTATTTTAAATAATTTTCAGTAATACTGAAAATGAACATTATACGTGTTTACATGTAATTGGCAAAAATTTTGGTAATGTTATTATTTTTTTTTCAACAAAAATTTGTCGCAATTTGTGATGGGAATAATTCGATTTCGTCTCGAGTATGAAACGTTTACATTTTTTCCTCGTCTTTTTGAGAATATTAATAACAGTCCCTTGTTTACGACGCTGTTCTTTTTTACTTATATATATATATATATATATATATATATATATATATATATATATATATATATATATATAATACAATATTTCGCGAGATTTTGTCGTGTTTTTATACGTACGAATAATAACTGCGAGACAGATTTTTTTTCGTTTGACTGCAAGAAAAACAAGGAAAATTTATGTTATCCGGAAAAAGTTTTTTTTCCCAATTTACTGCCATTCATTGTTTATTTATGAAACAGGTTTTTCAATTACGCACTTTTTGTCCCGAATCGGTGAGACGTGAATGATTTAATGTATTTGTTCCCGTTTTACTTGCGCGTTTTTTCGAGTGTGTTTTTTAATTTTTCTTCTTGGTGATATTTCGATTGAAATGAATTTCGCCTTTAGACGTTTATATTATTGTATTTCGGCGGTTTTTTTTCCTTTTTCTTTCATGCTTTTCTTCGCGTTCTTGTATCGCGATTTTCTTCCGAACGAATCGTGAAAAATGTTGTATCTTGTAATTTATTATATATTTTTTTTATTGAAAACAGAAAAGGGAAAATAATTTTCACTGTATTGCTTCTGTTATATTCGAATATATATTATATTATATAATATAATATTATATCATATCATGTAATAAATACATTGGGAAAGTCGGTTGAATAAGATGTTTTTTATATATTTTTTTTTGTCTAAATTAATTAATTAAATATATTTGGAAATTGTCCATACTTTTTTCGTTCTTAAGATATATATGTATATTTTCAGTTATTTTTCAGAAATTTTATTTTTTATATATAGCTTTGAATTAAAAATAAGAATAATAAAATAATTCCCAAATATATTCATTTCGTTTTTATGAAAATAATTTTGTAGTTTTTTTTATATATATTTATATATTATGAAAAATATATATAATTATATTTAAAATATATATAATTTAATAAACACCACATGGGATATAGTTAAAAAAAATGCAATAAAACCCTATTAACCTCAGTTAACCATTTAATAACACTGAATATTTAACCGCACGATTTCGACTATATATAATATATCGATGAACGGATAGTTGTAATGTAAGAGAAGGGCGGCCGGTTTAACCGACTTTTATTTTATACACTCACTCGCACCACGATACACGAGATATCACCTGATTTTACGGCCAAGTTTCGCTTTTATACCATATATCATAACACTTTCCGGATACGTAACGTTTGCGTGGATAAAAGTTTCAACTCGCACCAATCGCAAAAATCATCTCAATAATTTCGGACATACTTTTGCATGCCGGCAAACGGGGGGGGGGGGGAAAGTGCGTGTCTAATTTATGTATTTCGATAATTTTCTCGATTTTCGCTCTCGGGGAAAATAGGAAAAGCGTTCGCCGAAATACTCCGCGAACCAAATCCAGATTTATGAGCTTCGATAAAATCATGTTAACCCGGTTATTTCTTATATATATATATATATTTTTTTCTTCTTCTCCCTTTTCGAAGCCCTTTTTCTTCTTTCAATGTTGAACATATGCTGTTTTGTTTTTGTTATATATATTATATAATATAGTTTCGTGTAAACCTACACCTATATAGTGCTGCTACGATTTTATCATAATTAAAAATCTTTATTATGCTTATCGACGATCATTATGATAATATAATATAATAATAATCCGGATATAGCCTTTTTTCTGAGAATGTTAGATATTTTATTTTCTTTTTTTTTTAGTGTATACATAATAGGGTTGAATATTAATATGATTAAAAGTAAGAATTATTGCTAAAAAAATAGCATTTTGTTATAAATGTGAACGTTAATAGTAATTATAATATGTTATGTTTTAGGTATAATATAATGTATGAGCTATAATGGAGTATTTTTTTCCATTTTAACAAATCTTTATTGACTTTTTAATTTCTATTATATTTTTTTAACGTTAAGATTAAAATTAATACGTTATGAATAACTTACTTTTAGGTAGTATCAAAGATTTTAATTTTATTTATAAAAAATATGAAGCATATATATAATTACAATAGAAAATTTCGTTTTATTCATTGAAAATACATATTGAGAAATAAAAACCTACATTTAGTGTTTTTTATTATATATAGCCTACAATTTTCTATTAAATTTATATTTATAATAATATATTTTATATTTTTTTTCAACAATGATTGTACTAATACTGATATTCGTTAACGGTAAGTTTACGTCGTAAGATTTTCCGGCGTTTTCCGACGTTTTCCGGAATGTTCGAAAATAACATTAATTTCGGTTATTAGCGTTGACTATGAATAAATGTATGTCATTTATTTTTGTTTGTAACTAAGTAACGTTGAATATATTGAATAAACACCGACGAAACGGGTTACATTATTAAAATTCTTTATTATACAATATTTTTTTTTATTAATATTGATATTTTATATTTTTCTACATGCTAATCGATACATAATATATTATTTTTTTAGATCTCATTATATATAAATGTGTAAAATTTTCATTTTGTCAGCATCATATGGAATTTTCGAAAACAATTAATTAGCATTTTCAACTTTTGCGCCCGTATTGTAAATAATTTGATTAATTATGACTAATTAAATTGCGGCTTCTGCGAAGTTTGTTTTTAATATAATATTTACAGCGTTGTCGAAATATCTTCGTATAATTTATCAACGTTTTTGTTATATTAAAAAAAATATAATATTGTTAATTAATCGAAATATGAACGATTATATTTTATTAATATAGTGTGTTTTTTTTAATAAAGATATAAAACACTTTTTAATGTGTGTACTATTTTGGCATTATTTGTTTTGTATTTAGTTTGATATGCCATTACATCATGTATCGATTAACACTTAAACAACCATGGTTCAGTTTGAGAAACTCATTGCGCTCTTTGTTTATTTTACGATCGACATAATGATTCATCAGAGCAATTAATTCAAATAACCATGGATCGATTATGCACCAATTTTCCTTTTCAGGATAACAGGCATCTTCCAGAGATATTATACATTGCAAACCTAAGTAGCTATTGCTGTTATAGAGCTCAGTATTGAGGAAGATCCAAATGAGTCCATTCGACAGGATACTCAACAATTGATACTGTTGAGTATCTACTTTATGGAACATTTTGATTTGGGGACTTGTAAAATTCAACTTCTTTAAGAATTGAAGTCATACGGCCACCGGACCTTCGTAGTGAATATGTTCAACATAAAGTTGTTGATGAATTGATATTCAAGATCGTGCAACATAACACCGATGAACTATTTTTCCTGGAACTATGTAAAATCTCTGGACTACTTCGATAAATCGTAGACACTGGATGGAAATATTTGCTACGTTATCACTGATATATAAAATGATAAAAAATTAAACTTACCGTTTAAACTTCCTTTGAGCCAACTGAAGTAGCCACACACCAGAAATCATGTTCATGTATAAATTGCATAGAATTATCTTTCGAATATATATATATATATATATATATATATATATATATATATATATATATATATATATATATATATATATATATATAGTGTAATACGTATCAAATAATACCATCTACTTATGTTTTATCTTAATTAAAATTTTTATTATTTAGAAAAAAAAATTGTAACAATAATCGATAGTTATAATAGATAGTGTAACGACAACCGCAATAACCGTATAGTTTCCGTAGCACTTTCAACACTCTAAATGCCTTATATGTATATAGACACACTTCGGTACACTCTTACGGTCGAATTTACAACTGGCATTAGTATCGAAACTCCTTTTAGGTCTTTAGAGGTCCCTTCGAATATATATATATATATATATATATATATATATATATAGTTCCGCGCTATGAACTCGGTCCGTCGCGTCTTCGAGTTGACAAAGTTGTTGGCGGTGAACGCGGTGGGCCGTGTTATCGCCTGGCAAACTTAACAATTTCAATGTATAATTTTGTTTGAACTGAAAACACAACCGCGCCAAAATTCCGCCATTGTATCGCAGATTTGCGGAAAATGTTTTTCGTACGGTCTCGGCTTTGAGGTTGTGCGGTGCGGTTCGGAAAATCGATTTTTTCTATCGATCGATTCTATTTTTGTTTTAATTCAATAATACGTATTAAATTCAATTTTTTGTTTGAATGATTATTATTATATATAATATAATAAATTTATATTTTTTGAATATAATTTTTATTTATAATAATGCAGTGATGACAAACATGTGGCATATTACACGATTAAGAACGGCTAGTTATATTCTATATATAATATATTCCAGCAATTCTTCTTTTTTATTTTTGGAGAAGACCTTTAAAATTTTGAAGTCCGGATCAATATGGGTACAGGTTTGTTGAAAAATCTTTATAATATCCAATAGCGAATTTCGTTCTTTATTTTTTTGCAGCTATACTATATTTAATTCAAGAAATGATTTTTTTTTTCGTTTAAGAACTTTAAAATATCCACCTAAAAATTCTTAGTTTTTGTGGCTCATCTAAATTTGATGTCAAAGAAATTGGCGCATTGGAAGCAAAATTTAGTCACTCCTGATGTAGTCTATATATATATATATATATATACTTGAATTCTATTTTAACATATTTTTTTTATATTGAAATATTTATATTATGTTGTAATTCAATTTTCAGTATATTTTTTACGAATATTTTATAAACTGAAATTTATATATAAAATATGTTCTTTAAAGTATATATTTAATATTATTTTACCTTATATTTGCTAGTATCACACGCACACAAACACACACACACACACATATATATATATATATATATATATATATATATACCGATTTTGATTATACGTATGAAAATATATTCGGTAGAATTTCATGATTTAACGTCTAGATAGAAGTGTCGGAGTCGTTAATTCGTATACGAACTCGACGCGAGTTTTCCAACCCGAAGGCTGTGGAACGATTGGGGGTGGAAAACTTTCACCGTAAACTATCTTTCCTGTGAGGGGGTTTTCGTGGTATGTTCTTCCACCTTTTGTATATTTGATTTAGTTTTGGGGGGGGCCGAAATCGGTGTGAAATGTTGTGTTTGGCCAAAAGTTTCGCAGACGTTCGATCGTCGTAAGAGCATTTATTGACATTCATCTTGCGTATATCTATTATGTAAACGTCGTTCGATCAATTTCAGCTTTAATTAATTTAGTTTTTCTATTTATTTTATAATTATTGATATCTGTAATATTTTAATTTATAGTAAAATTTAATTAAATATATATATATATATATATATATATATATATATATATATATATATATAATAGAATCAACGATTGAATTTCATATATAGAAATTTATTTATGTCGTGTTATGAAGTTATTGTTGATAACATTATTAAACGTGTAATGTCGATATATGTCGATATTCTAGATTCAATATCGCATATATATGTAATAATACAGGATTTCAAACTGTATCGTGATGTACAATCTTAATGCACTAAGGGAGTTGTGAGCCGGAAAAGTTTGATAACCCCTGATATATCGTGTGTAGAACTCGTATATATGTAATAAATTATGAGACATCGATGAACAATTGAATTGTTGAATTGTACTTCAACACATATTTATTGACATTTTTTTTTGATATATATTATATAATATTTCGTTATTTTTCAGATCGTCGCATTTTAATTTTTTATTATTACATTATATCCGATATTCAATTTAAAACACGTATCATATATTCCTGTTTTACATATATTGCTTTTTTTTTGTACGAGGGAAATATCTGTCAGTTTTATAATATACGGAATTTTCATGACATAATCCGCTAATGAAATAATGTCGTCTGTTAGGGGGTGCGGTTTTCGATAGCGATTTCGCACCGTGTCGCACAATTTTCCACGTTTTCCCGCACGAAGGATAAATATCCTGGCGGTGACGTGTTTTTTTTTGTTCTCCTTCTCCTCTTCCGAGATCGCATTTCTTCGAATTGAAGGATTAAGGGCGTGAATTTTCTATTAGACGAAGGGCATACGTAGTTTGTCGCCTGCACATGTTTCCTCCCTCGACTTTGTTCAAGTGTAACGTCTAACGGTACCTCCTCCTGAGGGATTTGTCCTTTTCTGTCCTGTCCCTGTCCTTTTGGCGGTCGGAAATGTGTTTTCCGTCCTGGTCTACACCAGAAAGGGTTCCCCGGGGTTTTCTGAACACATGTGGCCCCCCCAGTCTCCCTTGTAAAAACAACAATAACGCTATTTATGCGCTCGCCGAACTATAATATAATGGTCGCATTTTCCTTTACTATAAAATTCTCGTTTGAAAATCGACGCACGTTTTCCGCACGACGAGTGCGCGACTTTGTGCTTATATTATATTATATATTGCGAACCTAAATATACTAAGTCTTTCTTATAAACTTCACCCCTTGACGTGTGTGTATGTAATATAAAAAAATGTCGACGAAATCGTGGTTTACGGAAATATTCAATACGCTTTATATTTTAGTACTTTAAAATATTTTTTTAGAGATGTATATAAAATACAATTAATGATATTTATAAAAATAACATTTTTGTCGAATGATCGAAAAATAATAAAAATAACTTAAGCGTTGACAGTTTTATAATATAAAAATATTTTATTTTCGATCGTATTGTGTTAAATTGAAAACGACATATTTATTCAAATATAAACGCATTAAATATTCAAGTATTTCGCGTATATTTTGCTAGAAAAAAAGAGAGCGGAAAATTTACATTCTCTTATTATTTTATTTATTACGAATGTTTTTATCACGTTTTATATTTATTCTACTAGATTTCTTTCTCTTTATAAATGTTGTTATTATTTTGATATCTACAATCGTCCGTTTGATAACATATTTACAGCCGTTAAAAATTATGTTCAATATGAATTTGTATTTTAGGACTTAAATTTATAAATATTGTAACGTTATTAATTTTAATTTATAACTCATATATATATATATATATATATATATATATATATATATATATATATATATATATATATATAAAATTATGTAATTTTAATTAAGCAATGTAATTTAATTAATATAATTTTATATCGAATTCTTAATGTTTATTTCAGATTATTTATCGGCACAGTGTTTATATTAAAATTTCCATTTATGCCCTTTGATCTTTAACCGCTTTCAACAAATAGACAAACACACAACACGAACCCATATAATTTATTTATTTATAGTAAATTCTATTAGTCGCGGTTATAATATTATTAGATAGTATTTAAACGTTTGGACCGGCTAATATTTTACAATTAACCAATATTGAATAGAAATATGTAATAAAGATCGCGCACATATATATATATATATATATATATATATATATATATATATATATACATATATGGATTTGAAATAAAATTGATACATGGTTTTATTATAAGTTTTCAAGGTGGTCACGATTCTCCATTATGGGGACTCAGATGGCTGCAGGATATTAATTGCGTATATATTTCATTACTGTGCACTGTCGTTGTATATCAAATTTAGATATTTTTATATACGAAAATATTACTCATACATTCAATTCTATTACGAAAAAAAGACTATTAAAATCTGTTATTAATTTTAATTCCGTGAAATATTGCGGTACTTTAGCTTCTGCTATATATTTTCATATCTGTTCTTAATTATTGTTTGTTATTAATTGAAATTGTTTGAGAAAGAATAATTATAATTAGTGTATTACGTAGAAAATATTCATTGCTCTTTTAAAATATACGAATGTATATATATATTTTTTCTATATAAAAATTTTCATCCTTTCATGTATTGAATTTTCTTGGAAATTATTGGAAACTGCTTCTGATGTGTCTGCTGGCGCAGCATCTTTGCAATTTCTTACCTTTTCTTCGAGTCCGGAAATAGTCTAGTCATACCTCAAAGTGAATTTCCGTTGGTAATATAATTTGTTGTTATATATATATATATATATATATATATATATATATATATATATATATATTATATATATATATAAAATTTATGTCGCTTTCGTATCTATCAAGGTATATATAAAGCATCCGATTGAATTCGATCAACGTAACAAAATTCCATTTCGCTAATATCTCGTTTTTTTATCAGAATAAAAAAGGAAAATATTTCGTGTTTTTCTTTGAAAAGACGAAAATATCGGACAATGAATTAATCTTTCAACTCTGAAATGTTATATATTGAATTATTGCTCATTTTTATCCATTATCCCGACTCTTTCATGTAGTTTTTTTTTGTATGTTTACCAATATCTTTTAAGAGTAATATTTTTTATTATATTGACATTTTTATATAACACAATTGAATTTATTTTTTTTCTATATATATATATATATATATATATATATATATATATTAAAATAAGAAATACTAATTTAAATTTTGTTTATTTTTTATTAATATTTTATGGAAAATATTTAATGTATTTCCTTACGATTGGTTTCGTCGTGAGAAAAACGAACCGAGTTGAAAAATTCGTTCATATGACACTTATATAAATGTAATATAATATATTATTATAAATATCGCAAGATAGAATTGACCGAACTGAATATTTATCGACGCGAGAAT
This sequence comes from Leptonema lineaticorne, assembly GCA_024500535.1. Lineage (NCBI taxonomy): Eukaryota > Metazoa > Arthropoda > Insecta > Trichoptera > Hydropsychidae > Leptonema > Leptonema lineaticorne. The sequence continues at coordinate 12,160,053 of JANIJI010000017.1, forward strand.
CCGTTATATGACCATTTTACTATAATTGTTGTGTAAAATTAGATTTATGTGCATCGTGTGCAATTTATGTGGTAACTTCGTGAAAGAATTCCCGTCACAAACGTTAAAATCATACATGCACGAGCACACTTTATTTATACTGAAAACGTTTGCCAGTCAATGTGCAATCTACAATATATCGGTTAAATGTATTATATATATATATATATATATATATATATATATATATATATAAATATGTATATTTATATATATATATATATATATATATATATAAATATGTATATTTATATATATATATATATATATATATATATATATATATATATAAATATGTATATTTATATATATATCTATATATATATATATATATATATATATATATATATATATATATATATATATATATATATATATATATATATATATATATAGTTTACGTTCTCGTGATATTTCTATCGTCACGAAATTTATGTACGAATGGTCCAAGTGAAATATTGAGAAGTACAAAAATATGGCATTAAAAGAAGAATTATAGCAACACCTGCCATACACATACACACACATCTAAATGTGAACGAGTTTATACGGGGTGGTTTTTAAATACATTAATTATTTGATTTTTTTAAATCGCTTTTCATAATAATACTAATAATAATAATTATATTGAAAAAGAAAAACTATAATAGTAATCGTCACAAAAAAATTTTACTCGATTCGTCATTTATTAACTTTTTTCGAAAAAAAAAATGTTAAAAATAGACTAATTTAAACTAAACTCATTGGTATACGTACGGTTCATACGTGATATTCTTATATATTCAAAGTTTTCTTTTCAACTTTTGACTAATGCTCTACATTATTATGAAAAAGGTAAAGTTTTGAGTAGTTTCAATATCGAATATTTTCTTATTTTTTTATTTTAATATTTAAGTTTGAAAATGTAAAATTACTCAGATGGAAATTGGACGAACGTATTTTTTAATTGCTGAAAATAATTATAGATAAATTTAGAGGAAACACTCTGTATATTCATGATCTATATGTATAACGTATGTACATTCGTACGGGAAAAGGCTATTTTTGTGAAACAGCCGAAGAGCAAAAGAGATCCCATTCCTGGGTTGATTTATGGTGCGCCACCATAGGTGCTGAATTAATGGACATTTCGTATAAATATACGGTCGCTGCGGTTGCAGTGTGCTCGCGGACCACAGTTTGAGAAACGTCCACGCCGCTTTCATTCAAATTTATGTGTGTTGCTGCGACCTCGTACAAAAGGTTCACACGAGCCGGATAGTCCAACCCCACACACGAAAGTCCAGCTGTCCCTCTTTGCCAAGAGGTGACTTGATGGATTGCCGAATCACCGAGGGCGATTCTTGCAGGGCCAAGAGGGTACTAAAAATAAGACAGATAGACATTCGCCGCTATGTGAAAATGGGGAAAGAGTGAATAAAAATAAATAAATAAATAAATGAAATAAACTTGACATTGACACACACTGGTGTGCTCGCTGAAAAACCGCCCTTCGATGTGCGGTAGGCTTGAAAAGAATCCGGAAGGATTCTTATACTATTGAAGAAATATTTTTCTATATTAAGTATAACATTTTTTCTCATTTAACTACTTTTCCAAAAAAATAAAATAAATTAATTTTCACTAATTGATTAATTGATTGATGTATCTGTTAATTGGTTCGTGTATTGTCATCGAAAATGAATTAAATTTATAAAATTTTAAATCAATTGGATATCGGATAGCGATCGAAAAATCAATTACAAGATTTGTACCAGAGAAACAAAGAAATAATCTTTTCAACCTTAATAAAATAGCATCAAAATAAGTACGATTATTTATTTACTTTTATTAAATTATATTGTTATAAGTAACAAATATTTAATATATGATTTTCATAGAACAAATATTTTTCTCATATTATGAAGCATGATATTTAACCATAATACAACTTTTTTTTCTTAATATGATAATATATATTTATATTTTTTCTTATATAATATGACTTACAATTCAAATATAAAACACATTAATATAAATAATATATATATATATATATATATATATATATATATATATATATATATAAAGAAAAATAATTCAGATACTTTTTTATCACACCATTCATTTTATCGCCGTCGTACGCGTGACATTCGACGATGACGTTTATTTCGGAGTGTTTTGTTTTGCCTATCGATTTTCTAACCCTGCTATATATTTTTTTCTTAACACACCCTTCGCGGGGGGGAGTGATTATGCATTCTGACGGCTCAATTGGCGACGCTTTTATTCGCGTTTCAATACGTCGAGTATATTCGCTTTTTGTGATCGTTTCGTTCGTAATTATTTCATTATTATATTGTTATTAATTTATATTGTCGACGTTTTTGTGCTTACGTCTGAATATTAATATATATATATATATATATATATATATATATATATATATATATATATATATATATATATATATATATATACTTTAAACGTCTTGTCACAGAAGCCGTGATTAATTTTAAGCGTCTTTTACGGTATTTGCTTTAATTATTTTCGCTTGATCGTAACGTTGTATTATTATTATTATGCCTATATATGAAATTTTAATAAACATTAATCGAAATATGCTCCCCCAAAAGCATATCTTGAAAGCCTTGCTTTCGACGAAAATCTAATTAAGTTTAAATTTTGGCGTTTTCAATTATTTGTTGTTGATGTTTTGTTCTAGTTCACACTTTGTACGAAGAAATATATATGTATTTGACTTTTGCTCGTTAATATATGACATGTATATAATGTAATAATTGGTATTTGTCTAATATTGGTTTCGTTTATGGTAAATTTGATATACTGAAATACGGTCAATGATGTTAATTTAAATTAAATTTATTTAGATATAACACTATTTGTGGTTGATTCTAATGTATATTTTATTTTTTTCATATCGATTTGTGAGATATTAACGTTGTTTTAATAGAGTTTTAAAGGTCTATATTTTGGAATCAGGATAAAATTTAACTTAAAAATTTTTCCTGCTATATTTTTAGTGAAACTATTAAAAAATGGAGATTCAACGTGAATGAATTGGTTTTAAAGTATTATATTTTGTTAGGCATGAATTTTGATTTTATTTTTTACATTGAATATTCACAACAAATAAACGAATTAATTACATTCTATGCAAAAAGAAAACTATTTAGTAAGAATATTGTTATTCATGTCTCGAAACCGATGCGTTATGACACGAATATTTGACTATGATTTGAATAACAAATCGAGGTTTTTCACGCGCCAAGGCCGCCATTAATTCAGAACTCCGGCTCGAAACGAAAAGAAAAAAGAAAAATATGGAAAAGTCGAGGAAAAACATAAGCGAAGAAAAAAAAGGACAATCGGGAACGGGATGGGAAAACGGGAAGGCTAGGCGGTGCGGACTTAAAGAAAACAGAAAAGGAAAAGGAATTAGAAATGCGGGTTTTTCCTGATTTTTCGGGATTACGTAAATTCTTGCGTCTGTTTTATTTTCATACAATTTTTTTTTGGAGTTCGTCGTCGCGTCGTTTGTAATCTCACATTATTTTTATGTCGTTTAGAAAATTGCAATAAAACCTTTAGCGGCGTGATTCGTTCGAGTGTTTTACAAACTAAGTCTTGGTTCGTATTGAAAGTGTCAGGGATCGGCAACATTGTCTATTTTCTTAAACGTATCTATTTTACAAAAAAAGTATCATACTCACAAATCAAATCGTAATTAATAAAATAAAAAAACGTATGTAATATAATATATATTCAAATAATATAATCCTGATATATTTTTTTTTAATTTTTAAACAAAATATTTTGCTGTGATTAACAAAATAATATATATTTTTTTATGAAATATTACACATAATGGTTTGTCTGATATTAGAAAAATATAATCCTTTAATAACTATAATTTTTTCATACTCATTATTGACTATTTATAATATCGCCTTTATCATTGCTAAATTTTATATGATTAAATTAAATATAAGATGAATATTTTGATGATACAATTACTTATTTACTTTTATATTTATATATAGTTGATTTAATAAAGAAGTGATTAAATATTATTTTTATATAAAAAAATACAACGTAAATAAATAAAATATAAGTTTCAACATCGAAATTTACACAAGTACATCACAAATTAAATATTATATATATATATATATATATATATATATATATATTTAACTCTTATTTACGTAGAGCATACAACTTTTTTTTTGCGATGAAAAACGTATTCGCTTCGTTATATAATAATAATTCGTCGGATTTTATTTACTTCGATTATATTTTACGTTCTAGGGGATGAAAACACCCACCTGATTTTTCTCCAATTTTCTTTCTACCCCCCCCCCGCTTTTCCTGAGTTCGTTTTTATTCCCTTCTATTATTTCTGATCGTTGCGTTTATCTGATGAAATTATTCGTAGCGCTTCTTTCGAGATGAACTTCTTCTGCGCGAATACATATATATTTTTTTTCTTATTTATTTATTTTTTCCACTCTGTAAACTTAGGTTTCTCGTTTCGAAGGTTTACGACCTCACCATCTTTGTATATATATATATATATATATATATATATATATATATAAATATATATATTTTCTATTAAAAAAACTGACCTTTTTTATTGGCCGGTGGCTGCGTTCGCTACCCTCGACGGCAAAAGGTTTTTCTCTCTTAATGCGAACCGTTGGAGAGGCTTTCGCCATTTTTCCGTTCTTGCATCCCTCTCTGTCTGCCGACTGTATGTATGTAAAGCTCTTAGAAACCAATGGATTCAAGTGATTCGATGTTTCCAACTGTACTTTTAAATTTATTTATAACAGACTGCTTTTACAATATTTCTCAAGTTGTCTTTTAATTAAAAAAAATATATTATTTTAATTTTATTTTTATTTATATACTAAATATCGAATCACTCTTTAAAAATCAAACTATTACTTCACAATCTAAAATGGAATATACTATATAAATATATTTAAAATTTTATATGATGTTAAACTATAAATAAATTTCATTTTTATTTTCAAAATGAAAAATAGTATAATACTAAAACGTATTTTGATCTTTGTTATTTATATAGAAAAAAAAATTAAGCTCTTATATTTAGGGCTTTTCAGCTAGCTTTACGCATTGTATGAATGGTAAACTGAGTCCACTTCTAAATTTTCAATCCCTCTCAGTAATATTATATATAAATAGATTTGTATAACACATAACAATGATCCTTTAGATATAATATAAACACTAATCAGTATTATATGAGAATTATGTATAATTTTTCTCTTGATATATTTATGCACTTGAATGCATCGTTCTGCTAGTGTCCCGCATATATTTTTTCCACTCGTCTCTCGTAGTTCCCTTCGGAGTTTTATCCTAAGGTGGCGTTTCTGGATTCTGGTTCGCTTCCCTTCTCTCTTTTTCGTTGAATTTTTTCAAGAAAATGTGTTTACCCGAACTTTTAACGCAAATAATGGTCTCGGTGGCGAGAGAACGCCTGCTGGCGATGAAGACCGTCGGCTGCAGGCGCCTCTTCTTCCTCATGCCACTCAACAGAATGAACTTATAAGAAATGCAATTTATGTTTGTTGGTTTGCCGTGGCCAAAAAATACCCAATTTTCCACCGGTCGTTCTGACATCTAAATATGTAAAATTTCTGCACTGCTAAATATTACATGCCATTTTATTCCATATTCAAAAACGTCCACGTATTATATAAAAATTAATTCTTCAACAATGTTATACTATTTTTTTTATTTCAGTAAATTTATTTTAACTGACAAAAAGTCTTTATAATTAAAAAAAAATCTGTTTAATCAATCTCAACGTATCCTATTTTTCAATAAAACATCATCTACCATGTTCTCCTTTTTGCAGTAAAAAAAGTTGATCATTTTATTATTTGTTTATATTTGATACTCAATTTTATAGTATATTTAACATGTATAATTTACATAATAAACTAAAGGTAATTTTTTAGTGTCACATAAAACGATTTAAACGCTATACAACATATATAAATTATAAAAACGACTTTTATAATTTTAATTAAATTATGTCAGATACTTAAAAAACACGTGCCCTAATTCCAATATATATATATATTTTTAATATTGCGTAATATACTTCATCCCCCTTCGAATACGTCACGCATTCCAGACATTAAACATGCTATACATTTATTATATCTTTATAAAATCGTTTCACTTATATATAATATATAAAATGCAAATATGCGGATTATTTTATATATCGAATTTTAATTTTGAAAATCGTTCAACTTTTCCTGAGCGGAAGAAGGAACAATCGCAAAATTTTCAACTCAAACACGAAAAATTCAACACACACACACATAAATGAACCCCTGTTTCAACAGAGTTTTCTTTGTGATTATATAAATTACGTCGCAAGTGGAAATTTTAACGAAATTGCAATTTATTTAATATTTATGCGTATTTCTCAGTTATGGCGAAAATATACGCCTTCGTCGCACGTTACACGTGTACACGTATAATAATAAGGGTAATTTTTTTTGTGCGTACACATACGCAATAGTTTACAATGGGGCGAACCCCGTTTTACGCTAATTCGGGTTTACGCTGGGGGTAATATTATATGAGTGCTCACTCTATTGTGCTGTGTGTATTTCGCATGCTTTTTGGGGACTTTGCCGTATGAATATGATTAATATTTCACATGTGCAGTAATGATTAGCTTTGAAATACGAATCTACCGGTATTGTATGGACTTTACGATAAAAATTATTACCATTTTTCAAATAACATTTTTTAACATGGGGTTCTCTATAGTTCACATGTTTTTAATAATATAAATTTTTCGTATATGTATATTACCATATATATAAAATGCAAGTGCCGCCGCCGCCGCCGCCGCCGTTGTCGCGCACCGCTGAGGTCACAAACGAATACTATTTTTACAATTTAATATTAAATGATCTCTACTACTCAAATTATACATTCTTTTCATTACTGCGTTCAATTTATTACTACATGTTTTCATGTAAAATATTTCAATATTTACATGATCGTTTAAATTATTTTTCATTTATATTATTTTTAAAATAATATAAATGAACACAGGTTTAGTACTTTATATATTTTTTTATTTATCTTAATATAAAGGAAACGAAAAATTTGATTTAAATATCGTCATTTATTTTTTTAATATTTTGTTATATTATGTAAAAGGGCAGCATGTGAACGAGCGTGTGTACAATTATTTTGATTGGATAGATAACATAGTAGAAAATCAGTATTCAATGTTCGTTTTCGTGCAAAATATGCATTCGAATTTGAATATCAGGATTATTTTTATTTTTTTTTTCACTGATATATATATGTATGTGAATATATATGGATTTTTATATCAATATTAAATTTGATATGATTTACAATGTTAAAAATTCTTGATATTTTTAGTACTCTGTGCGAAGATTATAATTTTGATTTAAGATTATATATATATATATATATACCATATATATTTGATAATAAATATGAGACAAATATATAACGACCACCGTGTCGCGTTAACCTATGAATAACCATTGTAACCAGCTTTTTTTAAGGCACCTGTATTTAGAATTCTTTTGTTTACTCATACAAACGCAAATAAATGCTTTTTACTCAGATTATTATACATTTTATTCTACTGAAAAAAAAAGCGTGTTTCCATTTTTTTCCCCAGACATTGTTTGTGTCTCGATTATTTTCTTTTGAAGCTGCTGCTCTTTTCGTATTCGCCATATTTTTTCTTTTTTTCTCTCGAAAAAATGCAAACAAAAAGCTCAGGGTTTGAGTGTAAAATAGGGGTGAGGGGTGTGGGGGAGGTTAGGAAGAGCTTTTTTACAGTTTAGTTATTTAAATTTATTCTCCGAAAACCGTGTAATTTCCTTAATTAATTGACGCTGCACACACTTTCAAAGTGGAATGTTGTAAAGTGAGGAATTTTCGCTTTCATCAAAAAGCGCAAGAATTTCATCGTCCGAAAATTCACGCTTAGTTTATTAAAAATAATATCAATGTCTGATGCGTTATTTTTTAATTACTATAATTATTATTATTATTGTCCGGTTTTTTAAATTTTTCTAATAATTTTCGGTTTTTGATTTTTATATTCGGGCAGCTTTGATGTTAAAATCTTTATTAACAGAGAGATATTTTTATTTTTAGTTTGCCTTCATAATCCTTTTTTTTGGTATATATATATATATATATATATATATATACCAAATATATTATTTATTTATATTATTAAAAAAATATTTATATTTTATGGTTAAAATCTTTTATATTTTATATTGCATTGTGCGACTGAAAGTTTATATTGCTTAGAATAGCAGTTTTTAATTTATGACCCTTAAATCTTTCAGGGATGAGGGTGATATTATTATCTCAATATGTGAAGCTTTCTTAAGGAATTCTTATACTTCTGTATTTTATCGTATTATATACATAAAATAGTATTTAAAAAGCAGTATTACATTATGTTAGAAATCAACTTATATTTATACAGTATCACGTCATTTATTAACAGAAAAGTTAAATTATTATTTTTTAATTATCAAATAATATATTTGATTATTTAGTATGAGCGAGGTCCTACTATAATGAGATAGATGCAAAAAAATATATTTATACAGTATCACGTCATTTATTTGTCATAAATGACCGCTATTTGTGCCTTTTGCGTCGTTTATTCGCCGCCGCTTAATCGAATCACATCCGTTTATTTATCACTTGTTTCAGTATGAAAAATTATATTTATTTATTGTAATGATATACAATCATAATTTTTGTATAAAGTCAACGACTACATTGTAATATATATATATATATATATATATATATATATATATATATATATATATATATATGTGTGTGTGTATATTTTTATATTATTGTCTATAACGACACAATGGCAACGAATTGTGCGCGGCGGTTGATTCGTCGTAAATTGAATCAGTCGAATTAACGTTAATGGATCGAAATTAATAATACTTTGTACGTAGTGGTAATTTATCACTTTTTGTGTGCCAACATTAAGGCTATGGTCTCATTGAATACCTCTCTATTTGTATAATCATACCTTAAAGAAAAATATTATTTATCTTCTTACTAAATGATTAATGTTATTTAAGACAAAACGCTATGTTTTTCTTTGTACATTAAAAAAAATATTTATATTTATGAGTCTTTAAAAGATTTTTTTTATTATATATATATATATATATATATATATATATATATATATATATATATATATATATATATAATCTCATTATATATTATGTATCAAACATCATCAATATTGAAAATGTATGTATATAAAAAATCCTCATTAATTTAAGCCTAATTTATATAGTAATAAAGAATCATTTTTAAAAATTTTTCACCAACAAAAAACAAGTACATTATCAATAAAATTTTACGTAGTAATAATATCGATATATTATATAATATAATTAGTACATTATCAAATTATTTTGTATAATATATGAACGCGTATACATTATTTTCTCGATAATATTATCGTAATTATACCTAATATTAATTTAATCATTAATAATCGTCTATTCAACGATCGTCGAATTGAATTTTACCGCTTTAACAATGGTTTAATGTAAATTTAATTTGGCTTCGTATAAACATTATTCATGGTTTTTAGTCGGTTCTAATGTTGAGCATTTATTTTGCATTCGCGTTTAATTTTAACCGCTTGCGTATATTTAATAATGATTGCGCTAAATTTAAACGATCCTCTTTTAATTTGTGGGCATAAATTAATTAATTTGATCTATTTTTTTTTGTGGATCATAGATTAATTTATATAGTATATTATATTATATTTTTGTATAGAGAAAGTGATATGAAATTAATGTTATATAAATTGATTGTCATTTATTATATGGTGTATGGATATTATTAATTTAATATATTTTATATTGCTAGTATAAATCAAGTTTAAATTTATTATATAAAATTTAAAGCGTTCTTAAAAATACAACACCAGTAGTTTATGAGAATTTCGTCTTAGTCCATATAAATTACGTATTATATGAACGCTAATCTTTTGTGCGAATGAAAAATATATATACGAAAAGTTCGCGTCTTCTTTCTACTTATATTTTTTAAAATTTGATTTATTTCTTTTTATTTTAATTGAATTTTATTTATTTTACGGAAAATGTGATTAATATACAACGTTTATGTATGATTAAAATTATTATAAATTGAATATTAATATATTTAATTATTATTTATAAATTTTATTAAGAGCGTTAATTTTTCGGATGCTTTATTTGAATATTTAAATATTACGTAGTCGACTTCGAATATAATTATAATTTTAAAATTAAAATTAATGATGCAGCATTTCTTTTGAACTTGGATGTCTTTTTTTTGAAAATTATGCCGTAGAATCGAGTCATAAGCTCTTCGCCAAACTTCTAGATGTTTTATTTTTTTAATTAAAAAGTTTTACATACTTCTTTGCATTTTTGATAAAATTGCAAATTGAAACATTGACGCATTTCATAAATAATAAAAAAAGTTGAACCCTCAACCCGTTTACGAATAAATTTATTATCATAGAAGAAATCAAAGGAATCATCACAATTATATTTATAAATATGTATATTACTAATTTATTTTATAATGATATTTATTTATATACAATATTATTATATTTTTATCAAAGTTGAACAAATTTTATATCAGATTAAATCACGTATACATTCAATATTTTTGCATTAAATATATAATACGACCCCTATTTTTATAAATACCATTACAAAACAATTCTCTACGATTAAATTTAAATATTTAATTCACAGTCTTACAAGAAGTATTCGTTTACCCCCCGGAATTTTCCGGCCTACACTTTAATTTCGCTAATGTTAACCGCGATCCTTATCATTCATGTTAATGTCGCGTTCGCCTCTATTTTATTTTATTTTTTATTTTCATTGACTGCGTTTAATTTCAACATAATATATTATACAGAATATACGTTATATATATATATATATATATAAAATTTAAAATATAACGTTAACACGCTATTCATTATTCGGATGTATGAGCGTTTGTTAATTTATGTCGAATACGCCCATTGCAAAGCGTACGCCACTGTATTTCGTTCGTATTGCCTTATTTAATTTATACGGTGCTGCATTTTATTTCGTAATAATTTTAATAAAATAATGAATTTTATATATATTAAAATTTAATATATTTATATATTTGTATGATATGATATGTCGGTTAGTTTGTAATCAACGCGCGGTTTTCTCGGTTTCAAAGGGATGCGTTTTAATTCATACAAAAAGCTCACGGGGACTAAAATACCCCATGTCGTGTTAGAATCGTAGTTTTCGGGAGGGTTAACGCACGGTTAATTAATTATTTAGATACTTTTCAATTTACATTTTATTGTATTCGAATTTATCGTTTCGCTCGCGAGCACTTTAAAGGCGGCATTAATTACTATTTATTGTACATTTTCATTCATCACCCTTATTTTTGATTAATTTATTAGGATAATGGCGGCGGTTGATGTTTAACACAATGCCATTATGTAAAAAAGGTCAATAATTTATTTTCATCAATATGTTTGTACGAGCGATTTTGATTGAATAGATAATTATATTATCGAAAACGAATTTATATTGGTGTTAATATTTATTAAAATATAAATATAATAATTTTCGATTTTATTATTAATGTCACAGGATTGAGAAGTGTTGGTTTCATAGTTTTTCTTATGCAAAGTATCATTGGAGTGGTCATAGTCGAGGGGGCCGTTAAAACCGGCATTGTGGCAAATTTCGCGGTTATGGGGCTAACCCAAAACTAGGGAATGGGTACAAGATGTAGGCTAATTTAACATAACTAGCCCCCATCCACCTTTTGTCCTCATCCCTTAGTGTATATAAATATATAAATTCCCTTTCACCGTAGACCAGATCCATTATTCAAAAGGATACGATGCGGTTCGACCTCAGCACGAAATGAAATAATCAATATTTTTCACATTAGACAGATGACTTTTGTAATCTAGCGTTAGTGGATATTTTCAGATAGCGCCTTTCTCATACTTTCGTTTCACCCTTAAAACCCATCTTTTTCTTCTGTCGATTTACATTATACACACACACACACACACACACACACACATATATATATATATATATATATATAAGTAGACAAACACTACGTTTATTTAAATTTTCACGCGCTGAAAATTCACCCGACTAATTCGTACCGGATATGAGAGTAAAATTGCGGACGTTTTCGCCGTCGCCAAGAGGTTTTATGGACGGCAAAGTGTTAAAATGCCGTTTTTACTAGTGCGAAAGTTAATTTTATCACTTGATAATTTATTATGTAATAAAGTATTATCGCGTTTTTATCCTAGTTGCTTTGTCTGTTTACGTCTCCGAATGAACGCAATAAATACGGTTCATTCTACTTCTGCGCTTATTTTTTTTATTATTTATTCCAATACTTTAAATTTTACTATTTAATTATTCTGAGTGCTAATTTAATATATATAGATAGTGATTTCTTTTATTTGATCACTAAAGTTCTAGTAGATATAATATTTATCATATAATTCAATATTTCTAAGCAAAAGAAATAATTATCGATATATTATTCTAATAGCTCAAATTTAATTTTATTAATAATTTTGTATTTTTGTAAATATTATGTATTATTATAGATGCATCTTTATAATAATTATATATTTGTATATATGATAGAAGTATCAATGTTCATAAAACTCATCAATCATATGACGTGTTTACATAAAAATAACAATGAAATTTAAGAACTCTATTTTCGTATTAAAATGTCATATTATATATATCAGACATATGTATAAGAAAAATAACATATAAATCAAAATAATAGAAATGGAAATGTATATACGATTTCAAACGGATGTAAATTTTTTATATATTATATATATGATGTAAAAAAAATATTGTATAAATAGTATATGTTTTATTGAAGTTCATTTTTATTTAATGAAGTCTAACTTTTTATAAAATGTTATAAACGATTTATTCATAGTAATTAACACACTTTAAAAAAAAATGAATGTGATTAATAATATTATATTAATGATTAGAATGGATGATAAAAACGTATAACGATACACGAAGGACAAGTTAAATTTTGTTTTACACGTATCAATACTGATTGATATTTGTGATAGCTTTTTTTACAATTTTATTTATTACTTACACTGTTTGTTTGTCAGAGTGGATTTTTGAAATCGATTTTTCAACCGTTTTCTAATATGCAATTGTGTTGAAATTTTGCATATTTACTCATTTATCGATGATAATGTACGAATTAATTAATTCATCAATTGATTAAAATTTTACAGCGATCTCGTCGTTAAGTTAAAGTTCTAGGATTTTTTTGTGTATTTCGCCATTCTATTTAAAAGATGATATTTATATATATATATATATATATATATATATATATATACAAAATAATATTTTTCGTTTTGTTTAAACATGTATTGCATTTTATCACCTTTTCGTTCCTATTTTTTTTTTACCATTTTTCACTTCATTTCACGCTACAAGCGACAAACACGTCTTGCACTCCGTATTTTTATATTAGAATTCCGGTCGTCGTCTTTGTATTTACCTGCACGTGGAATCGTCGTCTGTATCCCGGGCAAGGTTTTAGCTTCTTCGTTTACTTACATTTTTACGACGTCGGGCCGTTTTTCGCACAGCAACAGTTTGACGACATTGTTAACCCGGTTTTATGTCAGTCTCCTAATCCGCGAAACGGCGTCGTCGTCGTCGTCTCCTTTTCCCGTTTCCCGTTTTCCTCTGGATGACGAGCATCCGTCAGTTCAATCTTGAAGATGCCCTCGCAGCCATCGATGTCGAAGGCTCTCATCAGCCAGACGGCGCATGCATGCGAATGTCGTAAATGGAAATCGTTCGATAAGCGAATCGGCGTTTTTCTTTTTTCGTTCGCTTTTTATTTTTGTTTTTTACTTTTGCCTCTTTCCTATTTTGCGAGCTTTTCGCATTTTCTTACCCTTCTCGCCGTCGATGGAATAACTTGATTTAAAAGTGTATCGAAACGATGATTGCGTTTTTTTATTGCGAGATTTATTTTCGAATTTCGGTTTTATACTATGTATCTATTTTAAACTTTAACAATATATTATTAAAAATATTAGAAGATATACGCGTTTTGATTTTTGAACATCATATTATATATTCAGTATATTTCAATGAACCATCGAATGGTGAAATTATTCATTATAGATTTTCGAAAAATTAAACATTGTACGTTTACCATTAATCAAATATTGCAAATTATTTTATATGAATATTAAATTGCTATACATATGATTTTAGATTTAAAATGGAATTCTTAATTGTTTATTTTTAAATGTCAAATAAATAATTCGTAATGAAAAGAAAATATATTTTATTTGACATAGGTTACCTCATTATTGAAATACATAGCGATTTTATATATTTTAAAACATTTACATTGCTAGATTAATATTTTTTTGTTCTTCTTATGCCATAGTCGCTATGTAAATAGTTTTTACAAATATTTATTATTTCTCAACGCATTGAAATATAACGTATTTATTTAGTTTGATCTTTACAATTCGTCGTGTTTTTTTTTAAATTTAAAAACTATTTATTTATTTTTTATTCACGTCGATTGCGCACATAATTGCGGTATTTTCACTAACAAAAACATTTCGACTCGATACTCATTTTCTCTCAGATTTTTTCTTTCGTAATTTAATTAGAGTCGAAAGGTTTAAAAAAAAAACGTTATGCAAGAAATTAATAATGCCCCGTTACGATATTTACACCCGATTTATCGAAAAGGTAAAAAATTACATATATATTCATAAAATAAAAACAACAACATCGGCCTTTCATAACGTTGATTCTAATCTTTATTTGTTTAAATTTAATATAAATAAATAAACGAATAGAATAAAGGTTACAAGATCGATCGAAGGCCGCATTTAAAAACGATTGTTATTTTTTTTTTCGTGGCTATAAAGGCGGGCAATCATCTCATATACAGTTAAATGAGCTATTTTTATTAGTATTAATATATTTTTTTTAACTTCGTATATCGACATTTTGTAATACACATGTTCAATGAACGTTTTGAATTCTACGTAATAAAATTTAATAGAAATTAATTACGACCGTAGCGTTGCATAAAAAAATCATTATTATTATTATTTTGATTTTTTTTAATCGCCTCGTCGTAAATTACGTGCTACTTTTTTTTCAATGCGCAGATTTACGATTATATATTTTATAGGTTTTAAATGTTAAACTGTGATATAATTGTATCATGAACTAGTTTTTTTGTTATGTTTGGTATTATATATATATATATATATATATATATATATATATATATATATATATATATATATATATATATATATATATATATAGTATTTTTTCTACTATTATCATAATTATAGTATGTGCATATTTGTTATGCTAATTATAATAGTATTTTTGTTCATTTATTATTATTTTTAATTCAATAGATTAAAATTAATTTTAAGATAAACTAAATTTTCAAACACGTCTTTGCGATATAATTTTTAATATTTAAACAGTGTACTATATATTTTTTTTAATTATTATAATAATTTTTTGTCAATATGGAGTAACTATATAAGCAGGGATGGTAAATTTGCGACTTTAAGTTCATATGATTGCTTACCTCTGATTTACGATATGCGAGTATTTTTCATTGATATATAAATATTTTTTTATTCATATTTATTTTATTGATAATGTGCATGATCATTTTTTTTTTTATTTTGTAAAGTTGAATAAAATATAATAGTTTCGTAGTCGTTTAAATTTTGCACCATTTTTTTTCTAAATTACACATTAACATACAAAATCGTATTCGATCATTGAAATTATATTTTGAATACACAAATTTACCAATTTAAACAATCTATTTCTCGCGTTAAAAAAAAGAATCGTCGTAAAACGGCATCGATCACACGTCGTTCGTACGAATTTTTACGTAAATAATATTTTAACGTCGTTTCATATAATAGTATCGCAATAACAAAATAAGAGAAGAGTCAGTTCAAAGATCGTATCCGCGCATATATTGGTTTTTTTTTTAAACAAAGGCGACGCTTTAACCGGTCCACGGGAAATGCTGTTTCGATGGCACGCGTTTTGTACCGTTCGTCGGTTTCGCAAACTTCAAACCAGTATCACGTATTTATGTATTATAAATAAGTATACGTCTAATGTTACTACAGTGCGATTATTGGTTTATCTATTTTATATTTTGATTGAAAAATTAAAAAAAAAGATTAAATTTAAATTAGATACATTTTTTCTATGAATAAATTTTTAATTTTATAATATGATTGTTGATGTAATATATATATATATATATATATATATATATATATATATATATATATATATATAATATTATAAAGTGTAAAAGTGATGATTAAACAGGATGTCTCTTATAGTATTATAATAATTATTAATCGTGAAAGGTTATGTTTTATTTGTTTAAATATTTATGTATTATTTCAATAGTGAATTTTAAGTCTATATAATCACTTATCATACAACTTATATACTATATAATCTTTTTCATACTGTTATATTGATGTTTTTTAAAATACTTTTTTGAATGTTCATAAATATACTAAACATTTATGCAATTTTTAAAATTTGATATATAATAGAAATTCATAAAAAAATGCTGCGAAATCGTGAAAATATCGCTATAAGTATTTTAAATAAATATTTTTGTTGAAAATTCGTAAAATATAAAATCTGCGATAAACGAACTGCAGAGTAGCAAGTGATTATAGTATTGTGTTTTCGATTTAGTAAATTTTATATTTTCGATATAAATTTATATTATATATCGTAATAATTATGTCGTTACATTGATTATTATTAGTTTATATTATTTTATTGTTTATTTTATAACAATGTATTTTTTTTTGATTTGTGTGAAAAATTTATATTTATTTTTTTTTACTATAGAAAAAAATTTGAAATATAATCTTGTGAATCAATAACTTATTACCTTAAAAATATATCGGAAAAATCAAGACAAAAAAGTCTTATATCAAATTTATAAATTTTATTTTAAAATGTTTTACATGAATTTATTTTCTTATTAAAAATATTAATAATTATACAATTTATGATAAATAATAAATATAGATTTCATAGTCTCTGTGTACAAGTTTCTATATTGTAGAAGCTGCATCTTTGAATCGAACAAATACAGCAAACCGTAGAAGCAAAAAGAGGTAGTTCGCTTTCGTTTGCGGCTACGTTTTTGTTAATGCTTTTTGTGCTTATTTCACTTTGTTTATTTTATAATCATTTTTTTATCTTCTCTCTTCTATGCGATTGATTGATTGTTTATGTACGAACGCTTCCAAGAATCGGCACGCCTTCGTCATTAAACGTGTGCAAATTTTAAAAAGTCAACTATGCATCATCGCAAGGACGTTATTATTATAAATATTATAATATTTATATTATCGAATTTTAAATATGTTTTTGTAAAAAAAATGTTTTTTCAGCCAAAAGGAACGAGTGTAAATAGCTATTTTTATTTGCAGTCGGTAATTTCCGGTACGTGGAATAATAGCAGAATAGTTTGCGAACTTCGTAGGTGAGCGTGCTTTTAAAATTAAGCAATGTAATTAGGCGGGCATCCTTTCTTTGTACCCTAATTTTGAATTCAGCCTACGGCCGGGTCCACACCATTCCGTAGCTTCATGAATATGCTGTTTAAAGTTTGAAAGAGGAGGAAGACAAAAAAAAATGAGCTTATTTTATTTCACCTCTTTGTATATATATATATATCCATATATTTGTTGTAATGTTGACGGCTCGAAAAACGCGGAAACTTTCGTGAATTTTCCGCTAAACGATTTGCGAATAATGAAAATTTTGTTTTTCCTTTTTACAAATTAACAATTATGCAAGCCACCGAAATAGAAAGTTATCAAAGTCGATCATGCTAACGCTGCGGTTTTATTCGTAATACATTTATAATGCTTTTATTGTGGTTGCGGTTTGACTTTTTCTTAATTTAAAGTCGTATTATTTAACCTCTGATGACTTTAATTACTTTAAACTCAATTGCCCCACTTATTATACTACTTCATTTTTTTATATATATTTTTAAGAAATATTATGTAATGAACTTGTATAATATTGCTTACTCGTATCAACCAAGGTATACTGGTCCAATTAAGCGGCTGTTAATAAAAATACAAAATTAATACATATTTTAAAATAAGCTTTCTTTATTTTGGTGCCATTGGTCTCTTTATTTTATTCAGTCCCTTTCTTCACTTGTTACCAACGGTCCCATAAAGCGGCTTCTACTGTATTAATCAAATACTTAGCCTAGTTTTTTTTTAACATTAGCCTATTTTTTTTATTCACATGCTACCTAGGCATTATTTATAACATAATAATGCCGCGGACACGTGCTACGGATGTTTGCTTTGGCAATTGGAGCACTTCCACTATATAGGGACACGAACCCGACTTACGTGATGAAAATACACAAGCGTGCGTTTCGTTTAATCTCCAACAGGAACTATCTGCTCGTTTGGAATCTCCTATGTATTCTATGTACTTACATAACCGCGACTAAACTCGCAACATTACGGATTAACTCGCTGGATAATAAAAAAGGTACATTTTTGCATCCGGTTACTGAATTCAGTATTTGAGATAATGAAATATATATCTATGGGAATTTCTGTTCTATTATACAATTTTTCTATATTGAACAATGTTTATTCTTGTAAAAAATATTAGTTTGCTCAAAAAATATAATTTTATATAATTTCCATGCAATTTATATATCTGGAGATATATTAAACATGTTCATATAATGATATACCTTGCATCAGAGAAAATATTTATATCGTTGCAAAATATGATATATTATGAGTGTATCATGATTATTATTATATTATAATATTGTAATATTTAGACACGGTGATAATTGTTGTGTTATTATTAAATTTATATGATGATCTATGTCACGGACGATTCGATTTTAAACGGTTTCTCCCTTTACAATATTAATTTGTATATTTATATATATTAAAAGTCAAATAACAGTGACTTTTATTTCAGACAATTTGTTTAGATAATGAATTTTGTATTTTATTTTATTTTTTTATGTGTCCAGTTTTCTACTATATTATTTTATCTTATTCTACTTTATTATTTATTGACTCTTCACTTCAATATGGTATATCCAATTTTTTAAACCAATATCTCAGATTTATTTACTTTTTTACTTTGTTAAGAATTTTGTAACCGAATCAAAATTTTATCGAATATTAATATCCCAAGTCACCGTCATATATTTAATTTTATTTTCAAATTGTAATCTCGATATGCTAATTTTTAATTTACTATGAAAATTTTGTAAGTCATCAGCTGACTCAGCAAATAATATAACATCATCAGTATTTTGAAGAATATTTATAACTTCTCTACAAACTATAACTAAAATCTGATACGGAAATTTATATAATATTTAGTAATACGAAATCTATTTGCACGATAAATGAAACACATAAAAAAAATTGATATAAATATATATAATACTATACGGCTGTTGCAAACTAGTTTTAAAATATTTATAGAATGATATATGCGATTCAGGATTTGTCTGTTTTATTCTCTGGTGATTTCTTCAGTATCGTCTTATTTTATGAAACCGCTATTCATTGTCTTTTATAGCGTATTGTTTCCTTATTCTTGAATTTTTTATTCGATCCATTAGTATTTATTATGATTCTTAAAATTTCAATTTGAATTTAGAGAACAATATATTGATATTGTTGAATATATTTTTATTTCATAATTATAAATAAATTATAGAATATAAATAAACCTTGAAAATATATAAAATATATTCTGAATAGAATATTTTTAATACAGTGTTGTGTAGACAATAAAATAATATGAATCGAAAATTGCGAAATATTCGAAACAAAGGTTAAATTTCTGCAGTCTATCTGCGTCGATTTCCATACATGGAAATTGAAGTCAATCATCTGCATCATTGCTTATATTACGAGACTCGAACGCTTCGAAAATAAAATTTTCCTTCGCACACACACATACCCTTTGTGTTTCTGTATCGTCTTATATCGAAAACGATACATAATGAAAATGCGGAAGGCGTGTTTCATCCAATTTTTCCGGCGTCGTTATCGTGTCCTTTACGCCGTATATACATATATATCGTGTCCTCGCGAAAAACGGAACGTAGATGCACGTTTCAATTTTCGCACGAAAACTAAATAAAAACGACGATGGGACTCCGGCACTAGAGTGGTGAAGTTTATTTAATTTACACTCCATTGTGGTGCAATGCTCGCGTTTATTAAGCGAAGAATGCAGGCGGTCGTTGTCTCCTGAGCTAACCTTAACGGCCCGCGTGTGTCCATACCGAGGCCACAATTGGTACCGTTCGTGTCCGAAGCGCTTCTCAAACTGTTGCTTATTGGATATATAAAGTGGACAGTTTTAAAATTGATCGCCCCTTTTCCACTGGTATTTCATATTTATTACATACTAGCTTTCCATTAAATTAAAACGAAATATAAATTATTTTTTTATATTTAGAATAAAATTTCTAATATGTAAAATATAAATATATTTATTTTGATATGATGTAAAATATCAAAAAGCTAAAAATGTATCGCTGAACTTGTTGAAAGTCGATCGAAATTTTAGTGAAAGGAAATTTCATTATAACTATTATAGCGTGACTAGAGTTTTTAATATGAATTAAAATTTATATATTCAACGTATTTAAAAATACTTTTTAATGTAATGAATTCAAAAATTCTTCAGGGCAAAAGAGCACTTAGTGTTGATTTTCGCAACGCCGAGTAAACTATTGGTGTCGGTTGTAAAACGTTCAGGTCTGCGGTAGTTTTACTAGATAAATTCGTTAAATTTGAAGACTGCTCGTATATTCGTGTATATATGGAGACATTTAGAGGGTGAAAGCAAAGCCTCCGCGGCTGTTAGGCTAATTTGTAGGCAAATCACTCGGTTATGTTTGGCGTATGCGAAGTAGGCCCATGGAGTGCCGACCTTGCTTTGGGTCTAATTTGCATGTTTAGTCGGAAGTGATCAGCGCTGTAAGGTTTCACCGAGCGTGGGAGCTATTCAATTTCTGAATTTCTGGCTGAATTCGGCGATAGGAAGACGAGGGGGTTCCGATTCCTGTACCCTCGTCTACCATCCGTCCACCCATTTGCCCCAACGCTTCCTGCTCCCGTTCCCAGTTTTGTCTGTTTTCACTTCATTGTAATTCACGTTGGCGCTTCTTCGTTTATATTTTGTGTATTTATTGTGCGAGAGCGTGTTTTCGATGCGTTCGTCATCTTGTTCCCAATTATTCGAGCTGTCGGATTGTATTTCAATAATTGTGCGGCATTGCTATGGTATAGAATGTCATGTTATGTTAAAATCGACTATCCGAATCCAGGTTTTACCATTTTTGTTTTGATATTTCTATTATTAAATTTATAAATCTCATATTAAATTTTATAGCATCAATTCGTATTGCATTCTCAATATATTGTTGTCGAGAGTTATTAATCGTTTTGCAGAATGTAATTTCTGGAACATAATGCAAGTTGCATAATATAAATTAAATCGTGATACGGAACGCTTTTGAACTTTATATAATTGAACTTTAAACAGTTCCTTTGATGCGGTGTGGACCGTCTGAGAAACATATTGTGTGAGGCTACGATAGCACAAAAGGTATATATGTAAGCGAAGAAAACTTTGACATTCTTTACTTATATACTCAGATGATATATTAATAAATATATTATGTTAAAAAATACATTTTTTAATGTGATAATTTTAATTTTATTTATTAATAATTGTTTTTGATAACAGTTTTAGAATCTTTGAACAAGTCCAAGTGTTCCCACGCCCTTTATCCTCCCAGCCAAGGAGGTGACTTAATATCGCCATAGCAAACTCCTCTCTGCCGTATGCCGTAATAATCGAAGCACAACACAATTGCAATGTACAGTGCTATATCTAAGATTTTCGCACTTATCTCCCATAACATCTATTGTTCGGACTTGGCCGTTTTAGAATTTTAACACCGGATTTTGCAATTGGACGCGCCTCTTTCGATATTTCACGAGGAGACAAAACCGTGACTATATGTATATATATGTACAGATCTCTTGTCTTGTCTTTTAATGGAACGTTTCTTGCTCTGTTCGAGCACGAAATACCAGTCTTCTCAGTCTATTGTTGGACCAAGATAGACTGGCAGATGCTAGATAAGTCTTTGTTTCCTGGTGCCACGATATTTATCGAAGGTTGTACGACCAGACGCACCAATATTAACCTTTTATCAGTTAAATATCCGTATTAGTGAGAGTTCACTTATAGTTTTTTTTCCTATTACGAAATTATCATAAAATATCAATTCAACACATATTTTAGATTACAATACAAATTTTCATTTTATACCATATTTTTGTTAGCGTGATTTTTTACAACGATTGCGTACGTAATTGCTCCCTATAATTTGCACGCAGTCGCTTACAAATCGCTTTATCGATACTCCAAATACTGTATACAATTTTTATTTAATAAACGTGCGCCTCGTTTCAATATATCATATATTTTCTAAACTCAATAATAATCGTATATTTAATACGAAATTGCTTAGTAACGAGGGCGAACCAAACTCAACGTGGAAAAAAAAATCCCCATGACGGACACACTATTAAAGTAGATAATTGTTTATTATGGCTTTTCGTTATACGTTGTATCCGTTCTAACGGAACTTTTGGTGTTCTGTTATCGAATATTTTTTCATTATTATTATTTCGTTGTTATGCTTCTATTTTTTTTTAAATATTTTTATTATTAGTTCTCAATCCGGTATTGTTGAGTCGAAACGATCGATTAGTTGATTCTTATTGAAAGACGTATTTTGAGAATAGATATAAAAGAATGAATATTGTTACGATTTTTTTTAATATTTTACATTGAAATATAAAAATTTAATATTTACACTTTGGAAATAATTTCAAATTAAAATTCTTGTTTCAATATTCAGTCTAGTGAAATATTATATATTGTATTTATATTATAGTAGTCGGCAAATGTCACATTGTTTGCGAGACATTGCACTTCACTGTAATATTTCAGCGGGTTTGTCTGCATTTTAAGTGACATATCTAAAATTATTCTGTCTAATAATCGTCAGAATTTCCTTTTTCATTCTATGCCATGGTGTATTTTCTTATTAACAGCACTGAAAAACGTTCGGAAAGTACAATAGATTGGTATTTTTGAACTATTCAATTTATCATATTGCATTATTATTATTTGTAAAACTATAATTCTGCGCAGTAAAATATAAAGCAATAACCGTAAAAGCCCTACAGTTACTATTGTACTTTCATTATTATTATTTTTTTCCAATATTATTTATTATAGTATAATAAATGGAATATTTTTTTTTGTTTTTAATCAAAAAATATTGTAAATCAAAATCATTTTTTTTATTTATAGTACTAATTTAATTATTAATACTTTTATTTAATTTGTTCTGTTTGTTGGTTTGTTTGTAATTTTTGTCGTAATAGAATTTTATAATTGATTTTTTGACCACTTTCTAATATCGAATTGAGTTGAAATTTTGTATATTTGTTCATTTTCTATGACAATATTGCATTTTCACGGTGCAGATTTCATATATTATGGAAACGATCGATTTTTGTCGACAAAACGAGCGTTTGTCGTTATTGAAAGGGAACTGTCTCGCATATCAAAAATGACAATGGACAAACGATCCGCTTTCAGCTCATAAAATTCCCGATTCTTTACATCGAATTCTGATCGTAAGCCGTATTTGATTGCAGTTGTGGAGGTCGGCGATGATATATCACAATGTTGCGGAGAGCGAACCCTCGTGCTGGTAAATCATCAGAGCACAGGAGACGTTCCCGTTCTGATGGCCGCCTTCAATGCTCGCACAGGAGTACTCTCCAAGCTGATGTGGATCATGGATCGTCTTTTCAAGTATACCAACTTCGGTGTTGTCAGCGTTCTCCACGGAGACTTCTTCATCTCATCGGTAAGTGCAAACATGTCTATGATGCTAATATACAGGTATTATTACGCTTTTTTTTTGACGCCGATTGAAATATGATAAAACACGTTTACTTTTATTATATTTATACATATTTTTAACTAAATATATTCAAACTATATTTAACTTTTATTTTTTTGCAAATTAGTAGAGAAAACTTTGATCTATTCAACGTTGATACAATTGATGAATTGCTTCAAGATAATACTATTTTTGACTCAACTCTCAGTACTGAAGAGTAATAATAAAAAAAATATTATACGATTTTCGAAATATTTTGTATAAAAAATTCAGATTATGCAATTTTATAAGGCAGAACGTGTCCCATATTTTTATAGATAAATTTAAACTTTTTATATGCGATTTTTTTTGAACGTATTTACTGCATAAAACGAGGTTTTGAGTGTATATATTATTATGTTATAATTATATACCATTAATATTATATTAATATTTTTCTTTCTTGTCATCGTAACCTTCGTAAAGTCTACGACATTTAGTTTAATCAGTATTCTTCCGATGAATTCCATGGATACTTAGGGCTCTAATTTATATGGTAATTTAAAAGTTTTGTGAGCGGAAACTGAATCATACTTTTCTTCGTATTTTTCGCGCGCTCCCAAAATTTTAGTATTCTTTGGTAAATTTTAAATTGGATTCGTCTCTTTATTTCGTTTTAACACCTGAACTGTAAAATTATCGCCGGGGGAAGTTCTTTCATTTTTTTTTCTTTTTTGGGGCCCCTTTATAGCTTACGTTATCATTATATTTATAATATTACAGTGTCGATCGCAGTTTCGAATCGAAAACATTTTATCGTTTCTTGTATTATTATTTCAGGAATTTCTCGGTTTAGGTTTGTTCGCCCCGTCGTACTTAAGCGTTGATTTATACCTTTTTAAGACTGCCGTTGTAAATTTACAAAGGTTCGCATTATAAGGAGGTCTGCCACTATTTGACCTAGGCCCCGGTTGACTAACTACCTCTATTTGTTAACTTGATTTGCGATATGGCCGACCACGTTTTCCGCTTTACAATATGGCCACATTTTTCTTTCTCGATCACCTGGTATAGGTCATTAGATTTTTTTTTTGCTCTATTTTTTTTCCGCAGTCGCTGAAAATCTAGCCGCCGAAACGGTTAACGCATTTCCAACATTTCATACGGCGATTTATGGCACTTTAGATTCTGTACATTATTAATATATATATATATATATATATATATATATATATATATATATATATATATATATATTTATTTTATGCGGCCAGTCTCTGGTTCAACTTTCGTTCGTTTCAATATTAATTAATGTTAATGCCGCACTTTATTTCGTGTGTAATGTGTTGCATTAATTCCAAGTTGTGATTGTGAGTTCACTCGGTTTGCATTTTGATTATTGAAATAATTAGGAACATATGCGTTATGCTTTGTATTCTCCACATTGTTTTGCATAATGTGCATGTGCATAAATACAAACGTAATTATTTCGTATTATGTAAACCGTATTATCAATTTCATTATTGCTTCGTGTTTACCGTATTATCATAATACGTTATTACCATTTTGAAAAATTATCATTTTTTTTTACATAACATTCATTTTTAATTTTATTGAGTACTAGTAAATAAAATCACAATTATATCTTATCGTACATATTTAATAATTATCATCAAATGTATATTTTATTATTTCAAGGCACTACTATTAATAATTTTATACGATATAATTCTTGATATTTATATTGTGAAAAACACGTTAATATCATAAAGCAGATAAACCAAGGTTTTGCGTAGGTCGTAAATATTAACATAGCATTTTTAATCATAAATATCAACATTATAATTTTTTTTACACAAAGTACTCGTTGCAATTGCGCCGTCAAATATTAAATTCCAATTGAATAGAATGTCTTCGAGCACTTTTAAGATTCTCATCTTGGATCAAATCTTTAAATTACGACCACTCGAATGTCGATTTGATTGAACGACATGACCTATCGTCAAACATTATACATTTTCTATTGCACAAGGCTTATATCCAGTTCTGTGTGTTTAATTTCAACATTTTGATCGATCGGATTATTGGGTTATTTCACGTGCGCGTCGACTCGGATTGACCTTTACATATTATATAGTGTTTTTTTTTATTATAAAACTTTATCTTAACAGTACTTTTTGATATATAATATATACCATTTTGGCAGTCATTACTTATCTTGTGTTTAGTTTGATATGTCATCATATCATCTATCGGTTAACACTTGAACAATCACGGTTCATTTTGAGAAACTCATAGCCCTTTTCTTCCATTTTACGGCCTGCATAATCGTCCAGCAGAACAATAATCATGGATCGATTGTGTATCAATTTTATTCAACAGAATAATAAGCGTCGTCGAAGACGTTATATTAGTGTGAAGCTAAGAAGCTATTACTGTTGTAGAGCGTAGTATTGAGGAACACCCAAATGAGTCTATTTGGCATGGTTTTCGACAATTGAAGCTGTGTCCATCCATTTTATGGAAGAATTAGGTTTGCTAGCTTACAAAAATCAATTCTTGAAAGAATTGAAACCACACGACCATCAGGCCGTTGTACATTTGGTGAATAGGTTCATAACAAAGTTTCTGGTGAAAATGGATCTGTGAATTGGTCTTTAAGATTATACAGTAGCTACATATCGGAAATCATATTCAAATAAAAATGGCATAGAATTATCTTCAGAATAAAGTGAAATTTATGGAAAATAACACTATTTATTATATAGAAAGCGTTTTTTTTTAAGAATTTATTAAATATATATTTTTTTTCGCACGTCGCAAAACGAACGTGTTCTTTAATTATGTCAGTGACGTTCAACTTTTCGACGTTACGAGTTTACCGTTCAAAGTTCACCCCGGGGGTAAAATGTCGAATCGGGGTTGCACATCTGGAGATCTTTTGCCAACAGTTTCGAGTCACCGCCTACTATATATAGCACGTGTGTATTCACAGTTGCAAAACTTGCCGCAAAACATTTATAAGTCAAAATAAACTTTTCATTCGGCACGAAAACTGTTCGTTTTGTTTACTTTTTTTTTTTAACGGTTGTTAGACTTTAGAAATTTTCCTCCCGGTAGATCAGTTTGTAAATTGTGCAAAACGACATTTTTTCTCTGATATTAGAAATTAAAGTTTACTATATTCGTGTTTATATATATATATATATATATATATATATATATATATATATATTTTTTTTTTTACAATTTTTCATGTAAATAATGAATTTTATCTATTATATATTTATATCAATCAACAATATTTGTTAGTAATAAACTATTTTATTTTTATATATTTTTTTAGCTCAATCAGAATTGCGTTTCAAATATATAAAAATTTGTATTTTCATATTGAAATTCGTGGCAAACGAGGTTTTTATATATTTAATAATAATTATCTATGACTTGCTGTTTATAAAAAGGCACGATATTTATAAATTATTGTTGGAAAATAAAGAAACACTACATTTTTATATATTGATCAACTGATAGATTCTGTATTCAAATTATATATATTTTATGATAATCATCAAATAACAAGATTAATCAATATTTTAATAAAATTGACATTATGTTTTGTGTATAATAAAAAAAAATATGTTTCAAATATTAAGGTTTTTCCATATTTATGATATTGGAATTCTCGTTTTTTTATACACGAATGTATACGTTCTATTTATAAGTTTTTTTATATATAACGAAGGGGGCATTATGGTCATTTTTAATCGCTTCTCGATTATGTCCTTTGATGAATGATCGATTTTTAAACGCGTTTTATTACGACAGCAATTCTTTACGTTGCTCACCGTCGATATTACTCTATACAGAACTGAAAGGGGGAGGGGGAGGAGGAGCAATAATAAAATAAAAAATACGAAAAAAAATCGGCAAGGGCGCCACTCGAATCGTTAATCATAAATTTATTAATGACCGAGCATTAATTACATCTCTCGGCTTAGAGCAATTTTCGCTCCGGTACCGAAACGAAAATGGCGGAAGTTTTCTCTCCGCGGACCAAAAATTTGCGTTGTAATTCCGTTATTTATTGCCCCATCCGCCTCCCCTCACTTTTGTCTGCCCCCCCCTCTTCTTTCGTCTCTGATGCCCGATGTTGGCCCCCCATTTTCGAGCGATTAAATTAACACCGAGCATTTCGGCCCTGGGCGCTCTCTTCTCTCGGTCTGTTTATTGACGAGCCACTCTTTTTTTATTCCCCTTTCACACATATACAGTGGGACCTCGGTTATTTTCGGTAAAATTGCGTTTTTAAAATATTTTTATTAAAAAATATATAATTAGGAAGGTTGAAGTTTCCTTAAAAAGGTCGACAATCCACATAGCTAACGAAACTTTAGACACAGCCATTCGAAAAAGTTCTATTGGTGAACAGTTGAACCAACAACGAAGATCTTTAAGCATTGAGTTTTGACGTCTTCCTATTGATCTTTTCCTTTAAATTTTTACTTGTGTAATTATCTGGAGAAGTCCGTATTTGTCATTTCTCAAGATGTGGCAGAGTTATTGAATTTTTCTTATTTTAATCGTTTTCAGTATTTCCATTTTTTTTGCAACTTTATCTAAAACCTCCTTATTCGCTACTTTGTTGGTTCGAGATATTCTCAGCATTTTTGATAGCACCACATCCTGAATGCTTGAATGACGTAAACTCTTCTTCTTCATGCCGTCTTCTCAAGAAAGTTGACGATCCACACGGCAAACGAAACTTTTTACACAGCCATTCGAAAGAGTTCTGTTGACCACACAGTTGAACCAACGACGAACATCTTTAACACACGAGTTTTGACGTTTTTCTATTGATCTTTAGTCCCATGAATTTTTCCTTCTAAAATTATCTAAAGAAGTCTGTATTTATCATTTCTCAAGATATGGCCGAAGTATTCTCTAAGCGTACGTATTTTTAATTCCATACATGTGTTCTTTGATGTTAATTTTTTTTTCATGACTATGAATCGTGTTCTGTATTGTTCTATAAAACAATATTTTATTAAAATCGTCAAAATTATGGAAACGACTGTACATTTTTACATCTGATTTTGACGTTCCAAGGCAATGGTTTCTGGAAACTGTCCTCCGAATGCGGCAATCAATTTCGGAAGTGGTCGTTCACGCGTCCGGCTTTATCCGACAATTTTCCTCGTCGGAAAAAATCTGTAAATATTTTTTGACCGCGATAAAGATCTGAGTGCTTTTGACAGATGTGACCGGTTACTCATCCCAAAACCACCCAAAAAGTTGAAAAGTTTTACGCGGATTTTCTTTAATATCGCATTAAATCTCGAGCTATTTCGAATGTAAGCCGATTCGGAGTCGGATTAGAGAAATCTTAACTTATTTTAGAAAAGTGTTCGATATTGAAATTAGTGCCTTAATGTCGATTAAAGTATCATATATTTAGATATATAATAATGTTTATTTTATTATTTAATAATAATTGTAATTTATACAAACTGTATACGGTAACATTTAAATGTTTTGTTCATATGAAATGTAATTATAACATATTCAACGTTGATACGTCTGTACAAATATTTTAAAACGCATCTCTATTTAAATTATGCTGAATTTATTCCTATATTTACATGGAATATTTGTACGCTATAATATTTAAATTTCATAGATGTAAACAGATTATTTTGATTGAATATTGCGTTGAATGAAATTTGTCATATTTTGATTTATTTCTCTGCACGATGAAATTTTAAATTTGTGCAAATCTATTTCAATGAAGTTTCCAATAAACACAGATTATTTACATTACCAGAATAGTGTTGTTTTATCGATAAATTTTCATTTAAATATTTAATGAATTTGTACGACCGTTCGATGAAATTTAATATATCGTATGTGAACGATAAATAATCGTTTTGTGTAATTAGTGTACGACGAATATTTTCATTTTGTTTTATTACTGCGGTTACACAATGTATGTGCATATTCGAGTTTTATTTATGTAGCGTTTATTTTATATATATATTCCATGCATAAGTATCTGAAATCTGGAAAATCTTAAAATCCTCCGAAGCTTCGGCTTCAGAGCTTCTTACTAAATAACACCAGGTTGGGTATTTCAAAATTTTCTGCCTTTATTTTTACATTCGCATAAAGAAAATTCTTTTTAAAAATTATTTTTATGTAGAATAATATTTAAATTACATTTTGAAGACATCTCTTCTATATTTTATAATGCTCTTTCATGTATTTCACAATTTATTTTTCGTTGAAAATATAGTTATAACATAAATGTGAATTTGTATTTATATTATATTATTTTGAAAACCTTTACACATACAGGTTAAAGTAGATTTAATTATTAAATTAAACATTAATGCATAATATTTTGACCAATATAAAAAACATGTTTATATATTTTTATTAACAATTTTTTATCCTTATTAGTATGGAGTACTTTTGGTTTATTTTTGTTATACGAGTTTCTTAGATAGTGATTTTTGTTCATTTTTAGTAATATCGTTAGGGATATTAATTTAATTATCTAGTAAGTATAGAAAATTGAAAATTATAACAACTATTAGTTGTTGTAATATACTTTTAGTTGTTATGTTTCAAGTATTCAAGTTCATAGATTAATTTTCATTTCATAATGTAATAGTTATTTTTTTGAATTAAATTTAATTCTAATTAATTTTGTATTTGTAACTCTCTGTATATGGTACTTGTATATATTTTTAAGTTCTATGAATATATATATATATATATATATATATATATATATATATATATATATATATATATGTATATATATATATACGTATCCTTTGGTCTCTAAGGATCTTTTTATATAAATGTGTACGAGTTAACGGAAGTATAATCGTCACGTTCACCTTGGCAAAAGATAACTTTGACGCGGTATTTTTCTCGGTCGTTGCGAACAAAGGGAAATGTCTCAATGTGTTTAATTAAAGGAAGTCTCCTGCGGGACCGCTTCATTACTCTCCCACCTTTCCCGCGGCCCGTATTTTCCACGAACGGGGAAAAGCGTTGCGAAGGATTGACCAGATCTGGTGTGAGTTTTTGCGAGTTTTCTTCGTTTTCTAATTGGCCCGAAAACGGAGAAAATTCTCGGCCCCGCCGTGAAAAACAATGGCCCGGCGTTGAAGTGACGAACCGTAAAAACAAAGGCTTTCTTCGCGCTTCGGTCGGAAAATTTACGACTATTTCGAGTCGGAGGGGGGGGCGGGCGGATGAAACGGGCGTCGAATAGGCGGAAGGTGGGCGGTTTTCGCCCGTCCGCCAATGTGAAAATTCGCGGACTTTTTGACAAAGTACGCGCGCGCACGGACGCACGCACACGCACTTAATAAATTTAATTAAAGCGATTTCGGATGCTCGAGATTCTTTCGACTCGACGTTTCTGTAATCATATAGAAAGGGTGAGTTTTCCGAATGCATTTACTCGTTTCCGCTTTGTGCGACGTACAATTGAAAATACGGAACAGGGTTTATATATAGTACTTGTATCATTTTATTTTGAATGAATGACATTCCGATCATACAATCATTGCATATTTTATATATTAAAAATTTCCTATTGTATTGCATATACCTGTTTATATTGAATTAAAATATATTTACATATTTTTCAAAAATAACAATTTACTAATTCTCTACCTATATTGATTATAAATTGATCAATTCACTAACGCCTCACGAACAATGTCCGGAATCCATTAATTATAAATATTCCATAATTCGTTTTCGATTTGCATTTGTTGTTTTCGAAATGCGCATTGATTAAATGAACGTTTTATTTTTTTTTTTTTAAATAACGGACGAACAAAATTCGGACATGTTTATTTGATTTGCATTTTTTTCGTTTAAAGGGTTGAATTTATTCGCCCCTTTTCATTATTATAGAATTAAAATTGATTGTACGTAGATGAATTTGGCTTTTATCATTTTATTTTTTTTCTTCGAAATATTTAAATTATGATTATAGTTTACATTCAAATTAATACCATATATGTTTAATAAATATTTGTTATAAATATACCAATGTAATAATTTTAAATCAAATATTTGTTTAATTAATACTTTATATAATATATTTCGTATCGCATGAATTTTATCTATTTTCATATACAATTTTGTGTAAACATCGCCCTTCTTACCCTCAAAATTTTATATTACGTCGGAAAATCAAATAGTGATTTTTTTACCATCATTATTATTATTATTCTTGTATATTACGTCATGAAAATCTGAGCACAGGAACAACCCCTCGACACGATTTTTTTTCTGTCTGGGGAGCGACACAACGAAAGAGAACGAGATATTGGATGAAAGACATTGTTTGAAAATTAGACACATATTTATATGAAGACTTATTGCTCTGGGGTCTGGGGATATTGCTCATCGAGCGGATCCACTCTTCTGATTTATGTTCACCACTTTTAACAATTTAGAACGGTGAACAACCAGCGGGGACCGAGGAAAAATTACTATCCAGTCGAGTTAATAATCCATATCTATAATTATGAGAATATTTGTAATCTGTATCTTTATATATTTTTATATTTTATTTTTGATTTAGATCGTTCGTATTATATTTTATTTATTTATACACTTTTATAATAACTTGTATAGTGTTTGTTGGTTTGTCTGACTGAAATCTTATAATCGATTTTTCAACCATTTCCTTATGGTATATGCAATTGAGTTGAAATTTTACATATTTGTTCATTCTCGATGACAATACACGAATCAATTAATTTCTATTTTATTTACCTATTTTTTTAATAGTATTCAATTTATCTTGTACATAAATAATATTACATTATTAGATTTACCATGTTTACGGTTGTTTTGTTCTTCGGATCAACATAAATGTACCACCCTTAGAAAGTTAGCGACGATAGTAAACACTATTAATTTAGAAATTCTGCCCCTGTCGAGTTATTAAGGCAATTAGTAAAGAAGCCGAATTTACTCTCGATAAATTTCTACTGTGAAGTTTAGAATTCAATTAATAATTTCTAGTGTGAATAATAGATTTTTTTTTAAATTTAAATAATATTTTTGGAATAAATTAAATATTTATTATTAATAATTTATAGTATAACAATATAATAGCAATGAACATAATTGATTTTAATTATTATTCATATATATATTAAGTAGATATTTATATATTGAGTGAATGAAAACCGTACCGGAATTTTTATCATATATGGTTATGTTTCGATCGATATGGCTTCCCGTATAAAGTTTCAAGGAAACCTCTCCGTTCGTTCGTTTTTCCCTTGGAATCCAGTATAATATTTAGCGAAGACACCCCGTTTAAAGTTTAGACTTTCCCCCGACGTATATCAGGGGGTTGTGCGAACGTTTGGTATCCCTACTCACGTAACTCGACGTGTACATCAAAATATACGTAGTTCTCAAATGTTAGGAATGTTACTTCGATGCAACTGAAAATTCACCCCTCTATAATATATAATATTATATAAATACATATATGTAGTTGCTGAGTAAATATTGAGTGCTTCTGTCTATACCAACTGTTTTAATCTTATATGTACAATATATTAAACAATAGGTAAAGATTATATTTTTATATACTATTATATGTAGTAAGTATATCATATATATATATATATATATATATATATATATATATATATATATATATATACCATGTATATATAATGCTAGCTCCGGTACATGATTCGTGGTGGTGTAGCATTTTTTTTCATTAAATGCAACTTTATTTTCACAATTTAATCTTAAATGATCTTTGAAACTCAAAATATAGATTCTTGCTATGCCGAATATCCACTTATTGCTATATGATTTCATGTAAAATACTTCAGCATTTACGATCCAATTTTGCCTCGATTTTCTTTGATTTTGACAGCTGGTTGTAAACTCAATATACCATACTTTTCGTCACCATAATAATGTTTTTTTTCTATAATCATCATTTTAATTAATTACGATTTATTTATTTTTATTTTTGAAGTGATTTTTATAATTTATAATTTTTTAACTTCTAATGATCTAACATATACGGTGGTGCAATTTCGCAAACGGGTCCACTAGTTTTAAAATAATATTGTAAATTAGTGAAAATATTTTTATTCATATAAAGTCTTTTGAATACGATTTGATATATTCAAATGAACGTATCCCTAAAATTAGAAAGTTTCAGAATCCGTGCTATTTATATTTTGTATAAATATGTTTATAGAATGTTTAGAAACTAAATTATACACATTAAACAACCTGCGAGATATAGAAACGGAAACGAATGGGTCCCTTTCAAAATACACCCGTGACACACCCTTCAAAAGTCGACACATCTAACTTTAATACTAATTTTTCGTCTCAGTGATATATATTTCTGTACTTAATATTGTAATCATTGATCATTTTGAATCAACGGAGGTGTATTAAACTTTGAAATTAAAGAGGGTGTGACTTTAAAGAGGATAATGCTTTTATACTATATTGACTTTTATCGGATGTTATGATTTTATTCGTAAATATGCTAGTCAAATATCGATATTTGTATTATTTTGATCGTTCGATTTGTGTTATTTTGATCGTTGCTGTGTTTTTTTTTACGCACTTTTATATAAGTTTTTCTTGTCTGTTTGTCTGTGTGGAATTTTGTAACCGATTTTTCGATCATTTCCCGATGTCCGATTGAACTGAAACTTTGTTTACTTGCTGCCTCTCGATGACAATGCAAGAATAAACTAACAGATTTACAAAATAATTGACCAATTAGTGGAAATTAATTATATCGCTATTACGATATAATTTGCTACTAATAATGTAACCGTTTAAAAAATTTTTAATTTTTCACCAGTTAGACATCGTCAAATTTATATTTTTTTTTTTCATATACTAAAAATCCTTCTATTCATTCTTTATATTTTAGAATATTATTTATTTAATAAATAAAATACATACTCGGAAATATTTCAACGAATTTATGCGTTTGTATTATTGCTATTTCTGTTACTATATTCACTATATATATATATATATATATATATATATATATATATATATATATATATATATATATATATATATATATATATATATATATATATATATATATATATATATATATATATATATATATATATATATATATATATATATATATATATATATATATATATATATATATATATATATATATATATATATATATATATATATATATATATATATATATATATATATATATATATATATATATATATATATATATATATATATATATATATATATATATATATATATATATATATATATATATATATATATATATATATATATATATATATATATATATATATATATATATATATATATATATATATATATATATATATATATATATATATATATATATATATATATATATATATATATATATATATATATATATATAATAGACAGACATAGAGATTCGTATATTTTTCAACGCGACGGCACGTTTGAAAGTTAAAATTTTCAAAGCAAACATATCTCTTTTATGAAAACCACCCCTCGAAATGGACGTCGTCAAAAGTGGCAGAAGTGGTTTCAATCGGTAGGGACGAGCCAGACCGCACATAATCACTTTTACAAACAAAAATGTACCATGTCTGGAGAGAATACACATGCACAATATTCAACTTTAGAAAACTGCACAAAATATACGTGTAACATCTGTATTTTATTATGAGAGCTTTCAGATTATATATATATATATATATATATATATATATATATATATATATATATGTGTGTGTGTGTGTGTGTGTGTATAACGTTCAATCGCATATTTAATTTTTAAGTCTGATGTATATGATTTTGATATTAAATAAGAATGATGTAATCTTTATTGATTTCGTTGGCTTCCCCTATTTTCGTTTTGATTTAATCTTGTTTTCTTGATGTTGAATAAGATTCGTGTTTGAATTTTCAATTCACTGTGTACTTTTTAATCTACTTTTTCTATTTTGAATAATAAATAAAAAATTCACAATTTCTATCTTTTTAAAATATAAGTCAATACTTTGTGATTGAAGAATACGATGTTCGTATTTATTTTTCGCAGCTGTCAAAAATCGAAGCAAAATTAAAACGCAAATGATGAAATATTTTACATAAAATTATATATTAATAAATTGAAAGCCGACATGACGATGATGTATATTTTGAATTGTAATGATCGTATAATATTAAATTGTGATAATAAGGTAGCATTCGAAATGTGACCCCGTCGGCGACGGCGGCGGCGCTAGTATTTTGTTAATATATGATATTATATTTTATTTTTATTGGAATAATATAGCATTTATTGATGTACATTTTCTATATTTTTTCAAAAACAACATAATATAAGACCAAGTTAATGAAATAATATTGTAAAATCTCATTTTAAAAACGTTCGCCAATATTTCCCGTTGTTTCTTCATCTACGTACATCCTTTATTCCGGCAGGCTTTTCCCATCCTCATCCTTCCGTTTCGTATTTCTTCCCGCTCGGTTTGCTTATCTCGAGTATATTTTTTTCCTGTTTCTGTTGTTGTTGTTGATGAAGAAAGTTTAATAAAACCCCGGAGAGATGGGGTGTTGAAGTCTCCAACAAAATTTTCGACAACGTTTTGGTTTTTCGTAGTCGTATTTATTTATTTTTTTTTTCATCCTGCAGGTGTGAAGGAAAATTTTCGGAATCTTAATTAGATTTATGATTTTATTTTCTCTACGTTCGCTCGGGAATAAGAAAAAGGATTTTAAAATGTTGCGGTTACGACGGTGAACACAGGCTCAAGTTTCATTTTTATTTTATCTAATTATAAAAACATTAATTTTAATGCGTTTTTATAATTTTAAACTAAACATAATAATATTAGAGCCTATATAATTTTGACGGCAGCGTAAATTTAATAACTTATTCGTTTTGCGGTTGTTCAATACAACGCTTAGCTTTGTTTGTCGAACGTGAATCGACACCAATGTATATAATTTAATAATGTAAACCGTTTATATTTCGAAAGGTGCGATTAACCGAATTTGCACGATATTTCAAATAGTAAATTGATCACGTTCGTGTTAAATTTTATTATTATTTGATACGGTTTATGTGAATGCAATTATTGCGTTTTATTACGTTTCATAAACTAGTTTTACGCTATCTAAAAATTTATATTGAACATATTTTAATATAATAATAATAAGCAATTTAACAGATATTAGTTATGACAGTTTAATTTATAGAAAAACGACAATACTATTATACGCTATAATATATTAATTGAAACGTTTAATTTAAAAATTTAATATTATATATAGTTTTATAATATAGCAGCAAATCAAACAATTATCATTCTTTATACTTATTCATTTATTTGCACTAATATTATTTTTATATAAAAATTTAGATTATATAGTTTATAGTTATTTTTTTTAATAATTTATGTAATATTAATTAAAATTTATTTATATATAAAAATTGTTAATATATGATGTCTTTACTATGACTTTTTCAGATGATATGATTAAATATTCATGAAATTTTCAGTGTACGAAAGTATTAACCGTATTTGCGTATTTTTATGAAAGAAAATTATTAATAAAATAGTTAATTTTGCTGATGTATATATATATATATATATATATATATATATATATATATATATACATATATATATACATATATATATATATATATATATATATATATATATATATATATATATATATACACGAAATTTAAATACAATATTATATCTTGTCCACGGTTGATTACTCGTGTGACAAATCACAATATACACACGAAGATATGCAAGTATGGATGCGCCTTTAGACGATCAATGATGCGCAGCTTATTTACACACACACACACACACACACACACACACATATATATATATATATAATATAATATAAACATGCATCTAAATAATTAATTATCGGTTACGGCTTGTCATCCGATAACGGCCTTAAATTTGTCCAATATTTATATTATTATCTCCGTTGAAATCCGCCAGTAAATCATTTTGGTCGTAAGTCGAACAAATTAATATAGCGAACGGATGACAAGTTGCCGTAATTTTGCGCGCTCCAACCGACCGGTCAGATAAGGCTGTTACCAAATTCGCTCCTCTCATATGTATATATATATATATATATATATATATATATATATATATATACACCTTTATATACTTTATTTATACGTACAGGGTGTTTTAGAAACTATGACATTTTTTCTAAATTTCAATTCTCTTGTATCTTTTAGTAAAGCTATGTGCTTTTTTAACTCAAACGTTTTCTTAGGTTTTTAAAATATTAAAAAAAAATGTAATAAAAGTAATTCTAATCAATTATTAATGATGAAGTACAATTAGTACGTAAAAAGATTAACGATTCCATGAAAAATTTGAATATCGGTTCTGAATCTGAAATATAATAAAATATGAGAATGTTTGAAAATGATAATTTAAATAATATTTGAAAAAAAATCATTTTTTTTAAACAATAATACAAGAGTGTTATCACTGTTTCATCTAGCTTAAATTCTTGGAAAATCATAAAAAAATAGTTGTGCTAAATTAGTAAATATTTTTTTTTTGTATACTGGAATAATTTATAGCGTTATATAATTATATACGTTTTAAATATAATTTTCTTCTTGATTTTTAAACCGTACACAGTTTTCGAATTGCACTGTACACGTGGACGTGTGTACTTGTCCACGTTTATTTATGTGTTGGCATTTGGTCACAGTTCGATATTTGACCGTAAGCCCCCTAGTCGACCACGATCCTTTGATTGACGCCCCTGGTCGAGTTCGAGTGACACGACCATGATATACTCGCAGCCCTTTTGCCATGTACCTGGGGCGTTGAAACGGTGTCGTCGTCTCCCTCATTCCCATGTTTCCCAATTTTCTCCGATGGCAGCTCACCCCGACTATGGACAGGGAACATATTTCCAATTTTCGTCTCAAAGGCTTTTCTCTTTTCCATCTTGGACGGGCGAGAGGAAAAACAGAGTTGCTTTGCCGGTAACATTTTTCGCAGTGTAGACGCCCGTGTCGTTGAGTCTACGTGGAAAATTGGGTGCTTGCTTCGTGTACCGCGTCGAATTTTCCTTTACACATACGCATAGTTGAGTTTTTTTATATATACATTTCTTAGAAAATGGAAAAACAAATTGTGTTTTTCGTTTGTCTCCATGAAACTATTATTCTTTCACGTCTTTTCTAATACAAATACAACATTCCACTAGGATATATTTATAGTATATTGAAACAAAAGTGACATTAACCGAAAAACAGTTGGAATTTTATGAAGCAACTCATATTTTTTTTATTATTAATTTAATTATATTTTTTATATATTAAAAAAAAACATTTTTATACCAATATAACGTCAAGTTTTCATTTATTCTATCATGTTTAACGTGTAATTTTGTTTCGTTACGTTCGGAAAAACTCACCCTCAAATTTCCCGCATAACCGGTTGATTAATAAATAATATGCGAATATTAAATGATAACATCGTAATGTGAATATTATCCTTAATGCGTTTTCGATTCGTTTTCAGATATTGCCATTTGTGTTCGGTTTATAATGCGTATTTAAATCGCGATTAGTTATCGCGTATCATTAAAAATTGGAAAATCGATGTAAAATTGACTACTATTTGTTATAAAGTTTCGGGGGAGTGTTTTTTTTTTGGATCGTTGATTATCTATTTTTTTCATCGCTATATATTATATATTTTCAAAATAGATTAATGGATTATAATTTCCCGATGAAGGAATATTTTGTAAAGCCAGTTTTCATTAATATTTTTTTATTCTCAGGTTCTTTTTAAAATTTAGAGAGTAACGGCTTTTGTAAACACGCCTTTATCATAATTTATTTCTCTGCAATGTGTACTTTGTATCTTCATCGTTTATCTCGTTAATAATTACGCGCGTATTTTTTCCTTTGAAGGCGCACGCTTTCATTTAACGAAATATGCCGTATTTTTGTACTTCCTCTTCCTTTTTTTCCCGTCTATTTTCCTTGTGTACCGATTTTTTTTTCTTCAGTTTATATTTTATTTAGTACTGTTGCTTCGCGCGAGACGAACGAGAAGAGCGAAACGATCCTTTTGCAAATTTTTCGCGAGCGTCCTGTTCGTCCTGACGGAAAATTGTGTATCGCTCGCTTTTCCGAATTTTCCGACATTTTTTTTTCTCATATTTTTTTTGTAGAGATTTTCCCGACGATAACGCAGAGCCGGCGTCGTGATTTACTCGACGATACGGCGCGTCATGATGTGCGTGAAAAAGCCAATTTTTTCCTGCTACAGCTTTTCCGAACCACCTACCGCCCGTCCGCTGGAAAAACACTTTCAAATGCCTCCCCCTATCCCTCCCCCCCTTAACTCACGTCCCTTGTCAGTTTTCTAAACAAAATTGTCTGTCTCGGTTCATATTTAACCCGAGCTCAAAGGCTCTGTTTTCTGTTGCGAAGATGTACTGCGAAGATATTTCAAAATTGATTTTAAGATAGACCCCAGACTCGTTTTTCTTGATTTTATAAACGGTAGTGAGCGTATATATCAAATTAAATATTAAGTATCTTTAACGGTGATATATCATATATCTTTATTTACTTTTAAAAGTAGTCTCGCATTTGATCGCAGCTCAAAGGATTTATTTCCTTTGTGAAAATATAGTCAGAAAGCACTTCAAAATTGATTTAAAAGTTGATTCAGATCTTTTTATTATTTTTGTTTTGATAAATATATTTAAAATTGTGTTTAATATGCATTTTAATATTATATGTAAATCCTTTGATTCTCAACGTTTAGTTTGTGTAATAAATAAAATATAATATAGGTTTAGTTTGTACTAAAATTTGTGGTTAAATTTTACAAATCTTGTTTATTTATTATATGATTTTTAAATTGATTTAAAACCGGAACTTCCTGTGAATTGATAATGTATTCTATTATATAATATTTCAAAATTCATTCGTTATTAATTAGAATGAAGAGATTTTTTATACAGTAATATTTTTAAAATATAGATAATAAATAATATTAAATTGTTAGTTTTTAATAGAATAATGATATGAAATAATAGCCTTTTTATTGAAAAATCCTTTTTATCTTGGAATACGTTTTCAATTCTGAAAATTTGTACGTGTCAATCGTTTCGCGCCCTTTCGGCGTCTCTCGTCGGAAAAAGCGAGGAGTGGTCCTTATCGACCGCCCGAGGAAAAACCCTCGAAGCCTCCGCTTCATTTAGCGTCGCCACTTTTAGCTGAATTCTTGAGCCTCGAGGCTCATATTTTATGAAGGAGGCGGTCCACGGCTCAGATTCAAATGAGCTTCTTTTCGTAGTCGACCTGGTCTTCTTCTTCTTTTTCTTTTTCTTCTTCAACGTCGACGAATATTCAATTCGGTGCTCGACTTTTACATGAAGGGATGAGGGGGACCTTTATTGACCCTTAAAGTGCACACAGTAAAAAGGCACGACTTTGACAAGAGAAGATACTCTAGCAGAGAGAAGATCGCATTTACGAGCTCGCCGTGTGCTTTTTGCTCGCATTTATACCTATTGTACATACAAATATATAATACAAACCAATCGAATATTGGTTTCCTTTTTTTTATTTTTACGTTGCTTAAAGCGTTCTCAATATATACTGGTTTTGTTTTACAGTATTGTATTGTTAAATCTTTGTGCTTTACAATTTATTTTTATTCTGTTACGACTTTGTTCTGTTTTATTTATTATATAAGATTTTGTATAAAATTTAAGTATTTTTGAATGTCGTATATCTCTATAGTAAATATAAAAAAATCGATAACTTTCTTTTAAGTCCATTAGAAATATTATAATATTTGTGTGTTTGTATAATTTAAAAAAAATGTGACAGATTTCGTAATTATAAATGGTATATATTATTATGATAACCAGTATTTTGGTTAACCTAAAGACTTTTTTACATATATAAATATATGAAGACTTCTCTTATTGAGACACAATATCACGTTTATTGGTTTATATCGTAATTGCGGTTTTTTTTTTCTTCAACCTATGAATAAGTTGATTTTTGGCAAATTGAATTCCGCATTTCTGATATTTTTCTCCTTCTGAATCGATTGCTGTCCTCTCATCCTACTTTCCTCTTTCTAGTCGTACTCCAATTTCGCACTACGACCCTCAGGTTTTCACTCGTTCTCTCGCATTTTCCTCCAGATTACCAAACCGGTCTCGAATATTTTGGCTTCATCGGATCAAGTGATTTATTGTATTCAGATGTTATTATCTAATTTTATCTTGTGCTCTATCTAGTTTCAGATCAGACACGTTTCGTTCACGAAATCCGCCTAGAATAGAACCTTGACATATATTGATGAATTTAATATTATTAGTACTAGTTGTAATTTACGATGTACGCTTGTTCGCGTAGTACGTGTCGTGAATCAATGTAATGAGATGAACTATGTGTTGAATCTTATTAATTAATTAGTGATTTATAGAATAAATTATTAATATATAAATATTGTTCTATATATTCAGCCGTTATATATCTGTATCATATTTC
This sequence comes from Leptonema lineaticorne, assembly GCA_024500535.1. NCBI lineage: Eukaryota > Metazoa > Arthropoda > Insecta > Trichoptera > Hydropsychidae > Leptonema > Leptonema lineaticorne. The sequence continues at coordinate 12,202,999 of JANIJI010000017.1, forward strand.
CATCGTTTTCAAAGATGATCTGTTCCAATAATTAACTTTCTATTTTGAAACGACTTCCGATTTCCATCATCCCTTCAGATTTTACTCCATCCCTTATCGTGAAATAGACGAAGTGGAATCGTCGGTTCGATGGATACAAGGTACACAACTTGCCTAATTTATCTTTAGTTTTATTTACTTTGTTGTCTGGGGAGGAAATTTGCCTTGCATTGTAACCTTTGCCGTCGAGAACAATCTGCTACGTCTTTAGACTTAATGAAAATTCTGCACATACTTATCGACTTTCATTCTCTTATAAGGCTTATATAACTATAACACGAGAGTACAACCTGTGCGCTTTATTTATGTAAGGGTGCAACTTTATATTGAAAGATTTTCTAGTTGCGCTTATTTAAGGAATGTTTTAATTTTATTTTTTTTAACTATGTTCAAGATATAAATTTATATGAAATATTATTTTTATTTTTTTTAATAATAAAAATAATTATGAAATTGAAACGTTTATTTATAATATTTATTATGGTGTCAAAAATTTCTTATTTTGCAGAATATTTGTTCAATATACTGTCATCTATTAATTTTAATTCTTGTAAGTTGTGTGAATGTAATATACATATATATTTATATTACATATATTAATAAACCTATGATGAAATATTTTTCTAAGAATATAAAATAAAAAATTAAATATATTTTTATTTGAGCGTTATATTAATAATATATTATGTATGTCATTAATTCCATTATTACAATAATTTTCTATTGCAAAATATATTATTTCTATTATATAAATAAAAAAATATTCATATTATTTATGAAATTATAAATTTTGTATAAAGTTTAAGCATTATTATTTTAATGAAAATTGTTTGTAATAACTTTATATCAAGTATTTTGGAATGTAATATATTTTTCCCTGTACGCTAGTATAATTACTTTTTTTATTTTGAGAATTCTTCTTCTTAATTAACGTCGTTTAATTGTTGTTTTAATTTCGTAACGAATAATGTAATTACATTTTTTTAACCATTCATAGAATCAAAATTTAATTAAATGTAATAATTAGAAATAAAGTGTATTTTTTATATTTATAAAAAAATGAGTAGTCCAATATAATTACTAGAATTTATTTCACAATTTTATTATATAAAATATGTAACAATACTTCAAAATGTCAATAAAATTATTATCGTAAACTAAATGTTTGTTTACAGCAAGAACTTTATTTTTTTATTCATAATATTATTCATCTTGTTTTTGAAACGTTAACATAATTTTTGCATATTTATATTCTTAAAGATGTTTTTCTATTTTTTTTTATAATTAACATATTTATAATAATCTATTATTTTCTCCGTCTTCGTAACGGAAATAACGAATAACGTATAACGTTCACCATTTTATTATCGTTTTCCTTAAACGTGTTAGCGACACGTGGTAAAATTGAGACGACACCAGTCTCTTACCCTTACGTTCACCCAAATGTATTACACAATACATATATATATATATATATATATATATATATATACGTTTTCTTATTTACTTGTACAAGTGTGTACAATATAAATAATGCCGGGGAAAAGTCGAGAAAATCGTTCCTTTTTAAAGTCGACCTCGACGTCTTGTTCCTTTGTTCCGAGATCCGGTCTTTTTTCATCGTGTTTCCACACCATTTTTCCTATATATGTATACGTTTTTATTTTGGTCCCATTCAATCTAATTTAGTATCGAGACGAGTTCGGGATCCTGCTGACCGTTTTGTAAGAAACTTCATTTCGCAGACGTCAGCCATCCGATAAAACAAAGCAGAATCCAATTGAAGGATATATATATATATATATATATATATATATATATATATATACACTCGGTTGCCTGTTTGATGCCATGATTTGTCCTGAAGGCGTTGGTCACAGTTTGAAAACGAGCTCGTTACCAACCACTAACTCACTTAAACCGATAACTAACTTGTCAGTTCACATATATTAATACCTATAAATAATATATACAAAATTAATATATAAAACGAATCAACTCTTTTTAATATGTATGTTAAGATTGATAGTTAAAAATATATACAATATATTTCATTTTCTATTTCCATTGTCGTCACTCGTTTCAGTTATCTATCTTTCGTAGTATATTCTGCTAGATTGTTTCTTTCACTTTAGTTTTATATTGTGAACGAAAGATTCTCAGTCTTGACGTTCTTCGTAGTGTATATTACGAAGGTTCTCTTTATAAAGAGGTGTATTGAAGGTGGAAAAATGTTGTTGGAAATAACACGTAAGAAAAATGGAACTTTTACGTTTTCTCATACTTATCAAATGGTCGACACAACAAATATCGCGTTAATTAAATTTTCATTTTTCCATACATTTGATGATAATTTCAATGTAAATGTATGAAAATTAAACAAATTAATCAGTTAAAAATTATTAGAATATATTCTTATATGTAGAAAAATATATAGAAGGGAGAGAAAAGGAGCTTACTTTACGCGTCCATAAATATTTCACAGTCAATTTTTAATATGGGCAAAACGTCTCATTAGCATTTTCATTGTGGTTCGGGCACGGTTCCGCTTTTTCCCTTCAACTTTTCCTTTTTTTTTCGCTCTCTCGTCGTCTCCTCCATGCTTTATTTGAAGAAAAAGTCTAAATTTTCCATTTGAAAAATTTAAAAGTCTAATATTATTTAGCCGACGATGCCATAGGATGAGGGATGGCTTCGCCATCGGCAACATTTCGATGTTTCCCGGCATTACGAGACGAATTATTACATCGAAAAGACATTAAAATATATTTCTGTGTATGTATATATATATATATATGAATGTGCACAGATATAATTTCTACTTGTCGTTCAGTAATGTTTCTCTCGCATTTTTCCATGCCTACTGTTCAGGGTTGCCAAGTTAACTTTCTTATTTAAAGTCCGGTTGCCAATAAACCAATATCATTTAACAATAGAATATATTGTAAATATTATCAATCTGACTTTATATATATATATATATATATATATATATATATATATATATATATATATATTTTACATTTTCCACACTTATATTGATTTTGTATATCACTATATTTTTATGATTAAATTTGTGTTGATATATTGTGTTCTAAAATTCCATAACCCCGATTTGTTCTTTTGGAATTTTTGGTCCTCTCCAAGGAGATAGCAGGCGGCTGCTCACTCTCAGGGGAATTATGTGCAAACGGGCTGAAAATCTGGGGACCAAAATTTAATTCCGGCTGCGATTTTATATTCAAATTTAAAAAATTACATAGTGGATGAGTCAGCGATTACGATTGTGCGCCATGTGACGATATGAATCAAGTCGACTCGAAAATTTCCTCTCTTTTTCATCCCCGCTCGTATAATTTGATATATTGTAAACGAGACTTGTTCGCTATATATAATCAGTATATTTTAATCGAATTCCTATTCAAAGAGTTTTGTATATATTTTTATATAAAATATTTTCCATTATATTTTTATTTTTTCACTATTTCATATATTTATTCATTTTAAATAGAGAAATATCTTTAATTATCCAATGTCATTAATTAGTTTTATTTTTATATTATTAAATATTTTGTCAATTTTTGTAATCGTTTTTCAAATTAGATCCTGAAAAAATTCGATTATTATTATACCATATATAGTAAAAGTATCGTTTATTTTTTTAATTTTGGTATTTAATTACTTTATGCTGACTCACCTGAGAAAATATTGAAATTGAAGAATGGAGTCCCTCACAGTTATAGCTTTTATATGGTGTCTGTTTCGTTTCCAGGGTAACACTTAAGTCCTCTTGTATATTTATATATAATAGATAAATAGAAGTATTTTCTATTCGTTTGAGGGTCTCGTCTTCGCGCAATTTTCCAACAGTTTTATCGCCCGCATCCCATTTGTTATTGTTCACGGAAATTCAAACTTTCCAAAAGGTGTTTCCTCAGTGATGGATGTTCGGCTGCAGTCTCCTGTTCCTTCTATCAACCCCTAGAATGGGGATTAGAATGCGCCGTGTTTCATTAGGAGTTCTCTTGGGGGACACGACGGTGGTTCAGTCCCGTGGTAAAAACCAGTGCCCCATCGAGGGGGGAGAAAGCGACGGTGGTGTGATCTCGAGGTAAAAACCGAGGGCCCCACAGGGGTAAAACGAGCTTCCAATGGGGGTAAAAACGGGGTCCTCGTGCTGCCCCAGGGGCGGAGTCTCCCACGGGACGCATTCGACGAACCCGAATATGTTTCTACAATATATATTTATGCATATAAAGAAATAACAACTGCACTACAACGTTACGTTTGCAATAGTCGTCGTCGCCCTTCAAAAATCAATTTTGAACCCTTCGCTCTTTTTTTTCTTTTTTTTTTTTGGTTTGCTTTGTCGTTTACCGGTATTATTTGATGGAAATTATCTATTTTAAAGCGAGTCTTTAACAATACATTAAGAGCATTGTTAGTCTAAAATTCAATGGGGTCATTCCTATGAATTTTTTAGTTATATTTACGTTTAAATATTGTTTTCTTCTACAATTTGATTTTATCATTTCATCACTTTTTATAATATGTGGAACATATATTTTCATATTATTAAAATAATCTTCGTATATTAGGTTTTAATGAAAAATATATAAACATTGTACATAATATTATAATATAATATTTTTTCAATTATTTTAAGACCTTAATCATAATTTCGATTTTTGATTTTAAATAAAAAAAAATATTAATTTGTTAAATAAAATATTTTTATTTTGTAATAAACATTTCATTTCTTTTTATACAATTTTCAATAATATTTATTACCTAATATTGTAATTAATCGAGCAATCAGTCATTTATTTCAACGATCGTGTAATTATCTATAGAGTCACTTCGTACTTTTTGTGCACGAAATTAATTCATTATTCACATGCCATAATTTAATTTATATATATATATATATATATATATATATATATATTTTATCTCATGAAAACCATTATTACAAATATATGAACACAAATAAAAAAATCGCACTGTCGAATTTTAATATGCAAGTACACCGTCATTATTGTGCATTAACACAATCTCCCCCCCCGCAACAAATATCGTGTCGTGTACAATGAATCATCGGCCCGATGAGAATTAGAGTAATTTATGGTACGACTCGAAGTTTTATAAATTGTGCACTGGATGAAAGGAATGTCCTTAACGGTTATTTAGCGTTTAATTAAAATCATTTCCCTCTCGCTATGTTTGTAGAGCTATGAACGACAATTAGGAGCTTATTTTCGAAAGCGGTCTTTCCTAAATCGCATTATGTCTGTACGCTTGATGTTTTACATCCTTCAAAAATTTAATCAGCATTTCCAAATATTTTTACCCTTCGCGAAGTTTCATACATAACTATCAGTAAAATTCTATAATACTTTATGAACCATTATCATAAAAAAAATCTTTTTCTATTTTATTAATTCATATATATTTAAAAAAAATTAAAACTAATTATTTATATAAAACATATCATAAAATTTTTCTATAAAATCCGTTAATTTAATAATATCATTTACAAAAACTTTTTTGTATGTTTCTCCGGTACAAATCTTATGATTGATTTTTCGACAACTTTCCATTATTTAATTGAGTTAAAATTTTATACACTTACTCATTCTAGATCAACGTTTCCCAACCGGTGGTCCGCGGAAGAGTTCACTGACTTAAGTAATATTTTTGTTAGAAGTTATTTTCCATTTTGTTAGAAGTTATTTGCATTTGTTTGTGATTTGTTTATTATAATAGTTTCTCAATTAATAATTAGTAGTTTGTCTTTGAAGAATTGCTTTATTTATTCACCCTTGCATATGGTCACGACTAATAAGATATAAGTAATAATAGAATAGGTGGTCCGCGCTCATTCATTTTTAGGCTGAGTGGTCCGTAGACATCTGTGAGTTGGGAACCACTGTTCTAGATGGATAATATATTAACAGACATATTAATTAATTTATCAATTATTAATTATTTATAAATTTTACAATGACACATCCCATACGTATATTTTAATGCACATTTTGTGAAATTTTTTATAGTATCATTAATAATAAGTTCGGTGTATTAATATTCACGACTTTACATTTTTTAATTTCACACGACAGATGAATATTGAAAGATTTCGTTAATTTATATATCGTTTATGGACAGATGTTATATATACTATATTATATATATATATATATATATATATATATATATATATATATATATATATATATATTTTATTCCATGAATACGTCATAAATATGAAAAGGAAACGAGAATTAATAAGAAAACATCGCGATTCATAATATGGCGATTCCCAGTCGGCTCCGTTATGATTCGATATTGAATAGTGTTGATTACAGCACTCGTCTGTGTGTCGGATATTCGCGCGTCCCGTTATTTCCTATGGGGATTTTTCCTTTTCATTTCGAAAAGGGAAAATGCCCGACCGAAAGAAAAACCGCTTTCGGCTGAAAGGTGAAATCGCGGTCGTTGTCTGCGAAAATGTTCCCGCTAATATCCGATAACATTATTTAACACGCACGCAAATTGCTCTCGGCTTAAGCGCGAATAATACTCGTATTATGTATGAGCGTTAGAAACTATACATATAATATATCGTGTGTGTGTGTGTGTGTGTGTGTGTTTGTATGTTGTAATTATATAAAGATGAAATAATCTCCTTATCTGTCTTTTGATGTGAAATTTTCGTATAATCTTTCACGTTTTCTTAATGAAATATATTGTCGGCGTAAATTACTTTTATTAGCATTCGGTTAATTTATTTCGTATTCTGAGGTTTTCATTTCGCGTTCACGCGGCGATCGTAAAGTCGGTCGTTGTTTAAAATTTAATATTATTTATAATAATTATGTGTTATTTCTGGTATTTGTAATCCAGTTGAAATTCTTAATATTATTCAATCATCATTTGTGATTTAAATATAGAAAAATATTATTCATACTTCTGAATTATATTAAAATCTTATCTATAAATCTAAATTAAAACAATTTATTCAATATTTTTATCGTTTATGTTCAATTATATTAATGTTGAAAACTTTCGAAAATAGTTAAAATTATTATTCACCCTTCTGAACTTTCAAATATTATTATTTTTTAATATAAATCTGTATCAAATAATTTATTCAACATTTTTTGTGTTTATATATTTAGTATTAAAATTATTATTAAACATATTTCCGTCAACAATAATTGTATTATTGAAAAAAAACTTTATTCTATTACTTTATCGGTGACATTTATTTCACTATATTAATAACAATTTGTTATCGCCGCAAAATTTATCATTTAACCGAATGATTGATGAGATATCAAATATGAAAGATAAAGTGGTTTAATTTTACATGCGCATATTATCACTAATTATATATTAACAAGTTATTTTATATATTGATTATATATCAATTATTAATATTATAAATTATAATTATTATACAACGTAATATTTATAAATTTCATAGTCACCGTGTAGATTAATATGCGTTATATGCTGCGATATATCCATTGTGAAAATCGTGTGACGTAATTGAAAAATAAACCGCAAAACCGCGAAAAGGAGTTTGCCTTTACCCTTATTTCCCCTTCGCTTTTCTGCGATTTTCGCGGTCTCGCGTTTTCTTTTATTTTCCATTTTCGAATTTAGCCCTTCATTTTCTTCTGGCGTGGCGAAAAGTTAACCGTTTTCCCTCGGTCGACGCACCTTATTTTCATTTTTCACAGGACGAAACGACGACCTGATACTTTTTGGATTATCTTAACCCTATCAGTTACCGGATAATCTTTTTCGTCCGTCTTTAAATCTTACTTTTGTTCGCGATACGCTTACATTCTTCCTTCTCTGTGCTTTATGAATTCGATTACTTTACGATTATCCGTAAGCGTATATAAATTTCGTACGTTTAAAATTATTATATAAAATAAATGTATCTTGATATTTTTATTTTGTTTATTATATTATAATAATAAAAATTTCATTGAATTTTTATTTTATTCACAATCCTGTCTGTTGTTTATTTCTATAGCGTTTTCGATTTAATTTCGCTTCGACGGAAAAAAACGATCGGTTTTATCGCCGTTCATATTTTTTTTCTCCTATATAAATTTATCTAGATTATTTATTATCGTCGGACGATTAAAAACAAATATTTTCGCAGACTGTCGGAAGTCGAACTTTATCGCAAAGGATCGATCAATTTCGAAGCAAAGGCTGGTTGCTGTTTGGGGGAGCGACGTTGAAAAAAAAAAGTGAAGGCAGTGTTTGTATAAAATATTTACAACTTTTTCTCTTTTGACTGACTTTTTATTTGGCATTTAAGCTACCTGCGAAGGGCAACGGGAATGAAAGTATGTATATATATATATATATATATATATATATATATATATATATATAACGAGCCGGAAAAAAATGTAGGCGGGATTTTTCCCGGTAACAAGATTATTTTATATATTTTTCTGGAGCGTTGATTTTTTCCGTTTTTCGTCGACTTATTGTCGCGACGCAGTCTCGGAAAAGCGGAACAAAGACATCGTTTGTTTTTCCAATCGAAGACAAATTGGAGCGAACGTCTCGCGAACGACAGGAGAGAGAGAGAGAGAGAGAGAGAGAGAGAAAGGAAAAAAAAGGGAAAAAACCTTAAGATAAGAAGGACTCAGTTACCCTCTGGAGGTCCTCGTTTCGGTTTCCATCCCGGTAATCCCCTTATAATTAAAGAATTCCGTCCGCGTGCCACTTTCGACGATTTTCCTACACCGTTCGTTTTCCAATTGAATTTCAAATTGGCATTAAATAATGATATTTTACCAATTTGTACTTTTTTCTTTAAGTAATTTCTCGTTTCTCTTTACTCATTTCCTTAATTTATTATATTACGTGAGATTCTCTCTCTTTAACATAAATAAATTTAAACTTCACATATTATTTTTTTTTTGAAATTTTTATAGTATAATTAATATATTAAAACTTGTTTTATTTTAATCATAAATTTATTATACGCTCCAAAGTATATTATAAATTATAATAATACAATAAATATATATTTTATAAGTATGCATACTGAATTTATAAATTAATTAACCTTTTTGTAAATAGAATTTATGTTCGCTACGTATCTAACTTCCATAAATATTATTTTGAGAAAATAGTGTTTAAAGTTTATAACTGATATTTTGACAACTTTAAGCTCTCAATGTCGCATATAAGACGATGAGAAAATAAGAAGATTATGTGAATATAATCTACTTTAGAGAAAACAGTACTTTAGTTTACAACTATCGTACATTTATCACACAAGTTTTTGTATTTAAAATACGTCATTTGTATATAAATAATACATATTATTATTTTATGATATATTAAAATCATAAATATATTTTTTTTATAATATTATAAGGTTAAATCTTATATAAATCAATAGATAACGACTCGCAATGTTAACGCGTATCCTGACATTATTCGTTTTATTATATAACGCAATTGAAAATGTCCGTTATGATTGATATTTTGTAATATTCAATTTTCACTTTTTCTATATTAAATAGTCTCTATTATCGTAAATTTTATGCCGTTAATCATATTCATTAACATCGCCGCCGTATGCAAATCCGTCTCAATTACAATTATTAATAGTCGTAGTCATTAATCTTGATACTAGAAGAAAACGTCGTGAAGCGGAAAAAAAAATATATACAACAACAGCTCACTTATACGATACATCATAACAAGTTTTAGACGTTATAATCCCTATATTTCTCAACATTTATATTAAAATATTATATATATTATATTTATATGAAAAAAAAAACTCGACGAGGTTGTCGCCTGTGGGCAAAACGTAGGATTGATGACAAATTTAAAATATTCACAACACGTATTTTTTACATTATAAACTTGAAAATATTATAATTAAGTTGGATGCTATACGCATTTTTTTTTCATGATGATAAATGTGCTTTTTAGTACATCTAGGACGGTTGTGTTCAACCTTATAACTTTTTCTATATCGTCTCAAATATAGAAGAGTAAATTTGAATTACACATATATATTGTGTATTGAAATATTTTATATATATATAGAAATTCATATATGAAAATATCATAATATTTATTCGATTAAATATTTTTTCTTTCTACAAAATGAAAATATTCTCATATCTATTGCGATATCTCTAGTAAAAAAAAAACGTAATAAAATCATCAGTTACAGTTATGCAACATTATTGCATCACTATAACGATCTCGTTAGAAATGTTTCGTATTGTAATATCGTATATTATATATATATATATATATATATATATATATATATATATATATATATATATATATATACATATATATTTTTTGTGACTTGTATATGAGAATTTTGTAATAAAAATTCGTAATGAGCGTACGTGATCGTCCAGAAGCTTTCATATTTATATATTGAAAGACGAGTGCACAATGGACGCACGTGAACGTTACATATTTTCTCTATCGCACGATATGATAAAATTGTCTTATGAAATTATGTTTTAATGTTTTATTCGATATTATGTTAAAATTTTATATATATATATATATATATATATAATAGATTTTATACAATATGTCGTTGTAATATAACGCATAATATTGTCCCCCTATTGTACATCCATATGCATATTATGCAGATGGAAACGAATTCAAGTTGCGAAATCGTTTGCTATTTTTCGTAACGGACGACATTAATAAAAATTTTACTATCGTTACGTCCTCTGGAGAAGAATATCGTAACATTCCTAGTTTTTCGCCTTTTTCTATTTTTTTTTTCTCTTTCTCTCGTTTTCTCATTCTCTCTCAATCTCTCTCTCTCTATCTCCTATTCGTTTCTATTTTTTCATCGTTTTTCCCCCATTTCGCTACTATAGTGGTACGTGATTGAATTTTTGCAACGCTACAACCGACGCTTCTCAAACTGTTCCGTTCGCCGTACTGCGCGAGCATTAGTGTGATTTATGTTGCCTTATCGTTCGATGTTAAAACGAACGAGCACCTTCAACTTTGCTCCCTTTCGTCGTTTTTCATTTTAAATTTTCATGAGCTCGAATTATAATTCGAGCTTATTTGTTTACACTTTTCTTTTTACTATTTCTATTATTTTTATTATTTATCTTATCTGAGAATTTTTCTTATGTAATAATAGCCGGTTTCCGTTGGGAAGATCGTGTTTGGTGCGCATTGAAATTACGCGATGTTAAAAGATTGATTAACACACTTTCAGCGGATATTGCCGTTGTACTATTATTTAATTTCTCAATTAAATACGGGAAACTTGGACATGGATTTATGTTTTACGATTTTTCTTCTCTTGTTTTCTTTTTAACGATTCAATACGGCTTTAAATAAGGAAATCTATTTATCGAATGATATTTGTGTATTCTATTTATTTTTATTGATTTTTAAATTCTAGAAACATCCCGTCTTAATATTATTTTTTTATTTAAGATTTATGTTCATTTTATATAGTTAGTAATTGTTTGTTTTTTTAATGTATGTTTATAAAATTGAGATTTAAATATTGAATTATAAAAGGAAATATTAAATTGTCTTCAAATATTTTAATCTAATTTTTCATAATTTATTAAAAATAACCCACAATATTGATCAGTCTAAAATTTATTTAAAATGATTAACATCATTATAATCCTGTTTTTTATTATTGAAAATTGTGAATTTGTCTTTTCTTAAAAAAAAAAAAAACATTGTTTTCTTATGAAAATTCAATATGCGAGTTATATTGATATAATTTCATTTTTGTTTCTTAGTCATAATATATTTTTTATTATTCTTTACCACTCACTGATTTTGCTTTGATCATTTGAAGAAGGCTTTGTTTTTTACCTTTAAATATGTATCAAAAATAATTATATATAGTACACTCAAGACTCGTTTTATGACATATTTATTATAAGTTCTAGACAAATCGCATAAAATGAGGTTTGAAGGTATATTCATATCATAGTCACAGAACTACATTTATTTATTACTCAATCAATCCATAATACTATTATAAAAAAAACATATTTGAAATGTTTCTATTTTGTCATTAATACTTTATTTGAAATTACAAATTATGTGAAAATGTAAAGATTGAGCATCATCAGTTCTATTTTCGTTTTATACACCACGAATCCAAATTATTTTAGTTTGCGTCATTATCTCGGTTTTCCCTCGGCATTTTCCGAATTCAAATGGATTGATAAACGTATCTCAACATCGCAAAGGCTATGTCAACGTTCGGCATTGTCGAATCATGTCCAAATTATCGCATTTCGGCATCGGTTTCGTTTCGCGTGATTCGAATTTCGACATCCATCAAACGGGATACGCTAGCATCCTTTTCTTACACCAAAAAAAAAAAAAAAAAAAAGGAAAAAAACACATTCCAAATCCCCAAACGAACGCCTAATGTGAGGATAAGTTTCCCGTGACCTGTCGTATGTTGAACGGGATCGTCGATTTTCACGTCTTGGAATATTGACCGAAGACGATTTAGGCTGTCAGGAGAGACTGATCATCGCGGTCTCATCTAGGCAGATTGTCTATCATAATATATCACCGGAATCCCGATTTGTGGCAATCTAAAAATGACCGAAAATACCTTTAGATTTTCCATTTATATATATATATATATATATATATATATATATATATGTATGTATATATATATGTATGTGTATGTGTTTACAATCGTTGATGACTATATAATAAAATCGAAGTATTTCATGTAATATCATATCATAATAAATACTATTAACTATATTTATTTTTTGCTTTCTATATTGTGACTAAAAACATATTGTTAATCGATATAAGAATGCATTAGAATGATGTATTCTAAATTCTAGTTTTTAAAAACATGAAATGTATTATGACTTCAAAAGCATTTTAATGTGTTTGTTCTACAATTTTTTTTAAATCTCGATATATGAATTAATAATTATTCATCAATTCAAAGATGTATAGTTAACTAGATATGCAGGAAAGAATATTCATGATATCTACTAATTAATGGAAATTTGAATACTTTAATCGTGTTACATCCGATAAAATTTAATCTCCTATAATTTTTATTTAAAGGAAAAATATTAGGTCGTTATAATTCTGTCAAAAAAATCTGAATCTACTTGAGTAATTTGAAAATAATTCATTGTTTATTTAGAACTGTATCATTAAAAGTCATAATTGAAATGATAATCGCTAATTTTCGAACACAAAGAAGAATTAATTATAATATTATTATATTATTCAACAATTTAATTGAATTATTATATAAGTGATTAATGTCTATAGTATATTTATATAGTTTTCAGCCGACTCGCCGTTTGAAAATCACTGATTTAAACAGACAATACTCGTTGCGGACCGCAATTTTGATGCTTCCAAAGCCGATCATTTATATTCGACACCGGGACGGTTTTAACGTCGATTTTCAGCGACGTTTGATCGATGTTCGCCGTTTCGCTTTTGGCAGTTTTGCGCCACATCGCGAACGGGCTTCGAGCCGGCAGGGTTAATCGAATCGCGTCGCCGTTCAATTAGCGTCGCATTCACGCTTTCGACTTTTGACTCCCTTTGTGTGAATCGAAAAAGAAAAAAAAAACTGCGTGACGCCATTTCGCTTTAAATTCAAACATCGACTACAGAAATATGTAATAAATATTATAATAATAATAAACGTTTAATTTATCAATATTCTTCGTCGACCTCATTTTGAGAACGTAATAAATTATATCCGTGAAAGTGATCAATTGTAAATTATAATTAAACGATTTTATAATATAATATTACGTGAAAGTACATTATCAACATAACTTTCACACGGTTCAAGTTAACATTTCTCGATACATTTTTCGTGTTTTCATATTAATTGTACATAATTCACAATTAAGCCGAAATTTAATATTATATCAAAATTTAAGATCACGCTCTTATCTCATTATTATTCATATTTTTATTGAATTTTTAACACCGTACAACAAATGACGCGTTTTTGTTGTTTACGATTGTTTATGATTTGTTGTTATTTACGATCGTCGATTTATATATATATATATATATATATATATATATATATATATATATATATATATATATATATATATACAATATATAGGTGTATTATTTATTACTAGGTAGCGATAAATGTCGAATTTTTACGACCATGTTTCTGTTTTTTTTTATTATTATTATTTTATTTTTAATAATTCTAAAGCGTGAAGCGGCGGACGCATTTTTTATTTATTTATTTATTTATTAGACGCTTAAAATTTGTTATTAAAAATATAATTCGTGGTGAAAGTTTAGGCTTTTGGGCCATCTTATAACGGCTGTAATTATAGCGGCTGTAATGTTTCATAATTATGGTAAAAACCTCGTTCGTCCGTCACATGCCGAATTAGGGACAAGATTGTCGGATTATCTCGGATACTATAATTTATATGATATTTTTAATATTTATTAATAAATTCATCTGAAAATTATATAAAAGAATTATGTTTCTTATATATCTTTAATATTTAATTTAATTTTATTAAAAAAATAATAATTTATGATTGAAAGTATATTATATATTGAGCTATATATATTATATCACGAATAAATTCTTTATATTCTGAGTACAAATTATTATGATTCACTGTTTTTTTATTTATTATTTTGATATTAATACGTCGAATATTATTTTATAATTTTGAATTTGTTTCATACAAGAAATTCTAACTTTAAAGTTAATCATGTTTATACAATTATTAAAAATATATTATCAATTTATATAAAAAGAATATTTCATAATATATTGTAGGAAAAAATAATTGGAAATTTATTTATTTCACTTTTATTATATGATAAAATTAATATTAGTGTATGGTCTCGAGATTAAATTGAAAAATTCACAAAATTGAAATTAATAATTGAATAATTTATTGCGAATGTTGTTAATATTGTTCCGCATATTTTTTTTTCTACCTCGAAAACAAGTGTGTTTTTGTCGCTTCGGTGTGAACGCGGCATTATAAATTTACGCATATTTTACGCTGAAAAATTGCTTTACACGAGCTGAAATCTGTCGCCATTTTGTCCGAATTAATATCTGATGTGTGTACGTGTGTGTGTGTGTTCGTGTTGTGCGTGCGCGTGTGTGCGCACGTGCTTATATAAATAAATAATATTTTCCATGCGAACAATGTGAGTTTTCCCCCTACAATCGGTCTTTTATTTTCCCGTTTTCGGTTCATTTTATCTTTATTTATATATTTTTCATTGTTTCTCGTGTTTTTTTTTTGATGTTGTTTTTTTCATTTATATTTTTATATATAGGATTTTAAAATGTATATTTTGTTCTATGAAATTATTATTTTTCATAATATATTATTTCGAACTTATTTCTGGAAAATTGATGTCGTCGTTTTCAATTGAAATACAATAAAATATATTATTTTCATTGAAAATAAAATATAAATTTAATTTTATAATTTATATATTTTTATTCACATGATTTTTTTTCATTATTAATAATTAGAAACTTATATCTATTAATATTATTATTTCATGGAGATTAATGAGTTATTTATTCCATTTTTAATATTCTTTTAAAAGTGTTACACTATAATATACGTTTTTTTAAATCAATTCATATCGATATTTTATTGCATCATTTTACTATTATTTTTAAATTATAAATTTTAAATACACGTACTCGCATATAATCTGCAGTTATATTTGACACACGTCAGGATCAATGTTGTGCATATTTTAATATATTCTATAATTACGTAATTTTATCAAGTCTGAAGACTTTCATATAATGATTATATAAATACCAAATATTATAATGGAATATTTTTCAATTTCAATAAGTTTTTATGAATATATTACGTTGTAAATTTTCAATTTATATATAATAAAATTTTCAATATATGTATTATAGATTTTTATCGACCTTAACACTTCGATTATTCCGCGACGTCCTGTATATACGTAATAATAATCGAGGGATACCGTACCGAGTTTCGGTCGGTGGATTCCTGTTTCCATCCCTTTCGCGCATTTTAATTCCGTCCCGTTTCGTCGAAATCGGCACACTCGAAATGTATGCAAATCCCGGGCAAAAATAAATAAAGGGCGTAATGGCGTAATTGTTTCGGGGTAACTCGCCACAACTGGGCTTATGTTGTCCCAACTTTTGTTGCGCGGATTACTGGTCCTTTTTCCCCATTCCCCAATTGTTCCTCATCGGACCTCCATTCCTCCCTTACGGCTCGCAAAGGGTTAATTGTGGCTGACCTTTATTTCGGCGCAAAAAGGGAAAAATCGCAAATTACGCATATATATATATATATATATATATATATATATATATATATATATATATATATATACGCGTGAACTGAGGAAAAACTCCGCAAAATGACGCACTTGTCAATTTTTTCCCCATATGAAAATCGTGCTAAACGTGCCAAACGATTTACAGTTTATTGTTGTTGTGTATTTTTTTTTGTTTTTTGTTATGGTTCGTTATCTGTGTGCGTGTTTTTTTTTCAACGTTTGTCCGTTTTAAATCTCTATGATGATAGAATATGTTTTTAAATTTTGTACAAAATAGGTAATTATTATGTTATGTAATCTATTTTTAAAATTATATATTCGGAAATTTTATTCAATCGAAACTATTTCATCTGTTTAATCTATATACGATATTAATACAAATTATTTTAAAATTCATAATTATTATTATTTCATATATGTTAATTTATAAATTTACATCATTTGCTTAATTTATTAATGGACTCTATATATGTTTTAAATCGTTTATTATTTTTTCAATAATTCATATATGTTATGTTTATTTTATATGACTTTGCTTTAAATAATATTTAAAAATATTTTTAAGTAATTATTATTTATTTCAATATAAAAAAAAATTGTTACAAAAATTCTAAATAAAAAAAATGTTTATATTTTTAATAATTATTACAGTTTTCTAAAAATACAATTTAAAAAAAAAAGATTTATTAACACAAGAGTATCGTTTACAATTTAAATATAATATATTGATATTTAAACCATTCGTAGTGAATTGATTTCGATCGGAAAAAATAAATAAATCTTTATACTCAATAATGTATGTATTTAATTTTTAATATAAAATATTTACGTATATTTAATATACGCATGCGTTCTATATTTGTAACGATTTTATTACGATATATTATATTTCAATGCTTATCGTTTTTATCGATAATGTCGACATTTATTTATTCGGATGCTACGTTTCGCCGTTAAATTTTTGCGTGTTCGAAAGTCCAAAGAGAAATAAATATAAATAAAATACAAATATAAGCGTGCAATCAAATCTGTTTATTTATCGTTTTTATCGCGAAAAACACTATTAAAACGGCGAATTTATCGTCGCGAAAAATTGGACGACGCCTTTAATGAAAATGACGCAGTTCCTTATATAAAATTTTCCCTTTTATTGCAAATTACCAAAGCAAAAGTTCGATTAATTTCCGAGTATTACTCTAATTATATCGCGTTATAATGGCGATGTAACGGTTATGAATTTATCACGTTTTCCGGAAAACGTTTAGAGCTTTTATTATTTATACGAATTTTCCTCAACAGATAGACGATTCTTCACAACAGTTTTCCCGCGAGTTCTTTGATTTATACGACGACTATTTCGAAATATCTGCTTTTATATAATAAATTTTGTTTATATTTTTTAATTTTGATTTATATTAGTTTTGAGTTGTTTTCTACCATTATTTTCATTGCGGACTAAATTATTTTATTATATATTATTATGATGAATTTTCTTAAAGATGCTAAATGGTCATTATGCTATAATATTTATTATATTTAAAATTTTTATAATTAATATAAATTAAAATGAGTTTAGAAAAAAATCTAAATATCACTAATAATTTTATTTAAACTATACATTAATTATTTATTTGATTAATATTTTTATTAGTTATAACTATGATTTGGTAAATCTTTCTGAAATAAATAATAAGTGTCAAGATTGGGCATAGAGCTAATGACTCGATCTCATAATATAAAAATAAATCATTATCTATGAAATGTTTAATAGATAATTAAATTCATTTAAAACTATCGTCAATTTTTTTTTCATTAATTGATATATATTACAAAATATTAAAAAAAAATCTATAATTTTATATTAATTTTGAAAGTCGCCAAATGCGAAATGTGACATATTAAATTTTAAATCTACAATCTTAATTCACTCCGCATACATACATTCACACACACACTTTTCACGTATATAATAATATCCACTTTCTTATTCCCGGTTTTCCCTTTTTATGCTCCCGGTGTGCTTTTCTCGGTACAAACTAGCGTCGTTAAACTCGTCGTTTTATTTGCGCGTTAACGTCGCGTATCCACCGAGGCGATTCCTTTGCAGGGCTAAATCTTCCAAATCTGCCAGTCGTTAACCGAAAGGCCTGGGTGCTGCAGTGGGTGGCAAAAGAAAAAGGACTCACTAATACCCGTCGAATTCACCCCGTGTCCTGGCAGAAGGGGTGAGCGGTGCGGGGGTGTTACGGCGTTGGATAAAAGCTTTTCCTTGATGAAATTAAGCGAGCGCTCAAATCCGAGCCTTGCCCCCCTTTACTCGGTAACGCCATAATAATAATAACCGTAAAATTTTCACCGGTAAAATACTGCGTAGGCTCTCTCTCGCTTTTCCGTCTTCTTTTCGATCCCCCCCCCCCTCACACACACACACACACACATTTTGAATTTTCGCGAATTTCGTTTACGGTTTTTAACGCTCGATCGCCGTACAACAGGACGATTTTACAATGTCGCACGTTTCGAGTTTCTGATTCTCAGAATAGGTTTCTAATGTGCACGAAAAGCTTCGAAGCTTCTGTGCTTTTGTTGGAACGTTGCTCGAGACGTGAACACGCGTACGGCTTAAGACTTATGTTGTGCTTCTCAAACATTCAATATTTACTCGTATAATTGACACTTTTACATTCTTTTTCATATATATTATATATATATATATATATATATATATATATATATATATATATATATATATATATATATTATATATATATATATATTATTTTATTTAATTAAATTGTATTTTATAATATTCATATGATTAGTTCAAAAAACAATTATTTGGTTTAAAACTTTACACACGAGACGTTTCGTAGCGTTAATGGCGAATTTTTTACTTCAAATTTAAAATTATTATATAAAAAAATAATGTATTCTTTTATAAATTATTTTTTTATATTTTAATATTTTATATACCTCTGCTGTGTACTGGTTATATATAGAATATATGGATTTATTGAACAAATTTCTAAGCCTAAAAAAAAAGTTTTCGTCACCATTTCTGAAATTTTATTATAAAAACAATATATTGATTTATATAGTCGTTTTATTATTCTATATTTATTGAATTTTTTAACTTTAGTAATCCTACTGTTAAGATTCTCAAGTTTAAACCAAAAAGTTTCAAAATTTCAATGCCGAAACTATAGTTTGGTTTGTCTGTTTGAAAATTTTATCTCTATTTAAAAGATTATTATTTTACACTTCATATTATAATATATAAAGAGTGTCGAAATTCATTACAATAAAATTAACATAAGTAATCAATTATTGCCGCGCTTCGAATTAATATCAATCATGTTAAAGTAAATTGAGAATCGGATTCAATTCTTGAAATTCGAATCCCCATTGAATAATCTTTCTATATGAGAATTTACCGGTATTTTTCCTACACGTGAAATCTATGTTTGCCGAATTTATTTCTCCTTTGTAAATTCGAGGCATCATCGTTGACGCGTCGAAGTTTTTTTCCTATGTTAGCTTAACGGAAAAGGGCATTTTCGCATGAGAGCACCATAAAAGGGCTCAAAAGCCATCTCCGTTCGTCCCCTCTTGTTACAAATGGTGAGTTTACATCTTCGACTAACCCTCTTGCATATATTTTTGTGTATAACGTGCGTAATATACATATATATATGTATATAAATATATATATGCATGTGCATTTCTTTCAACTCATCACCTTCGGGCTCTCCAAACGGGTAACACTGCACTTTTTCATCATCTCATGTATGCATGTGTCAGAATGGGGCTGGTTTTTTCTTCGTCCTTATCGTCGAGGTTGCCGTTAAATCTCCGCTCGTTTGACTTCCCTGGATATTTTAGTATGAAAGTTCAGCGTTAGGATCTAGTTTTTTTTTCCTGACGTCATTCTTTCCCCTTTGTAGAAAAATCGTTCTCTTTTATTCGGCCGTAAATAATGTATGTATCGTAAGATTTTAGGGAAAAAAGATGGAAGTTAAAATGTGAAGTGAATTTGTTTCGTTTCATTGAACGATCTGATCAAGATTCCAATTTCCCTTCATATTATACAGTGTTAAAGTACGAATGATATTTTTCGAATTATAATTAGATTATTAGGAAATTTTATATTCGTCACATTTTATTAGATAAATGCTCTTCTACGTATTATAAAAAAAAACTTTTTACGATACGAATTTTAAAGTAAATTTTAGGAACATCCGGTATATTTCTTTGAATACATAATCTTAGAATTGAACCTTGCAAAATTCCAGGATCACAAGTACATTGATGAATATCTCTTTCCACCGAAACTGCACGGATTTCGTACCGCAACTTTGAAGATTTAATGCATCCCATACTAAAGTTACGTGATATTGTGCGGTCGGGAAAACTTTGGAAAATCTCTTAAAGATCGCGTCTTTCGCATGAATCCTTTCGCGTAACATAAAATACGGTTCTACCATATAAGTACATCTGCGATGGTTTTCACAATTATATAGTGCATTGTTAATATATATTATACATTTTCAATTCATGTTACATATTAAAGTATCGCTGCAGACGCTTTCATCGAGTTCAATACAAGTTTATACGATATTTTATATTATTTAAAATCATACTGAAATATATTATTATTATTAATGAATTGATAGATTTAAAACAGAATAGCATTTTATATATTACATTTTATTCTAAAACCATCGTATTTTTACTTTAAATAATGACATTTACTATCAACTATACGTATTTGACTGTTTTTTCTAAGGATTTTTATATCGACATTCGTATATAATATATATATATGTATATATATATATATATATATATATATATATATATATATATATATATATATATATATATATATGTGGTCAAACGGGTCGTATAGGTAGACCATTCGATGTTATTGTACGTAAGTGCTCCATTAGTCGTTTATCTGATGGTGCACAATGGTTACAGGGGTTGTCAACCCCATCCCTTCATATCTACGATCGGAACCCTTCGAATGTGTGTATAACGCTATATTTTTCCATCTATCAAATCTCACTAATGAATATTCAAATGTGTCGTGTTCGAATAAATACGAATAATTTTATTAATTTAATTTTTCGTACGTATACTTTATAAAATTATTTAATTTAATAAAATGTTAAAATATATATTGTATATAGATTTTACATGATTTAAACTATATCCGCTTTCGTTCAAATATGTTAACCTTGCGTATTAAAATATTATAAAAATTTACAATATAATAGTCGCAATAACACTTAAATCATTATTTCGAGGATGTAAATCTTTTTTAACGACTTTTCACGTCAGACATACATACTAATGTAAAATTTTGACATTGATGTCAATGATTTTCACAACATTACGTTGAATATTAATCTACGTATTAATATTTACGATAATTATAATGCAGTAATATATTATATTATGAATTACACTTTTAATATTATAGTCGTTATTCATTTTGTCGCTCTAAAAATACTGCGTTTTCAAAATCGATGCATAAAACTATTTTTTTTAAAACATAGACGACCTTCATAATTAATACCATATAATATTTCAATAACAATCATTTTTTAATTAATGGCTAATATTTGTCAATAATTACATTGAATTAATCTTATGTAATCTTGTATTATATAGCGGATACTCATTTTCTTAAATTTTTAATTATATCAATTTTATAAATATGAGCACATCTAGTTTTAGATTTAGCTATATAAATGATAATTGTTGATTAATATTATAATGCTTTTTTACGATTATTATATACGAGATATCGTATCGAAAAAGGGTTCGAATATTATTATTATAATATGTGTAATGTATTCGCAGCATTTTTTGAAAATTTCTACTCATTTACACGCGCGCCGTAATTGAATTTCGACCGTTCTCTACTTTCGCACGAACAAAAGCTCGTCGATATAATATATAACGTAATATAATACTGTGTGGCGTTTTTCCCATGAATGTCCATCTCGTAAATAGCAGTTTGGCGATTCGATATCGATATAATGCTATATATATATATATATATATATATATATATATATATATATATATATTCATTTATATGCACGATTGACTATATAAAATTGATGACAAAATGACCGCACATCGTTTTATAACCGATGAAAAATATCCATTGTCATGTTGAAGATCGTAAAGGTAAAATTTGTATATATATGACTTAATTGTCTTTATATATTCGAATAAATAATGATGAAATATTGTATTTTTTTTATTATATTTATTATTATTAATTTTATTCAGAATATTTAATGAATATACAACGAAAATAATCTATTAACGTTTCTAAGTCATAGACATAATTGTATATTAGCGATGCTAATGTATGAAATATTCATGTGAAAAAATCAGTTTGAACCACTTTTCTGTCCTATTTATTTTTCAGTATTCAACTTTCGATCGTTGCACTTGGAAAATGTGTTGGTATAATTTGTTGCCATGGTGTGATATTACTGTCCATTTAGTAGCTTCACTTAATATTCTTTCTATGAATTCATATACATATATAATATTAATATATACCGTGACTGGAGACCAAAGATATTTTTTTGAATTATTAATAATTTAATATGAAAGTACATTTTATTAACAATATTTCAGTGTTCCTTAGAAAAAAATATTGTTTTTAGAATATTTTTAAATTAAAATACGTATCATTTTTTATCGTCGAAAAACAAATTAAATTATTCACTATTATTTTTCATTAATCAATAAAACGACGCCATGAATAATTTAAGTTTGTTTTTTTTTATCATAACGAATACGTATTGCGTTTAAATATGTATGCGTATATATATTTATATGTATATTTGGATTTTTCTTCTTTTCGCGAATTTTCAATATTTATGAGTTTTCTATCGTTCTTTGCTTTTCGCCGGCTTTTTTTTGTCGGAAAAACTTTTTTGTTTTTACGGCGTCGTAAACGTTTTCGTCGCAGTGTCAACTCTCCAACGCGTACATTTTTCATTTATGGCATTTTCGCCGTTGTTGCCATTTATATATATATATATATTTTTTCTATCGATGTTTGTTGTTGTCGCCGCCGCTGTTTTTGTTGTTGTTGTTGTTGTTAGGCTTGAAAATCGCCGTAATAAAACTGGAAAATTTTCCCCGACGCGAAAATCGGCGACGTGATTTTCACCGCATGTGAAAAATATATATTATATATATATATATATATATATATATATATATATATATATAATACAATAATATAGAGTCGAATGCGGCCGATTCGTGTTTACAGTGGAAAATCGTTCGATTTTCCATAAATCGCCCTCGTAACTAATGTATTGTATTATTTTTATATTATTATATCGCTTTGTTTGCTAATAATAACGACGTCGAACGCATTGTTGTATTGTGATCGTTTTGTTGATGTCATTTTCATCATTTATTCGTTTATCAATCGATTTCATCAATATTATATTCCGTACATTGTCAATGATATACCGTCACATTTTCATTAAAAATATCTCTATGGTTATTACAATACAAATATTTGAAATTCATATGTTCATCAATTTTCGTTTATCGATACAAAATGGTTATTTCGTTTTGATGGAATTTTATTTCAATACTTTTTTTATAATTATATTATGATTTTATTATAAAAAATTACAATATTTTTATATATCTTCCTTTATAAACCTAATGATTTTAATAGTTTATTGAAAATGCTAAATTATTTTTAAAATTAAATAAATGTAGTAAATCAATGGCGTATATACACAATTAAATTTTAATCAATAGTTTAAATATTTTTAGATAAAATCAGTTTTAGATAAAATATTACGATAAAAATAATTTAGATGTTATGGGTGAGTTAAAATTTTATTACGTAAAATTTTAGTATTTGGAATGGTTTTAATATATAATTTTTATATTTTGTACGAACTTGTTTCTTTGAAATCACGATACATAATATATTCATTTAATTCTGAAACTATTAAAACGTAAATGGAATAAAGATTTTTTTTTTTTTTGAGAAAAAGAAAACACGATTTGCTTTTATTATTTAATATAAAATTTGCAATCTACGCGATATGAATATATAATATTTTTTTCGTACTTTAGACAACGAACGTCTAATACAACGCAATAAAACTTTATTGCACTATATTGTTTTGACATAAACGACTTTCAGTTCGTACGTAAACATGGAAAATGAACGTCTCGTATACATATTACCAGACCTATATATATGTACGTATGAAAATAATATTATTCGCAAAGAAGGACATATAGGAGAGACGTAGGGGGTTGTAGATTTTAGAAAATTGCTTTTTAAGGCGCACCCAAGTTTAAGTTAAAATATAGTTTTTGTTGATAGTGCACTCGTAAATAAAAACTTGAACACAGAAGCAAGCTACTGGCTTATAAAAGTTATATGTTTATAATATAAATTGAATTGTATGCGATTTAATGCATTTTTTAAATAATTTAAAATTATTAGAATATATAAAAAAATTCATAACACATTTTATATTTCTAAAACAATTTACATTACTGTGATTAAGATGAACGTTTTATTTTTAACATTATCTTGATCGATGTTTCTCAATTGGAACCATATGTTGCACGTTTAATATTATATATTTCGTATGTGAAGTTCAAAAGTTTAAGTAATTAATTTAGAAAATTGTAATACATTTGATAGGCTGCATAAATTTTATTTGTTTAGTTTATATACTTACATCTGTTCATAATATTTTCATAAATATATAAATGATAAATATAGTTCATTAACTATAACTAAATATCATTTTGAACAAATATTTTCATTAGACAAATGATCAATCTATATTTTAAATTAGAAAGAAATCTCATTTATATACAGAAAAATCGATGTAAAAAATTTGGAGTACAAATAAATGTAATTTAGATGGAATTATATATAATTAAATTTATAAAAAATACTTCTTTTAATGTATATTAGATTTTAAATAAAAAAACGTTATTTTTTCTATAAAATCGGTAGTCTAGATTGCGTTTCTATAGTCGTCCATATTTTCAAAAATTTCAATTGTGCCGTTTGATTTTCAATAATTATAAAAGTAATAAATATAATATTATTATATACATATATATTATTACTATTTGCTCATTATATTATATCTGAAAATAAATCGTGTGTGTGTGTGTGTGTGTGTGTGCTGAATCATTTTATATACAATGCCATAGTCACGTACTGCGATATTTAACCAGAATGACGGTAGCAATCAATGTTTCGGTCGAGTCGAAGAAATGTTTATTATATGAACGTACATAATCTTAAACATCCTATATATTATATATATATAGGATGTTTAAGATTATATGGACTATTTACGAGTGTTTTAGTTAAGTTAATAATTTCCATATATTCTATTAAATGTTATATATATTTCAAAAATATGTCGAGATTTACGCGTTTTATTTATTTACCAAACCGCCAATGGTGTAAATATTTTATTATGATATAAACTGAATCCATTTCGGTTTAGAGATAATATGCAAGTTGTGTTATTCGGGCATGGATAATCGAGAGTGAAATATCCTGTATATAACATACACGTATATGTGATATGTTTAATATAATGTCACGTCACGTCAGACCGTCTCCGGTCTTCATACGAGGCCGAGTAAGTTGATTTTATCGTCGGTCCCCAAGGGATTTATGGTCCATGAAGTCCTCCCCGGTTAGCCCTTTGCCCTAACCACCTTCGCCATCAACCGAAAACCACCATCGTTCCATACTACCACCGCCTAGACTATTCTCTAGTCGTCGACGTTCTGCTCTCCATCTGAATTATTATGTATGCGCAGTTAGGTCAAAAAATTACCCGAACGGAAGAAATGAAGTCATCGGAGATTTCTCCAATGCTGAATTACTAGAAACTTCTGGATAATACTCCATTCACTTCAAATTTATACGATTTTTATTATAGTTATATATAAAAATATATTGAAATACATATCTATAATAATATTAGTTCTTATTTATGTCAATTCATTATGGCTTGATATCATAAAAATGTGATAAAATTTTTAATATAATTCTTTATAATAAAATAAATCTTTAAAACGTGAAAACTATCTAATGAACATTCATTTAATTTTTTTTTGTATTGTGTTTTATTTAGAGATGTGTACCTAAATTCCGGATACTTTTTGAACTGGCAACGTGTTTTTAAGCTATAAACATATTTTCGCCGAAGACGGACGCCTCGACGTCGAAAAACGTACCGGCTTATTTTCATTACCCCTCTTAATCCGGATTAGAACCGGGATTTTAATAATCCGGACGTCTCGGTGGTTGTGCTCGAGGAACGCCGGCAAGTGGCCACTTAACAGCTCAGTCTGACTCCATACTCTTAACCCTCACACCATACCATTTTCTTTTTTCTTTTTTTTTTTTGTGAAACCGCTGCAACGGTTCGATTTTTTGCAATAGGCACCACCATTCTTCGACCCCATTTTATACACGTATATATTACGTATATTCGAAGCACTTTGAAGGATATTGGGCGGCGACGGCGGTCGTGAAAATTCCTCAACGGTTTTTCTTCTGGACCATTTTCTCCAGGATTCCGATCTCGTAATCCACTCACGTCCCGCGGGATCTTCGCTCCCGGGTTATATCGACCTGGTGGTATCTCTTCCCGGGAATGATGGTTATGATTATGGGGGCGGGTTTTGGTGAATACTTTCCTTCTTTCGCATCTTTTTCCTTTACGTTCATTGCGTCGATCGACTGTCTCGCTTCTGTACATTTTTTTTCCCTTCTAAGGTCTCCTGTGCCCTCTCGATGAAGTATCTTTTACGATCCAATTAAATTTTAACTTTCGTCACGGTCATGCCTTTTATGGCGGAGTTCCGCACCTTCTTTTTTGCCGGAGAGTGCGTCGAATTAGCCGTTGAGACCATTCAGTGGAGATTTCCGCACCTCGAGCTTATTCAAATTCGTTGATTAGTGAAAATTGTCAAATTTTAATTCCGCCAAATGTCCCTCCGTTATTTTGATTTTTACGTTGCCCTATACTAAAAAAAAATCTTTTTTTTTCTCTGTTTCAGGTAAGTCAGCATATTTCGACGTTACGCAACGTTCGCTTTTTAAACGTTAACGTAACAAGACTGCGTCTCGCATTTATACCACTAATTATGTATAATTATACAAATGGGCTTTCGAGGTACGGTATTTAGATTTCACAATATTTATTTATTAATGATTAATCGATAAGAATATTCGTTAATATACGCAACTTTCTTTAGAAATATCCGAGTATTTTACTGAGAAAAATTCGAAATTTCAATAACAAACTTTTAACGTTTTTCTCGTCTTCAATACAATGATATTGCGTTTTATATATAATACTGATTTAAGCAATTTGTTAGTTTCTTTTTTTTTTTTTTTTTGTACAGTTTCAGTTTTATGTGTAATAGTATTCTAGGATTCTCAGACAGATACTTGGTAGTATAATTGGATAGCTTTACGTTAGATTAAAGGTATTCTGAAAGCAGTATAAAAACTTGTTTAGTTTAAGCAGTTAGCGAGCACTATTCTAAATTGTTTTACAAGAGATGTTATCACATTTTCAATTGAAAATTCAAAATATTCAAAATGATTTCAGATTTTTCGATTTTTGAATTACTTTATTATTAATATATCAAAAAAATATTTTTTTTTTAAATAAAAGGAAATTTTAACACTCGTAGCTATAAAAATTGAACATTTTCCCGGTTCGAAATTGAAAATTTAAGCGTTTGACTCGATGGCGAAGGTTATATAATATATTGCGTAAACAGCAATATATCGGTGAAATATTGCGTGTTACGACATGAAATATTGTTAAAATATGCTAAGTAAAACATTGGTTCCATTGATGCTTTACTAATGTTTCGGCGTCAGACTATAAAACGTAATTTTTCCTTTTTTATCGACCGTTCTTCTATTTTATATATACAACACATATATGAGACTATAATATTATATATAGACGTGTTTATATTGAATTTAATTTTTATATATGTATTTTTTTTAAATCAATATCGTAGTTGCACGGTGTGCAAAATTCGTATACACGATTATCGATCGTGATTTTTCAAGGCGATTCGAATTCTTTGTGCTTTTTCAATGTTATAAAATGCGTACAAGATATTTCGGTTTTTCGTCTGTTCTGTAGTTTTTATTTTTATTTTTGGTATTGTTATTAAATGCCGTTTTATAATATTGTTGTTTTTTTATATTGTATATAAAAGGAGAGGAATTTTAATTTTGTGTGTTCGTTGACTTCTGAGATGTTTTAATTCAGATGTTTTTAATTTTTTCACATTTGCGAACCGTTGAAAATTTATAATATATTGTAAACTTGCACATGATTAGTATTTAATATACAATCGAAAATAACATATCAGAATAACTAATAATAATATTTTCTATTTTTCAATAAGAAAAAATATATTGTGCTTAGATATTTGAGTGAAATTAAACAATACTTCGATTAGATTTCACATCTTTCGAAAAAGATTTTCTATTTAATGATAATATATAAAAAGTATTTTTCGTACACTATCAATTTTTTTTCAAAAGGCAAAGTTGACGATCACTGGTTTTATTGATAGCGTGCTAATTTCATGTTTTTTCTAATCATTTTTTGAGATCTAGTGTAGTGTGTTAATTTTGTAAGAAGTTCTAACTTATATAATTCATGAAATATGATGACAGCGTGTACGATGATTAAATATTTATATTTTGAATAAATCATTCTTCATTGAAATAATAAAATAAAATTTGACAAAAACTATTGATATGAACTATCTCTATAAATTGGAAATATTATTTGAAGGATTTTACATTGTCGGCGATAAGCGTTCGTATTTCGCACATTTCTTATAATATTATATTACACATGAATAAATCAGTGGCGTTACAAGTCCGCAATTGGGGCCTTGGCCTCTTTTTCGCCTTTCTTAGCGCCGATTTATTGTTTTATGATGTCAGATAGCTGCTTTTGCCCCCAAACTTTAACTGTAAATCGAGAAATTCTACGATTTATAGTATTTCCATAATGAAAAATTAGCTTATATAACGATTGTTTTTTTCATTATATTATATTTGACATCAAACTAATTTATTTTTAATTTTTGCCTTTCTGAATAATAGTTTTGTGTTTTTATTTTAAATTAACAGGTTTTTGTGTTTTATTTATTCAGAATTGAGTCATTTATGCAGTTTGAAAATAAACGAGTTAATCCAAACATTAACTATATTTATTCATAGTCATTAATAATATATGACTTGTATACAAATTTTGATTGAGTCTAACATTTGTTAACTTTGACAAACAGATTTTAATAGATAATTTCATTGTATTCAATTCAAAATAAATATTCATTCTTATTTAATCTTTTTTTATATTATAACATATAATCAAAAATAATTTATTTAATCGTTATTAATACGATTTATATACTTAGAATGTTTATAGGTTTTGAAAATCTAATCGTTTGCCGATTTCAAATTCGCAACGAGAGAGATAACTTCATTTCAATTTGGATAATTGAATTCTGTTTTATCGAATTTAAAAGAAAATTTGTATATTTACGACAAATTGTGTAGCATTTAAACCAATCAAATTGCGTCGGTTACGACGCCTCTGTCTTCCACCTCAAGCCAATTTTCCACGGTCTCGTCCGTCTTCGGAAATTTTTCCGCTTAAATTCCATCGGATTAATTCGATTTGTCTGTTAAGTTTTCCTTTCGGCGATAAACAAGCGCTAAAGGCCTCACAAATTGATTCTTTTCAATTTTTTTTCTCACTCATTCTCTCTCTCTCTCTCTCTCTCTCTCTCTTCAATCTCTTTTTTCAGAGACGAAGGCTTCTCCCCTGCGTATCTTCGGTCCTCTACGTGAATTATATTTACCTTCGGAAATGGAATGCCTTTGTGGGATGGGAGAAGGACAGTTTTCCTTCGATCTCGTACTTTTCTTCCTTTTCTTACTCTATCTCCTTTGATTCTTTTTTTTGTGTCATTTTAACACGAAGTGACCTATTCAATGGTTGGTACGCGTCTGAGGACGAAATCTCACGTGTGGAAAACCCTTATGCCCGGTCAACGTCGAACACCCTTGACATTTTCTTACATATTTTTTTTTCGATTGAATCGCATTAGAAGAAGCTGTTACATTATTTTTACATACATAATTATAATATATTATATAAATAATTTATTATAAATTTATAATGTATATATATTATGAACATGTTATTTTTTTTATACGTCACATTTCATTACATTTTCACGAATATTTTCTTAGCACATTTTATCAAAGGTTACATACATTGTAAACATTATAAATATATACATAATAAAGTACTATTTACTTAATTGAACTTCAAAATGCCACCGACGAACCGTACACTATCCGCGTATCAATTGTATCCTTCGCATTGTAAGCGCACAATACGATGCCTTTTTTCCATCCTATTTCTTCTCGTCGTGTCCGAATTTTCATTGTTTATTTCGAACCACAATGCTCATGGGTCGACCTAATATAATAGCATTTCGTGTTTTCGGTAGTAGGGCGGATACTTTAAGGGCGGCCGTAATTCGAATTGCGATAGCTCGTGAAAGCCTCCAGGAATACGGTGTGGGCGGATGGAGGAACCTTTCATTGTCAGCGTGTGTTAAGCTTAACGAGATTAATTAAATACTTGTCTAATCTTAGCTTTAATTATATACACATAATGCGTACCGATGTTACACGTGGAAACGTTCCGCGATGAACTTTAAAATCCGACTTTTCATCACGGCCAAATTCAATTTAATTAATTTTCGCTTCTCGTACATAATATATATATATAACGTTCATAATGTGATTTTCTATATATTAATATTAAAAACGGCTCGTTTATAATAAATTATAATAGAATGTGCGTTCTTTATAACAAGTAAATTGAGGGGGGGGGGTGGCGCATTTTGTATTATATTATACTTATTTAACCGCCAACATCGGAAATAGTTTTGAAATTTTACATTGTTTTAAAGTTGATATTAAAATTTAATTCAATATTGCATAAGTTTGTTTGAATCTGAGCCAAGTTGGCAACGTCCAGGTGGTGCACACGTAAACCACTAACAAATACCGTTAAAGTTTTCCTTAAAAAAAAAAACATTTTTTTTCTCATATATTATATATATATTATAATATCGTATGACGCACTTTAGGTTAAAATAAATAAATTATCTGATTTTTATCGTTATTAAAAAAAAATGTGAATTTTATTATAAAAATTCTACCTGTCGAAATTATTCTAACACTCGATGAGCGGACGAAATCGTTTGAGAAATTCTTTAATAGCGGGCGTTTTTTTTTACTAATTTAAAAAAAAGTTTCAAAAAAACATAGAATTTTTTTTTGCATTTTATTTATCCTTTTTTGAAGTAGCTAAATAAATAATATTTGTACAAATATCACCTTCTTGATTATACGATTTTTTTTATAATTATAAAGAAAAAACATTAAAAAGTTTGAAGCAACTTTAAATAATTTAATAGTTTAGAATTAAAACCATTTTTCAAAACATGAACTCTTGTGTAGAGAAACGGTACAGGAAACACAAATATAACTCGTTAATAATTTGAAATTTATAAGTATTAAACGATCCGTAACCCGCTGTTAACGCATGATTCTTAAAAAACTGAATATTCTGTGGCCCGCTGTTGACGTTCGGCCCCCAAAAACAGAAAATTCTTGTCTGTTTTTTATATGTTGTGTTAAAAATATTGTATATTATATATTCAAATCACTGATACTACTTTCTTATGATTTTATTCGATGATATATGTGTATTCGAAACTTCACTACGCAGCATAACAATGCGGGATTGAAAAAAATGGTTAAATCTCCTGCGGGCACTGCTGGGACTCGAATGGCTGCGAGTTAAGTTGACGAGGCGAGCACTGCGACAACTTAACACTATATATATTTTTCGTGTCTTTTATATATATATATATATATTTATTCTTGCCGCCTCTTTCCTTTTTATGACTCATGTGTGACCCATATATCGTTTTGAAAGAGCGCTCCCGGTTATCCCGGGGTGCTCACTGAGCGACCTTTGTCTTCGCAGGACCCGTCCGCTAACACCCTCAACCCTCTCGGTATGCGGGTGGGATATAAATGGTTTTCATCGCTCTTGTCTCGCCTCGGTAATATACTAGTTTTTTTTTCCACGAGCCGCCCGTTATTTACAGTGCCGGGGCCAGTGGAATTTTCCAGATTGTGAGGCCCGTTCATATAAATAAAATTCGCTTTTTAGCCTTTCTTCTTTCCGCCGCTTCTCTCGCCCGAACTATTTACTGCCGACCTCGTTCACATTAACTTCTCCGTGTCAGGGGTGGCCAATTTGATTCTTATCGCTTAGTTTATTGATATTTAAATCAACATTTTTGTTATAAATTTATGTTTAAACTTTATTATTATTAATTATAGAATTAAATTACTTTACTGAAAAATTTATAATTCATTGAGATATCACATTATAAAAGTGTGACCTCGGCGGCGGCGTCTGACGCTAATATTTTATATATATGATAAATTCTCTTAATAATGTTATTTTTTGTATGCAATATAATACACAGTTTAAATGAAGTAGAAATGATATATATTGAATATCGTGGATTTTTTGTTAATTTTAAACTAATACAATCATTTATGATATATTAGAAATCTACATTCATTAAACAAAAATATGGTACAATAAAATATTTTCATGTGAATTGGTTATCATTTTTTTATGGTATTGATTATGATTTTCAAAATCGTACGAAAGTAGAAGACTGAAATTTAGAGTTTTTTTTTTATATTTTCCACCTACGCCAATTGCTTCTCCCTTGCGTCGCACAAGAAGTAATTTCGCGCTTACCCTCGCCGTTGAGGGTCCGTTTTTCCACCCCGCCCGTTTCGCGAAAATTCGGCGCGCCGCTTTTCCGGACGTCCGTAAGATTGTCGCGTTCCTTATATATATATATATATATATATATATATATATATATATATATATATATATATATATATATATATATATATATACACATATACATATATTTTTTTCTTTTTCACCCGAGGCGGACGGGTGGTCGTGTGGGTGGCGATGTAATAGAAGAAGTAATTTCGTCGCGAATGTGAAAAGTTTGCTCGTTTGCGAAATTGCGTCGGCAAAGCCCAGACGTTGAGTGACGCGATCGCTTCGATGCGTTTTACATTTTTAACGAATTGGGATTCTGCCTAAGTGCTAAATAATCACCTCTTGCCGCCCAAACCGCCCTCTTACCCCCCTCCCACTCCACTTAGACCGCCCGTCCATTATGAAATTATACATTTTTTATACTGTTCATTGTTATTGTTATTGTTCGGACGTAAATTTTAATTTCAATTTAAGAGTGGAAGACTTCGTTTATATTATATGACAAATATTTCTCATTATATTTTTGTCTACATTAAAACTTTTTATCTCGCATCGTCTCAAGTATCATTTTTTTTTTGTAATTAATCGTCTAGATATCTTTATACTAAAATTAATATATCTTAAAAATATTTTTAATTATTAACAACTACATTGATAACTATCTATCATTTCATATTCATGAATTTTTATGTTAATTTAAATAATATTATATATGTTTTACGTAATTAAGTTAGACATTGATCGAATATATTTTTACGATTTGTTAATTTTTTGAAAAAATCTTAAATATTAATTTTTACTGAGAATATTAATTTTCAATTATTATTAAGATCATTTATTTTATATATACATATATATGATTTTTTTATAATATTTTATAATAATCTTTAAAGAAAATGCTGTTTTATAAACAATAGAAGTGCTTATATTTTTAAAAATAATAATTATGTTAATTTCAATATAGAATTTATGAAATTTTATAAAAGAAACACGATTTGATATAAACAAACCGTTAACCTAGAAAATTATTAATTAATTAAAATAATATCTAATTAGTTAATTATTCAAATTGCCGAATATTTTATTTGAAACATGTATTAAAACAACCATTAAGATGTTAATTAATACTTTTAAAATATTCAAATGCGTTATATTATCTGTAAACATCTTAGTTGTTACGTTAGATTCAAGTTATGTTTGGTATTATTTTACACGAAATATTTTTAATTATTACTTATAAAACGTTTCTATCGAGTAATAATCGTAAAATTTCATATGCTTAATACGTCATTAAAATATTTGTTTAAAAGCATGAATACTTTTTAGCAATAAAATATTTGGAAAATCAATACGGAAAAATATATTTAACAACCAAAATAAATTCGTGATAAGTCTAATATTGCATAATATAGGAAGTTTTTTAGAAAATTTTTATATTAAGGCGATATTTACGAAAATGTATATTTTCTTATTTTTTTAAACAGATTATGGAAAAGTGGAGTTTTTAATACTGGAAAAAAACGGTAGAGTTTTCCACCAGCTGTTTCACGCTAGCTTACTTATTTTCCAACTCGTGCTAGTTTTCGCATTTATTTCCACGTATATATATATATATATATATATATATATATATATATATATATATGTGTGTGTGTGTGTGTTTGTTTTTATTTTGCTTATAGATTCTTCGGAACTATTGAGAGTAAAACAAGAATAGGAAATAAAAAAAGACAAACTTTCACATTTGGAGAACGCGAATGTTACGTTATGTTTTATGATTTATTTCGGTGGAATGTTTCATATATATAATAAGAATTATAAAATTATTTTTCGATTTTTTTTTCAATATATTGAAATGTAAATTAATAATATATTCGTAAAATATATCGCATATGATTATATTAAGTTATGTATATATGTATATATAATGTATTTCTCTGTCATAGTCTATTTTATCTTAACTAAAGTTGAGAGAGATTAGTTTTTCACATGTAAACGTTAGTGCAAACCTAATTTCGCCCGAGTTAATTGAGACGTGCCATTCTGAGCCACCTTAAATATCATTTAGCTTTCTTGGCTCTCGCGCTTATCACCGTAGAAAGCGTAAAATTATATTTATATGTTGTGCCAGCAAACATTATCCTCGTGATGTAAGATATTCATTGAGATTTGACGGGGCACCCGCGTCTTGTACACACATATGGATGGGGACATTTTGGACTAACATTGGGGTGGATTGATCCTCTGCTTTCATTCGCTTACGCTAAAAGCCCCGGACTATTTATTTTGCTCGGTGGATTAATTCGGCCTTTACAGCCTGGGCATGTATTGATCCTTTATAAATAATGATGTAATCCCGACACGCAAATGTGTTTTCATTGTGAGATTCGATGATGTGAGTTACATGAGACAAGTTCTATATATGAAAACTGTCTGCGGTGACCATTCATCCCAATATGGTCTTCACAAATTACGTTCGAATCAAGTTTCTCCCTCTTTCAATACTTCGAATTGTGACTATTATATTACTTAAAATCAATATTTTGGAAAAGACGTATATATTCTATAATTATTTATATTGAATTAAAAACGTATTTTAAGAACAGCAGCTAAAATTACTAGATTATAAATTAATTTTTATAAGAAAATATGATATAAACAAATAAAAATATCATAGATGAATTAAGGAATCAATAGTTGTGAAGCAAATAAACGATCATGTTATCATTTCCGTATATTAACTGTGTTTTTTTTTTATTATATTATATATTAATGTAACATCTAGCTGTGCCATAAATGTGCGTTTAATGGCTTTTTATCGTCGGTTGATGTTTCACTTCGCTGAACAATATCATATTTTAAAGTGCACTTAAAAAATGTGTTCAGAACTTGTTTACTTATTCAACTCCGGCATGAAATCTCTCGGGAGATTTTTTTTTTCGGACGGAATACGAAATTCTTTTTTCTACGAATATTTTTCAAATCTCGTTTATCGGAAGCGGTTTTTAAAAATTTTACGAGAATTGTTTTAATTTTCAGCAAACAAAAAAAAAAACGAAATAATATACTATTTTGGTTTTAATAATTTATATCATCATATTTTCGATGTAGTAGTAAAGCTATTTTATTTTTATGGTATTTCCGTATGTGTGTCGTGCTTTGAGTGTGTGTAGTTATAGCCGTTTCTAAAATCAGTTTGTACGAATCCAATTTCGATTAATTAGATTTTACGATGCGCCCGTTTGTTCTTTATTATCCTTGACGAAGATTCGATTCCCGTTTAGTGATGATGATCGTGTGGTCTCCCCATTGTTAACCCTCATTGCTCGCTGAACCGTAAAGTCGCCTTCGCGACACATGCGATAGTGGTAAATGGGAGATCCCGGTTTGCTCCGCGGGCGTTACTATAATGGAATATAAACCTCTTGTACAGCCCTTTGAATGCCAATTTGAGGGTATCGTCTCGCGGGGCACCGGCTATCGATTAATCGAGGGGGTCTTCTCATATCCCATTCCCCTAATATCTTACACCAGTGGTGTAAAACTTACTATCTTACAGCTAAATACTTTTAATATGAAATTCAAGAGCTTGTTTATAATTTTCATGCTTATTATTTAGTAATATTTTTGATATGAATTGAAATTTGTAAATAATAATAATAATAATGAATAAAAAAAATATTGAACTTATATAGTTACTTAAATTTCTACGATCCGCAGTCTCTCATACAAGTTTTTGACCCTGTGTAAATTTGAGTTCGAAACTCCTGTCTTACACTTCTGAAGTAAGGAGACGTTTGGGAGGAGGTTCGCGGAGATTCGAAAGCTCCTGAGGGTGGGCTTAAAGTTTCTCAGAGATGTTTCCAAAACTGTGTACAATGGTCACGCCATGTCCCATGCGTACCGTACCCCAGTTATGACGGTTAACTATTTACGACTCGAACAATACAAGAGAACCACCTATGTGTGTCCTTTCACATAAGATCCAAAAACTAAATCCCGTCGTGACAGACGCATTCGGTACGCTATTGTTGTTGAGAACCAAATGTGAAGCCAATCAGCTCTCGGTTCCCGTATGGGACTCGTCCGGAAGCTCGGTGTTTTCGATGTATGTTTCTTAGAGGGTGTTTGATGGGCGTTGGGTTTGAACGAAACTTTATTTGAGAGTTAACGATTAGTTTCGATACACTGAACCTTTCCCTCACCTCCTTGTTCACGAACGGCTCGTCGAACTTTCTGGATGTAATGGACATTTTGATAAATGTACTCTCTTTGCTGGATTGTTACAGTTTGTCGCTCGTCTCTAAACATCGAGCCACATTCTGTTCGCAAGAACGCTTTCACTGTCATTGCAAATAATTGATGTTTTTTTCCTTTTATTCTTACGGGTAATTTGCGACCGCTTTATGGGCGTTTTGTTATCTGCATCGTTGCACTTTATTGCTCGTTCGATATAAAAATGTAATTGATTCGTCGATTAACAGGAACGCTTTTAGCGTTCAAAACTTTACGACGTCTTGTTTCTAAACTATCGAATGGCTTAATTGCTGCCATTGTGATAACAATATTAATAAATTTAATTGCTTGACATCGTCTCGTCCTTCTTTCAATTACTCTTATATATGAGTCCAATTAAATTATGTTTTTCCTTATATCTATTATTTTATAGTTTTATGTCGAGTATTTTTAATATAAGAACCTCTGGGACACGTCGACTTGGTCCCGTGAGTAATAGCGAAGTCGCACAAGTTGTAGACCGGGCTTACGGCGTTAATTATGAAAACATCCAATCTCATAAGCGGCTTTGCCAGTGTGTATGCAAATTTTAGATAAGACGATTGGATCGAATGGCATAAAATATTAATTTCGTCGTAATGACGCGCGTCAGATTGAACTTTCCCATCTGGGGCGTTGGCTCTTTTAGCCCACCCTCTTCCCCAAAATATTACATTTTGTCGCCGGGGTGCTTCTTCAACAAGTTAACATCGTACTGCTTAAACGGTCTCTCCATGCTCCGGGAACGGTAGACGTTATCCACGATGATCTTCATTTATTCCGTTTATAAGAGAGAGGATTCTTTTTCGTTTCGTATCTATTTTTCGCGTATTGCGCGCCATATTCTCTTAACGATGCCACATTTGTCTAGATCCACCCTCCGTTTCGCTATTCCTAGTCTCTCATGAATGGATGCTAAATTAGAATGTTACGCCCTCAAATAAGTGAAAATCTGATTTATTCAACGATATTAAGCTCCTTATGTGCGCTTACATGTATGAGAATAGATGTAGAAACGATCAGGATAACGATCTTTTATGATTAATCTGTGTTTGGGGAGAATATACTAGAACTAGATTTTTCGTATTTAAATATACACATGAAATCCTTATACAATATAACCTATATTTATATACGTATACCATATATAGTAAGAAAATATTATAGGATTACTTTATGTATTATCATTCATAATATAATTATAAAATAAAATACATTAGGATATAAATCTATCGTTTTTATTCGTTATTGTACAACACAATGTAGACATTTTATTGTTTCGTTCGATAAATCATACGCGATCATAAAAATAAATACAATTCGGTACAACTATAAAACTTCCGCGATAGGTAACACGCTTTTGAATACACAGCGTGTTCTGGGTTCCAAGTCTGAAGTTTTTTTTTTAACATTTTAAATGTCTTTTTTTTATCATTAATACAGAAAAATGTTAAAAAAAATAATATTTTTTATTTATCTATTTAATTAATAATATAATAATTTTATAAAAAATATCGAAAAATATGCATTTCAAGTCTGTATAAACAATTATGTTTAATCTTCAATTTTTCATCAATATTATTTTAATAAAATATTCTGAAATGGTTTCATTTCTTTATATAAATATATTTAAATTTTTATCTAGCTAAGTTGTATATTTATTTATCATCTAAAATATCTGATTTTTTTTATAATATTGTATGATTCATATAATATTTCTGAATTTTCTTTTTCTAGATTTTTCCAATCTTTTCACTATGTATTAAATTCAAATTATAAAAAATGAATACTACTGCATGAATCTATTCCAATTATTTTATTAATAAATTTTATATATCAATTATATTAAATTTACAATATTATATATATATATATATATATATATATATATATATATATATATATATATATATATATTTAAAATTATATATTTATAATAATAAAAAAATGAAATCCGACCGTTGACACGTTACAATAATTCACGTAAATTTACGTCATACGATTTTACGATTGCGCACGTTTTATTATGCACCTTCGTGTACATTTTATATACACATATAAATAAATATATATAATAAATAATAAATATATATATATATATATATATATATATATATATATATATATATATATATATATATATATATAATATTAATGCAATATAACGGCGATCGAAAAGATACATATATATATATATATATATATATATATATATATATATATATATATATATATATTCGATGGCGGTCCGATATACGTTGTTACGTTTACGTTCCGCCCGTTTGTTACGTCCGCGCTACGTAATACATATTTACGGTTGCCCGAAACGGAACTTTGGTGTGGTGTGGTGCCGGGGGC
This sequence comes from Leptonema lineaticorne, assembly GCA_024500535.1. Lineage (NCBI taxonomy): Eukaryota > Metazoa > Arthropoda > Insecta > Trichoptera > Hydropsychidae > Leptonema > Leptonema lineaticorne. Next base: position 12,243,060 of record JANIJI010000017.1, read on the forward strand.
CGGAAGAACCACACGGGTGACTTTCACACCCACCGCCATAAATGTGTCCTCCGCGTTATGACTATTTTATTACGTCTTCTTCGGTTTGCTTCTGACGCAGAAAACGCGCGAGCGCATCAGGTTATTTTTACGTTTTATGTCCGTATTTAATAATTCAATACTAATAAATATTCACGCTTATACACTTGTATATACGTTTTTTTTTTGTTCGTATATATTATACTATATATATTATTTTATTTTACTATTATTTCGATATTTTTAATGTGTTCGCGTTATGTTATAAATCGTTTAAGATTAACGTCTCATTTTTTAATTTCGTAGTATCGTTGCGTTTCTAAATGATTATCATTAACTTTGCTTTCTGACGATTGTATATATTTAATGATGTATTTCAATATATTTTAGAGGATTGATCGATATTATATATACAGCTAAACACTATATTTAAATAAATATTTATATATTATTGTAATAAATATTTTAGGTTTAAACCTTTTTTATGATGAAGTTTTTATCGTTGTCTTAGAATTAATTTACAATAATAATAAATTTCAATATTTTGATATTTTTGAATATTAAAAAATCAATAAATAATTTAATAAATTGATAAATATTATAATAATTATATAACTGAAAAAACATAATTAATTTCATTTTTAAAATTAATATAATATATAATTTATATATATAATTTTGATTTTAGTACATTCCGAATTAATTAACACCGCACAAAGTACTAACGAATGCAGCGTCGCGGGTTTTAAACATTTATCACAAACTAAAATTTACACGCGTACATTTTAATTAAACTCTAATTAGAATCATAAAATAAGTTAATTGTCGTGTATTATTGATACATGGCGTAGATGGTGGGTCTTGTAAAAAGGGGGTCCGGTTTAATCGCCATTGTACGACAAAATTAGAAGCGGAACACGTCGCCGGTGAGCGTTTTTATTGCGTCCATATATCGAGTCTCAACCCCATGCCGACGATGGTAACGAGGATGGGCGACCGTGGTGGTAAAAGAAGGTAACTGTGGTAACCATCGTGACGGTAGTGATGGCGATGGTGGCGGGCTCCGAACCTAGTCACGATGGAGGCGAAAGAGACCTCTCGCAAATCACATTATTCGTAGGCCGCAGCTCTTAACCTTCTTGCTGCGAGTCTTTCCCTTCTTTTTTTCTTTTTTTTTTTTTTTACACCCCCTTACTTATCTCACCGTTCGGCCAGGTCTGCTCGGCTTGAAGAGGGCGTGTCACTTTCGAGCTCAAAAAGTAACCGGAATAATTTATTATTCATTATCGTCAATTGCATTAGACGTTAAAAGTACTCTTATATTATGTATGTATATATATATATATAGTCTTCTATTTGAAAAAATACTTAAAAAAGCTTTTAAGTTTTTTCAAAGGCGAATTTAATTCCTTTTTTAATTGTTTTATAATAATTTAAAAATATTCTCAAAACATATATTTTCCCAAAATGCAATGTTCTGTTTAGGAAAGATGAAATTCACCACAGTTTATAGAGAAAATGGTAGTAATATTTTTTTCTATAGATTTAAACTTGATAATTTAAACCATTTTAGAGTTCAATAGTTATAGATGAATTCTCAGACTTTTTAAGTCACTTGTCTCTTCATTTTTCGACTATCTTTCTTCTAACAGACGATGTATTCGGCTTTACCAACCTTTTCAATGCAAAAAAAAAAAAAAAAAAATAAAAATCGCAGTGAAAAAGGATTAAAGAACGAGACGAAGGGTTTTCCAATCTTCACGGCCCGCTGGCCCTGTGAGGTTTCCCCGTTTTCAAAAGACACCGCCGCATTCAATCTCGATAAAACGAAACGTTTCCATTCCGTACCGAACCTCCTCCCTCATCCGATTCCGCATCACCCCGAGCACGATTCGAATTTGAAAAGCTCGATCATCCGAAATGATCCGGCTATATTTTCCACGGTCAACGATTTCGTGGTGTGGCTCCAATAACTCGAGGAGTTGCGCCTCCGCGATGTGAACTGGTGTGTGATTGATAACCGTCACGGAGCTCGAGCCCCAACTTCGGCTCACATTTTTCCCTCGTGCTGATCCATCGTCGTTGTGGATTTTTTTTTTTTTTTTTTGAGCTTGTGACACGGTTTTATCGAGTGTACAGGTTGCGATATCGATACCCATGGTACTTACATACCTGTAAAATCGCGTTATAACACAAAAATGAGTTTTATACCTTTCATATTTATGGTTCGGCGAATTGTGTGTATTGTGTGCTCGTTGGGGAACTAAATGCTTGACCGGTCGCATATGGCAGCCGTGCTTCAAAGGTTACCCATAAAAATATTCTAACCTTTAAGCCCTTCGTATCGATTTTTGACTTATATTTTGTATTCTGTACATTTCAATTATACACGTTGATTTTTCACACTTTCTATATAAACATAATTTATTATAAATATTATTGTATATATATTAACAATTCTAAATTTTTAATATAAAATCTTTTTCAAGAATTTTGAAATTCAAGTTTTTTTTTCATCTAAATGAATTAATTATAATTCCATTATTGACGATTAATATCCTTTATTGTCGAAAAGTTTCGCGTAGCTTTAAAAAGGTTACGAACTCCTGCCGAAGACACTTGTAACAGTTGAGTGGTTAAGTTCGCTCACTTGTACCTGAACTAACGATACCTTGAGTGTTTGTACCTGCAATATAGCTCGCACATTATTTAATAATTTAAATGAATAATTTATTATATTAATAATAAAATATAGCGATTTGATAAACTTTTTATAAACGACTAATATCTTAAGATGGCGTATGAAGATGGTGACCATTATTTTTTTTTAATATTTATAAATAGAAATAAAATTTGCAACTTGATACTACAATAAGTGTGAATAAATAAAACATAATAAAGAATTATTCCATCAATATATATTTTAAAAATATTTTTTATAAAAAAAAAAATAAAGATAAAAATACATTTATTTGATGCTAAAAATGGTGATTTATTCAATAAATTCAATTAAAAATACTGTTTGTATATTGACAGTTCTATAATTTAGTCTGTTGAACGACAGGGGAAACGAAGGGTTATTGATTGGTATTTACTTAAGTGAAATCGAATATTTTAATTAGCAGTTTCTCAACATATTATGCACCATATATATTGTATTTATTTATTGTTCGAAATATAATTTTAATTTATTTTTTATACTTAGAAATTCATATGCATATCATTTTGCTTATTCAATTAAATTATATTTATAGCACTTTTTGTACTGTAAAGTATTAATATTATATTATATTATATAAAATAATAATAATGATCGGTACATTTTCAAATATATATAATAAAATAAAATCATATAAATAAATCAATTACATTTTTTTACGATATCGAACTGTAAAAATGTTCCACCCTGAACGTCATTTGTCGACTCGGGTTAAAAACTTTGTTCGGGATTTTTATTTATTTATTTATTTATTTTTTCTTTTTTTTTTTGTATCGTTTTGTTTGTGCGTTTTTTGCTTTCGTGGAAAATTGTCAAAGGATCAAAAAATTTCATTAAACCGTCCATATTGCGAACCTCTCCGCAGATCCAACTTTTCCATTTTATTTATTTGTTTGTGTTTTCCTTTTTTTTTCTACCCGCACCCCTCTCCTTTTTTTTCATTTTTCAACGAATGAAAAATACAGTGTTATGTCGAGAATGGTGTGACTAAGTTTTGTTTTTTGAACATAATACTTTCATATATTCGTTGCTATTTCATTGTATATTATTTCATCGTTGTTATTTGACATGAATCTTTCGATATTGGACATTTTATTTATTTATATGATGTATAAAGAAATGTCGACTTCAAGTATCAATTTTATTACATGTAATAAATTTGTGAAAAATATTTTTTATTACGAATTTATAAAATTATTTATTTGATATAATTTATATATATATATATATATATATATTGGTTTTTCCTTTATGTTTACGTTTAAGTAATATGTATATTGCATATTTTATTCATTGTTAGAAATTCAGAACCCATGAAAAGCTTTTTTTGGAAAACGAGCTAACGTTGAGTAACCCGTGGTTTCATCGTGGGCGTTTCCGTCAGACCAGACTGAAGTGTATGTACAGTCGGATAACGTTTAACGCGTTTTTATTTTCATCCGTATTTATTTATTAGCATTAAATCGAATTTGATATATAAAAAAAGTATATTTCAAAGTACATTATGTGACTATCGTCTTTCTTAACGTCGACGATCAATGATGACAATCCCAGATTTTTTAGTCAGTTTGTGAGAACTTTTTTGATATTTTTGTTGTACGAAATTTATTATTAGTAGACCCACTATAGACGAACGTGTGTGTGTGTGTGTATATATGGTATATATATATATATATATATATATATATATATATATATATATATATATATATATATATATATATATATATATAGAGGAAGATATGCGTCCCACCGTTTTTGGAAATTAAATTCCGTCCCTCATTTGTGGAAGCGGTGAAGCGTGCTGGCCATAACGAGAGATCTTCTTCCACTTGTCGGTTGGACTGATCTCACGTGTTATTGCGGTCCGGGACCTATGGAGCTCAGATGGAAAACTTTTTCCAAAGCTTTCCACCGACACCACCCACCATCATCATCAGCACCGCACTCGAAGTTTTCCATCGTCTCAGCCACCATCGCCACCACCATCACCACCGTTCTACCCATTTACAAACTCCGCCGTCACCATTCACGAGGTTGTTCTCAGTTTCTCATGTCTCCCCGTATTTTGCGTGATTAGTAGCTGTTATGCCGACCGAAGTACCGAATTCTATTGAAGTCTTCGTCTCTAATTGGCAACCATCTCGCACAAGGCGTCTCATGATGTAGATTTGTACCTCAATTTATATATATATATATATATATATATATATATATATATATATATATACACGCAATAAGTTTAACATATCGTCATGGGAAAATTAGCACTTCACCGCCCATTTGCTACGCTTATTGTGCTTGACAGTAAGAAGAAAGGTTCTAGGAATTAGAACGTGAGGCAATCGTGTATCTTTTTCTCGATAGTTTGCGTTGGATGCGTGATAGATGAATAAGACATTCGTTGGGAAAAATTAAAGTGATTTATGATATTCCTTTTGTTATTTATTGATATATATTGCCTGTCGCGTACTGAAAGTATGCGTGAAAAAAATAGATAGGACTTTACCGTGAGATCTTAAAACGTTTATAGGCTTATAATTCGTTACGCTATAAAGCACATAATTTAATATTTTTTTAGCTATGGGTCAATAGACTAAATATATATATATATATATATATATATATATATATATATATATATATATCAATATCACAAATATTTAATTAATATTTTTATGATCCAAAACTTTTTTACTGCATAATATAAACAAGAATTAGTTTATCTCTATATTCAACGTTAAATTCATAGACGGATATGCGTTAATTAGAATTCATCGAATTTTCAACATAACATAATTCAAACAACAAATATTTACATACACATACACACATATACATATATATACATCAATTCCCTGGGTATAAATTGAATTATTTCCATCGTAAAACGAGGTCAAAAACGAAACGTTATTACGTATACGCATTAATTATAATACGATCATGACGCTTTCTTTCACACCTCGTCAGATTCATCATTACGAGTAATTTCTTTCGCTCTTTGAATGCAACCAGCGAATCTCGTATTTTGTTTATATATATATATATATATATATATATATATACACATATAGACGTGTATAAACATAAATAAATAATTTGAAAAGCTTTTGAAAGCTCGTCAAAACAAATCAACGATACATCAATACGTCAGAGCAACATCAAAGGAAAAATCGATGCTCGCGAACCGTCTGAGTTCTTGTTGTTGTTTTCCCTCTCTTTTTTTTTCTTCATCATCATTTATTTTCATTTCATTCTGAGTTTTCTTTTTTCTTCTCTTTTTTTTAACATACACACACACAGACATATATATATATATATATATATATATATATATATAATGTTTTATTTATTTATTTATATTTTTTTTTCATTACGACTGAGAGCGTCGCGTTTCGTTGACTCGTATAACAAACAACGTTTGAAGAGGTTGTAATCACGGTTTTTGCGAGACACCTACGTATATCAGCTGTATAAGCGTTGAAGATTTCGCCTCGGGCTTATTTATTGACGGTTTCGGGACCTTTGGGGCACTTCCTACTCAACAGATATTTTCAACTGTTGTCCAATCTGGGACCGCATGCTTTGTATAAATTATATTTTAATAATTTAGTTACTATGTTATCTGTATGGTTAAGTTTGTCTATCAATATTAAGGTATTTCAGTTTCATTTATGTCTTGTATATAAGCTATCAATACTAATAATTTAAAGTTAATGAATGGATATCAAATACATTCAAGTTATTTGTGGGTTTGATCAATAGGAGTTTTGTGGTACTTTTGATCATGTCGAATTTGTGATATTGCCATCTATAGAAGAGCATATATACTTTTGTTACATTTGTAATATATTGAAGCCTTACTTAGTGTATTCATATTTTTTTCTCTTAATAAAATATTTTTCTTTAGATTATAAACATAAATGACGATCAGATTGAACAAGTAACGTTCTACAAATATTTAGGAACATTCATCACAGTAACCTAGGACCCCCAGAAGTAGATCTATTTTAGGATAGAACAAGCCAGAGTACAATTTATTACCACGAAAAAGTTTTTAACATCAAAGAGTATAATTGTGGGACTAATAATACGTATGATTATATAAAAAGTACCAAAACATGGACACTGGACCCTGGAATTGAAGAATCTCTGGAAATCTTCGACATGTGTTGTTACTGTAGAATGTAGTAAATAAGAAAAATACAATGTCTCGGACACATCTAAAGATAAATACAGATAATTTTGGAAGAAAAAGTTCAACTGTTCATCAATAAAAACCGTGTAGATTGCCAACTTTCGTAAAGATACGACATAAAGATATAGATCAATTCTTCGATTATAGCGTAGCACTAAATCGTTTTAATAGACGTTAGTTTAATTTCTCAAAACTGTTTTATATGACGACCGCGTACACGGATTTCGACACGTCTGTCATTTTAGACGAACCCTCTCACACCAATTCGATGATACTCCATATATATGAAGTTCATCTGTTGTATTATTGTTACAAGTGCCTCGTTTTGCATGTGTGCTCACGTTAGTTGAGCACATAAATCATCCGGCATTATATATTGTCTACGTATTCGCTTTTGAACCACCCTCATGGTCTTCCTTTTGTTCATTACGCAACCGTGGGGTGTGCGTTTCGCACGGTGACACATATTGAGCCAAATAAGAACAACAATTTTCGACGTTTCTTCTACTTGTGTCGCTTTTACGACGAATCATTCTCGTTTACTTTGTCGCATAAACAAATATTTAAATATTTATTTTTTATATATATATTATTATATCCTCTGAAATATTTTAAAATTTAGCACATTTCTAGTATTAAATAGGCATTAGTTTTAAATTATTGTATTATATATTATGTAATAAAATCATTCGAATTATTATTTTTGTATTAAAATGTAAATGTATACGTTATTTTAATATGCATAGCGTAAATTTATATTAATTATGAAACTTTTGCTCGTATCTAACGAAGTTTTGATAATAATATGTATGAAAGACTCCGCGTTGCCGCTGGTATGTTTTATGCATTTTAAACTATCCCAATTTATTTATACCGAATGACAAAGTCGAAACATATATATGTCACTGAAATTAATTTGCATATAAATATTTTTAACTGTATAAAAAATATATATATTTCACACATAAAATTATACGCGAATCCATATTTAATATTCAGTGAAGACGAGTGTTTTTACCGAATGTCGAATATCAAAGAAGGAAATTTACTTGGCGCGCATATCTAATTAAGTTCAAACTCTGAATTTTCTCTCGTTTATACAAACACGTACATAGATCACGCGCGTGAAAACGCGCGAAATTGCCGTAACTTAATTTTTCGTTTTATTCGCAATATCTATGAGAGTTCGCACTTTCAATATATTACCGATAACGCCATTGTACTTTCAATTTTATTGAAAGATATACGATCCATATATATATCGGGCCGTTCAATAGAAAGTGCTTTTGTGAACTTTATATCTGTGAATTGATGGCGTTTATAATTCAAATATACTATTATGTATTCGCGTTTCAGGTTCCCCATTTATATTTTAAATATAATCAATAAATAGCTCCAGTTTTTTCACTATTATACACTATATATAAACTAGGCATATTGTCATTTTACTATTATTTATGATATTTTAATTATAAATGATTTTATATGACTATATGCTGCAATAAATATTACATATTTTTGATTTATTGGCAATTTGAACTCGCCATATCGTTTTCATACTAGCAATATTTTAATTTAAAATATACAATTAAAAAAATGATTGAGAATTATATTTGAAAGTCTTAATAATATTTCTTTATATGAATTATATATTTATATTTATTTTTAAATATAAAATGCATTTTATTACATAGTCGTTGAATTATCGCACGTAACGTTATACAAGTGCACGTTATGTAACTTTTTTTTATATATAAGTATATCCGCTTCTCACCCTTTCAACAAAAGAAGAATTTTCTTTTCACCGAATTTTCCCCTTGTTGCGCTCCCTGTTTAGGAGTTATTGTGGGACAGGCGATGAAGGGGAACCGGAGGACCCTTTTAATTAAACGTTTTTTACACCACCCACATTGTCCTGACCCCCCTTTTTTCATCGAGAATAAATTGTATTAAACGCTTTTGTATCATGTAAATTGGACGAGTTTAAACACTAATAATCGACTTGAACTAAAACTTTAGTCCTCAAGTTTCTCGGGTCTGACGATCTGATTACAAGTTATATTTTTAAAATTTTAATATCTTTTTCCTTTTTAGCATTTTGTAAAGGATTTCAAAAATATATATACGTATTTGTGTGAAATATTATAGTTAACTTTTTCTTGTTTTAGATTTATTTCACGTAGACTAATAGTTCTATAATCTAAATGGATATAGATTCCAAATAATATCTGAACTAAACTCGAAGACCACAAATGCACGTATGAAACTCAAAAATCGCACGTACAGCAAAGTTTTTTGTGTGTTTCACACAGACGAAAGACCACAAACCAAGCGAGCACGTTCAATATCAACCCCGGTATTATCGCTACCCCACGGTTAAACTAATCCCCCGAGCGTCAAGAGGTTAAGGAAACCATCGTCTCAGTATTTTTTCCACATACATTCGTATATAAGTTATATTATTTTATTATTTGGCTTTCCTTCCGTTTATTTTCTGACAATCTATTGTTGTCGAGGCGACAATGGCTTGACGAAAGCCGTTCGAAACCCGAAATTGGTTTGAACCGATTCCACGTTTTGGAGCGTACGATGGGGTGTTTTTTAGCCAGAAATGCGTTTTGTACATGACGTGCGAAATGGAGGCTCTTCAACTTTCATCCCCTGTTTCATTTTGTGCTTGGTTGCCATTACGCTTATTCTATTGGGGATGGGGTAGGCCAGGGGTCGGTTCATAATTACTGACAAAGTACAATTTTAGCGTATCTCTAGATCTACTTTATACAATTTTTTTTCATTTTTAGATGACGTATAAATATTATCGCCCCCCCCCCTTTCGTATAAAACGTGCCGATATAGTGATTGCTCATTATTTTATATCATTACACGGACATGTACAGGTAACCCTCTGTCCTTTGATCTGATTTTTTTTAATTTTTATAATCGAATTTAAAAGATTTATTTTGATTTATCGTATAATAAAATAATATTTTTTTTTAGTTGTATATATTATATATGAAACGTTACTTGTAATGAACTGAATTAATCGAGAATTACACGTGCTTTTAAATAGCAATTCCCAAGGCGATCGTCGAAATGCAAATATAGTACGATTTTATTGGAAAATGCAACGATTTTCAATTTACTAATTAATTTCGATTAAAGTAATACTCGATTGGAAAATGGATTTATATACAGAGTATATATACTATATAAGAGTTATACGGAGCGTGGAAATAATCTCGAATTGCATCCATCGAAATCGGATTCGTCGTATCTTAGCGGTTAAAATTGAACTCGAGACAACGTACTGAACTCGTCGAATTCGATACGACACTTTCGACGAAAACCGTGTAATTGGGACATCTGTCGTGGTTGTAAAACCTTTACAACCTCTTCTACATTCGCTTAAATTGTATATAATGGAATGTCTCTCTCTCTATATATAAGTATATATTATAAATATTTGTATGAAAAAAATCTTCAAATAAAATTACATTCTTTAAGAAATTTATACTCGTACATATAATAATATTCCATTTTTTTTAATAATTTAAAAATAAAATTAAATACACGTATATTATTAAAAATAAATATTATTTTTTTTATATATATTCGTAGAGTAAGCTTTTGATTCAATTTTCGCATTCTCTTTGATATATGAATTTAATTAAATATTTTAGTCTTTTTTAACCTTTAAATTTTGAAAGTAAATGAAAATTTTATATATTCAAATTGAATTTTAATAGACAATATGAAATAATTTTAAATTTGAACGATATCGTTTAAAAATATCGCATATATAATGAACCAGTGTTTTTCAATTTTTCTTTATTTGTGGCTCGCAAATAAATATTTAAATTTATTTTTTTCTAATTTACCAATAATAAAAAAATTATAGATCGTTCTTTTTTATTTTTTAAGAATTTAAAATATGTCATTTATAATCATAACTGTCATAAATTCAGGGAATTTTAATTTTTCCTATCAATTATAATTAAAGGGTAGTTTCGACTTTAATATTCGAAATTGGCTCACTTATATCTGATTGCTTCTATGAAATAATAATTTGACAACATTGTTGATCGGTGCCGCTTTCCGTGACTTTGACATGTAATTATTTTAATTGGTACATACTGCGATATGTATTAATAGCGAACAAATGTGCTCTATGTACATCTTTTACGTATCTATTTTTACGCAGTAATTAATTCGTTAATTGGATTTGCGAAACGGGAAACAAAAAAAAAATAGAGGTTCAAAAGAAGGGGTCGCATCGTAGACGAGAGATATATGTTATTTTGTTTGTGGAAAAACGAGAAAAATCCACACACATGGGGTTGTTTTTTCCAATAATGACGAGAAATAGGGTGAAAAAAAAGCATATTTTTCAGTTCCCTTACTTGCGCATCATTATTAGCACTGAGTTTTTCCAAACTTTTCGCGTAAGAATCGCCATTGAGAAAACTAATTACCAAAGTGTCTTAAGAATCGCTTGTGTATATTATTATAATAAATGATTCTATGATGTACCATAATTAAGTGTTATTATTAATTAAAGTGTTTCCTTTGTTAAATAAACATATTTACTTATAATTATTAATATTATTTTTTAAATACTTGTTTTAATTATTTTTTATTAGCATGTACAGTCAGTTCTCGAGTTATGACCACCTCGACTTACGACGATAATTTTTTTTATTTTAATTTAATGTATCATTATTTTATACTTTTCGTCTCATATATAATTTTGCACGCTTAATCGACTATAAGCTTATATATAAATCAGAAATAAAAATTATTATATTTGCTTATATAAAATACTGACTGTATATATGTCGTCGTTTGTCGATTGCCATTATCGTCATTCATTATGAAAGTCAATATATATAATATATGACACACAATGTCATCACTTTTCCACTAAAAAATATGTATTAATTAATAAAACATTTTTTTTTAAATTTCAGATTATTCATTATAAATAAATTTAAATTTATATATATATATATATATATATATATATATATATATATATATATATATATATATATATAAATTAATATTGTCCACAAATATACGGTTTTGGGCAATGTTTCAAACTAGAACATATTTATTCCCAAGGACAACATAACAGATGCGGCATTCTCATCGATACATTTGTTGCGTCATCTGACGTACTTTCCCGCTCGTCACACTTGGAGAACCTTCGATTTAACATTCGCACAGCCTAGGGACGAATCTCCTAGTAAATCCCGCCACGAATTCGGTTCGTGCGTGTTTTCATCCCCAAAAACGATCCACCCCGCAACAACAACGCATATGTCTTTTTTTTTCTTCCTCCCCGACCATAGCAACATCCGTAAGGGTGGATTGTTCGAAGCGTTCGTCTGCCGCCGTCATATGATTACACAACAATGGGCTTTATTGTAATTGAAACTCTTTTTTTTTTATATTTCATTTTCATCCATCTCTTTCGCCCATTTTTCGACAGACACTATAGGGTTTTGGGGGGTGAAAAGGCGACGTTTCGTTCGTGGATTTTGTCGATCTAATCCCACGGTATTTTAACGATTTTTTACATTTTTTTTTCTCTCAATAGATATCATGTGAACTTTTTACTTTTTCTTTACCTAGGTCATGTTGAGTTTATTCAAGTAAGATTAATCGGTATTGAAGTATGAGTATTGTTTTGGTCATAAAACTGTTATAAAATATATTATCTATCATTTTTATTAACCTTATCACAAATTTATTTAGACACAAAGCATATTTTGTAAAGTTGCAGGGTAGACGTTCCATTTTGTACATTTTTATATATAAGGTTTTTTAATGATAAATAAAAATTTAGGAGTTAAATAAGAACACAATACATCCATTCAATTTTGAGGTCAGAGTTTTCCCTACCGGCTCCGACCTGAAAAGGATAATTACAATATTTATTAAATATATAAAATATTATATAATAACGTATTCGATATGAATGTGAAATTTTGCGAAGCGCGCGACGTTTTTCAGACTGAATTCGAGTCGTCTGCATGAAAAGCGTATCCGGTGTATGTCCAGCTTTACATTTCTGAAAATGAAAAATGGTGTGCTAACAATTTGCGACTAGCATTCATCGACATTTCATAATGGAGTGTCGCATTTGAAATAGTTTTCAGTATTAAACAACGAGCTCTACCGTTCCGAGTTTAATGACGTACATGCGACGGGGGTTGTGCAATGTAAGGGTTATTATTACATGCTTGCACTGTTTCACGAAATCATTTCGTTTCAATGTATATACGTATAATCGACTAAAAAGTATTCGGATTTAATTTAATAAAATTAATATTTAAAATATACATCAATATCGTTCATTTTATGCACGTCTGATAATTAAAAAAAAAAACTAATTTATCATCGGTTTTATAGATGTTTTACAGTTTGGCCATTTGCCACTTGCGTTCAGAAATACTTATTTTCTATTTTTCTTTTTAATTTTATTTTGGCCGTAATTTCGCAGCCAAACTCTTCTCAGACGAAATTTATTAAAAATGCAAAGGTTTACTTTATTAAAGTCTTCGAAAGTCGAAATGAGGATTTCGTGTTTTCCTCGCAGTTTTCATGGCGTTTTCTCCGTTCGATTGTATGAAATGACGCCGTCGGGAATTGGACCGAGCCATCGTTTCGAATTTTATATCCGGAATTTTACCGAATATCCGCATAAAATGTTGTAAATAAATTTCTATTTCATCCCGTCGATATCACTCATTAGATTCAAAATTTTATTCTATATAAAATAAGTTCATTATTTATTTATTTATTTATATTTAGCGTTCTGTTTTTGAACGAATTTTTTCAACTTATTTATAAAAGCCTCTTCTTACAAAACAAATTATGATATGAGATTTTTAATCTAATAATTATCACTCAACCCATACAAGTAACATAAATTAATTTAAATCTTCAATCAAAAATTTATATTAAAACATTATAAAAATCTATTCTTTCGGCAACTAAATTTACGCTAAAGAAATATTATTATTTTTTTATTATAAATAATAATAAATTCTGGATATTTTTTCACCACACCCGATGTATTATGTTATATGTAATATAAAATGTTCTATACGTATGCAATGTAATAATGCGGACTCGCCCTTGCATCAGGGGAATGTTTTAAAGCCTGGGCTACACAACAATTGGTCGTTGAAAAAAATATAAAATATTACACATACACATATATACATATATATATATATATATATATATATATATATATATATATATATATATATATATATATCCATCAATTGACGCCCGGGAGCTATTGAATGGCGTTCACCGATATCAGTATTAAAATCATTAAATGTTCGTGCGCAAATTCGACTCGGTAGGTCGTTATAATTAATGAAATATTAATGGCACACATAGCTATATACATTTGTATTTATATAAAAATGTATACATAGTACCTTTTAATTATGATTAAAATCACAATAAACATTTTAACAACGGGCGCGTGCGAGCTTTTCTTATAAGCTCATTTTTCAACGACACCGTTTTCGTGTCGTGCAATTAAAATCGCTTCACTTTTTCTACTCAGTTATTACTTGTAGACGTATATACTATATATATATATATATATATATATATATATATATATATATATATATTTAAATATATATTATATTATTTATTTATATCGTTTTATGTATGACTGTCAAATATATGTATATTTCGTAATGTGAGGCCTGATTCGTTTTAATTTACATTTCATTATATATATATATATATATATATATATATATATATATGTGTGTGTGTGTGTGTGTGTGTGTGTGTGTGTGTGAAAGGCAATTCTCAGAATCGTATATGCCATTTTGAGTCTTAGAATTTGGGCGTTGTATTTTAGGATATTTCGAATTTATAATTAATAATTATCTGATTCCAAATACAAAAATACTATGTTAATTTAATATTATGATTAATAGTAATGCGTGGTCGGTTTTTTTTATCATTCATTATCGTTCAAGATCAAAACGAACTAGTCTTATTTGTTTTTATGAATATCAATTAGTATTAATGGTATTTTGATTTATTTTAATGTTCTCATATATTTAACACTCATTCATGATCGCGCTTTGTTTTTAATATAAGAAACATTTATTTTATTTAATAAATAACGGCGTGATCTTGTTAAAATTACATTATATATTAATAACAAATCATTTTTCTTATTTAACATTAATATTAATAAGATTTTTGAGAGATTTATTTTTATATTTAATTGATGTAATAATAAATTTTATTTTAATAATAAAAAATATAAATATTTTTTTTATGAAAATTGTTCTAGATATTGAATGTTTCCATTAAAATTTTTTCTGTATTTATATGTATGTTTATTTCCATGATATTTGATTAATATAATGTTATATATTAAGTTAATCAAATGTTTGAATTTATATTTTTTTTATAATTTTCATGAAATTGAATTGAATTAAGAAGTTTCTATGATTGTATAAAACTTTAATTTTATTTGAATCGTTCAGTAAAATAGATATAAAATATATTATTTAATAGAATATTCTTTGTGGACCAACTTTTGCGATCTCTATTTCTCACTTTGCGAACTAAGAAAATTGCATTACTTGGACATTTAAGAAAATTGTAACATTGGCCTCGATACAAAACACTTATTGATTCAACGTAGTGTTTAAAAAATCATATAATATCCTATAATATACTCAAAATATATATAGTTCTAAATATTCACTTATATCCTTCAGATTTCAAAATATATTCCCGTACTTTGACATATTCGTAATTACACACGAACGCATGTGCGTTTTAGATAACGCGCGCGCGCAAAAAAAAAAAACATCCGATGCGTTACCACAATTTGTATTACACGCGAAAAGTATGGATACGTAAAAAAAAACCAGCGCTTTTTTCTACTGTCTCCGCACACAATTTACGATAAATCGACAAATCAACACGACGCAGGAACGCGTTTACATAATTTTCCTATTTACCCCGAACCAGAGATTTACCGGCGACGATTTGTCTCGTCGCGTTCACTACGTATATAATTTATATGAAAAATTTGCATACCGACGCGTTTTTAATACCGCAATGTGTGCGAGCGGCTCACAAATGGAACGTATTTTGTCGGAGGTAAAAAAAAAATAAAATAAAATAACCGGGTACCGGGTGGTTCATATAAAAAGGGTGCAATTTTTAAACGGACACGTGTTGCGGCGACAGCGAACGACGTTTAGAACGCGCGCACTGTGCACGTGAGCTTAAAACAGAAACTGAAAGCAAATAACGCTTGCTAGACTAAATTGAATGACCCGAGGCCAGTTCGGGATCATCAAATTATGTATAGAGCATGAATTGTTCAATATTTTATTACCGTAAAATAAATAAATAAAAATTATACAATATAATAATATAAATAATCTAAAATTAATCAATTTTTGTTATAATTAAATTTTTTTTTCATAAATTAGACAATTTTATAAACCGTTCTGTTGTTACATATATATGTATGCATATTTACGTCGAAGGGGGTGGTTTTGGGTCGTTCGTCGTAAAAGGCCGATGCGATGATTTATTGCCGGGGTGTCGAACCTTTTTTTCCCCGAGTACTCATTCGGTCGCCGCTGCCGCATTTCTGACATAATTTCCATTTATTTACGACACTTTCATGAGGCTTTTTTTCTCTCTTTTTTTCTCTTATTGATTTAAACGATACGCGAACACGATATCGGGTTATTTTTCTTTATTTTATTTTTTATCCCTCCCCGCTTTTTTCGTTTGCAAAATTACGAAATTGCTAATAATCGCGTGCGCTTTTTATGGTGGCAGTTTTATTTTTGATATACGAATTTTCTATTAAGTGCACTTAAAAATCTCAAATTTTGAAAATTTTACCACAAAATATTATTTTTAAATAGAACTCACAAATTATATTAGCTAATAATAAATTACATTTTTATATTTTATATAATAATTAATATTTTAACACACACACACACACACACACACACATATATATATATATATATATATATATATATAATCTGAATAAAACATTTATTTAGTAGTCAGTATAATTTAAAAAAAAAACACCAAATATCGATAGAAAAGAATTACCCCTGATTTATTATTATCCCGGAAAAAAAATTACCTGTAATTATTTTGTTGTCAATTTTTAATAGTAACGTCCAGTATGATTTAAACACACCCTAATGACGTAAACGATTGGATTCACAATTCATTTTTCCACTATTCTGTATAATTATAACTATTCATAAAAGACTATTATTAAATTGATTTTCTTATTGTTCCACTAACCTCTTTTAACGTCATTTAAGCGCATTTTAACACTATTAATTATTCAATTCTGTAGATACAAATATTAGATTCATACCATATATAGATATTGGCTTAGTATTGTATAAATATACTTCAGTGGTGTTGTTTATAATATCGATTCATGACGAATTTATCTATCGATATAATAAAACGATATTTTATAATAATTTCTTTCTGTCGTCGATTTAGTTTCATCCATTGGACACGTTTGTCGCATAGGATAGAATTCGTGGAGGCCAACTGTTACCACTCGTCGTCGACACTTTTTACACTAGAAAAAAAAAGCTTTTGTTGTTAAAAAAAAAAGAGAGAAAATGTGCGACGAGTGCTTTTTTCCGTATGGGCAGGGGGGTGCTGCCATTGTTTGCAAACCCTATCTATCGCTCGTGATGACTATAATAATAGTAATAACGGGTCACCCCTACCAATTTTTACATCGATATAAAAGTTCTAAATTTTCGATCAATTTCGCCTTTGTATATTTATATATATGGTATACATATGTGTGTGCGATTATATTAGAACGTCGACGGGATGCCATTTTTAAATTGTGTCATTCGCACGCCGTTGTTTGCGGAAAAATCGCTTGACGACAACTAAATCGATTGCCATTCTGGATTAGATCAGAGATTCTCAACATACAATATTTTTTTTTTGTCTTTCAACATAAAATCATTTTAATCTAAGTTCATATTGATCGTGTTTATATTATATAATGAAACATAAAAATAATATTATCGATCGTCACATTTAATTTTCTTTTTTTTTTAATATTTTATATGCCACGATATTTTTTTTAATATTTCCATATATGATTAAGTAAAACTTTTGATTTTCATCCTTTTTAGTTTAAAGCTCCTTAGAAAATTTTATTGCCTTTGAAAGTTTCCATTAGCATTCTTTAAGAATCGATACTCCATTAATAGATTAACTTATACAAATTATAATTAAATCAATCAATATTATAATTATTTTATATAAATAATTTCCAAATCGTATTTTCATAAAATATAAAATTAATCAGTTTTATTTAAAATATGTTCAATATAATTACATGTTAATTGCAAATAAATGAATTTGATTTGAATATAATTGATTTTGAATACAATGCCTTCATATATAATCATTAGTGTAATTATTATGAAATTGAACTGTAAATGACGTATACAATATATATTGTCTATTGATTTATACAATATTGTGAAATTGTTCAAGTGTTTTATTTAATAATAATAATAACAATAATTATGTCATGTACGCGATTTAGTGCTTATAATATCTGTAATAATAATGTTCGTAATTTATTATAAGTCTGACGAAAAAAAAAATATATACAAGAACAAGGAATAGTAATAATGTACGAGAGTTATTTGTAGCTTTCATGTTCAACTTGTAACTCTGTATTGAAAGACGCAGTCAGACGTTCGCAACATTTCTCACTGAGTTTCTAATTTTAATTTATATATATATATATATATATATATATATATATATATATATATATATATATATATATATATATATTCACGGATTTAAATTTATCGATAATGAAGGATTTCTCAACGCCAACTTTCGGGATTGGCCGTTTTATTGCTTTTTCAGACATACCCTTACACCGGATAAATGGTAATTTTATCCGAATGTCTGAAAAGTTTTGATCGTTTACGAGTCGCCCGTTTCGTGAGCCGAATGGGATGTTTTATAATTGATCGTCTGAAAAATGGATGCCAGTTCAGAAAAATAAACACGATATTTTTATATACAGTATGTATATATATATATATATATTTTTTTTTTTCGGGAATAAAATTCGTAATTACTTATTTGCTTTGCGCAAAAAAAAATGCACGATTACGCTCTCTGTGTTTGCTCTGATCCTTTTTACGAGTGGAGAGTGTCTGTGAAAAAATTTGCTGCGGTTGTTTAACTGATTTTATTTTATGCATACGTTTAAAAAAATCATTCCTATTTTTAAAAATCGTAATATAATATATTTTTAGTACATAAAATATATCTAGATTACAAAAAAGTGTATTATTTTAATATGATAGTATAAAATATTAAAACAAATATGTAGTTTCAATTAATTTTCTACTCATAATCTTTGATATTGTTTTAAATGAGATGATGCAGTAAATTATGGTGTTTTTTTCCACTAAAATGTTGATGATCACTGTTCATCGCCGGTGGGTTCGTTCCATCAAGCCGACTAGTAAGTACTGCGATGCCGTTTGACGCGATTGTTACAGGTTTTCCCTGGCAGCAATAAGTAATCATTAGCGGTGGTGCAAGCGCCCCCGTACAATGCCCAAGGGCTGTTCGGGGTTTGACCCGCCCTTTAACGTGAAATCACCCTTAAACGTCCCTTCATATGCGAGTTTCGACTAACTAAAACCGGGGAGTGGTCTGAGATGTAGGGTAGACAAAAAAAGGGAGAAATGCGAGAGAGAGAGAGAGAGAGTCGGTTTGAAAGTTCCACGATGGCACCCCAGCCGCCCACACTTCACCTGAGACAAATTTATTATTTTCTTCTTCGGCTTTATTGCTCGGTCGAAAGAAATTCGTCCGCACATTCGCCATGAGGGTAGTCTTTTCCATTTGAACGCTCGTCCTTCTTCTTCTTCTTCTTTTTCTTTTTTTTTTCTTTCCATTTTATTTCCAAGTGGCGTGTACGAAAAAGTGCAATAAATGGCCTCGCCATCTGTCTATTTCGATTGTCTTTTGATCAACGTCGAACCTATTCAGCGTAATAAAAACGAACGGAATTCTGTTCAATAATTGCAATCGAAATTCCACAATCGAAGAGTTTTCGAAGCGTAACAACGTTTACTAGTACTATTCGTTGAAAATTGAATTATCAGTGAAATTATTCGTGTACTTTGATTTTACAATGTTAATAATGCCTTTGAGCGTGTTGAATGAGTCTTCAAGATGTCCCCGTAATATTACACTAATAAGAATTTATCTCGTTCATTTACTTTTTCTTTTTTCGCTTCTCCGCGTCTGTCTGTTTGGTACTTTTTATTTTTCCCTAATACAAAAAGCACTTTTTTATCATAATAATACGGTAATTTGTCATAGCGCTGTACAAACTGTTTCATTTCCTTGCGCCATCTGAGAATTCAAAGTCTGATTCCCCTTCCTTATACTCGTATAATAATTTGTTTCAGACGAGTTACAGCGTTTTGTTATAGTGTGAATTTTAAATTAACTTTTTGACAGTTGCAATTATTATCACTCGACTTGTAATAATACGTTACATAAATATCCTTCAGGAGAAAAACAAATAATTTGATTTAGTTTCACTTCAGAAATCCGAATCGTGTCCACATAGTAGATAGATGTCGTATATAATTCAATATACCATATCACAAGATTATTTTCAACAGTTAAAAAAATGTAGAAAATAATTTAGATGTAGCTATAAATAAAACACACTTCGACAACATTAAATTGCAACGATTTACACGAAATTTCGTTATTGGAACCGTTTCACCGTCCGACAACACCAATAGTCCATTTCGATTTTCATTTACGTCGGCGTTATTTGAGCACAAATTCCATTTGTAGCCGTTAAAATCGATTAACGCCGACTATCAATTTGCAGTCGGTTTTGTACGATGGCGTGTTTATTTATTGGCTCACTGTCATCATTCAGTTGGTCCGAGTGGGTCACGGTTCAAGTAATAGCACCGGAAAGGCTGCATGTCCGTCGACGCCGGAAAAAGGGGTTGAACGGGGTAGCGGGGGGTAGGTAGGTAGGGTTCTAAGGCCACTTTCTTGTCGACAACCTTATCTAACAAATCGAAAGCTCTACAGATGAAGTCCTCTCGACAAGGGCGTGTGTCGTCGAGGACCCTCGACCTACAACTACTGGATACACTATATAAAAACGAGTGCGAAAAACCTAATAAAAATACATCGACCAGCATTTCACGTGCTTTTTCGAGCTTCCTACATGCCGACGTTTACGGACGAGTGCTTTTTCCTTTTTTTTTTTTTTTTTTTGGGAACCTTGCCGGAATCCATTCGAAAAATGGACCGAAGTTATTTGAATTTGCTCATATGGCCTTTATTCAAATAGGGCAAAAAATCAGTTTACATTGAAAATGCTTATTGACCATGAAGAGAAAATAAAATTGAATATATGTATTAAGCGTAAAAAAAATGATAAACCATCGCACTTTTCAAAAGTTCAAAATCTCAGAAAAGAACTTCTAAACATTATTTATGATATTATAGCTATTTTTATATAAATTTATATATATATATATATATATATATATATATATATATATATATATATATATAAGGTATATATATATATATATATATATTTTTTAGATTTCTTAATAATTGTTAGTAGGTATATGTAATAAAAATTTATTTATTTTGTAAATGTAATAAATATTTTTATTTTTATAAATAATAATATATTGAAATAATTATTATATAATTAATATTTCTGTAGTAGTAGTAAAAAAAATTCAGTTTCTATCAAAATACAGAGAACCCTTCAAATAAATCAACATCTTTCGAGTGCGTCCACACGATCGAAGGGTTACAAATACGCTGGTACATAAAAAGTGCGTGAAGTGTAAGTGGGTGTAAATATTTACCCAATGGGTACAAATGCACGCGAACGTTCCCGTGTCGTTTGACAGTGATAAACCGGCCGGTTTAAAAATATAATAATACACATTCAACACACTCGACGTCTGTTGTTTACACATGGTTCTTTTTACCTTAACCGCGTCCGTGGAAGGGATCGGTTAAATATTTTTATTTTATAATGGTAAATAAACATAGTCGAATGGGAGTATGTGAAAGAGGATGACCACCCGTACCACATAAGGAATGTTTCGTTTGAAATTATGCTGTTTCTCGTACGATTCCAAACTGCGGTATGTCTGGATAATTTCTGGATATTTGAGGAAAGACATTGAAAAATCTGTTTTTGAAACGTGTTCCACTTTACTGCTTTTGACATTGCATTTTAAATATATTCGAAAATACTATTATATGTTACGAGCGATATCTGAGATAAATCTAACATATTTTTATTTATTACTGGCATGACAATTCTTGAATTCCAGTATTATATTGTCAGTTACATTTTTCAATTTTTGATTTAAAAACTGTAAAATAATATTTAGAATTAAACGCTGAATATAAAATAAATAATATAATATTTTTTTCATTACATAGTCGAAAATTCAAATTTGATAGAAATTAATCACTTCGAAAAAAAATGTTAATTTAAACTGTTGAAGATTAACTTATATTCGTGCGTTCTTTGTTCTGATTTTTATTTTGATATAAAATAATATAAAGATATTTTATAACATGTGATATAAATAAATATTTAAAGTTCAAATCTTGTAATATAAATATTTTGAAGATTTATTCAAAATTAATGACATATGAAAAAAAATTAACATTGCTTAAATGTTAAAATTTAATTGAATCTTCAGCGAAAATGTATACTGACACTACTTTTTAGCACCTATTAATTATAATTCCGGCAGTTTTACACATCGACTTATATGTTTAAATGTACTTTATTTTGCGGCCGCGCAAAGTGTCAAAATGGTGCATGAATGATTAAATGCGGTTTTATAACGACCGCGTAAAACTAAAACGTGTCATTAAACTTTATTTTACACTCGCTGTGTACGAACATAATTTTGTGACTGCAATGATTATGAAACCGCGAATGTAAAATAATGATTATGATTTAGTGCACCGGTAATAAAACAGGAAAATGGAATTCTTCGTTTATTAGCCTTCCGAAGTTTACTTCGTTTCATATATATTTTGTAAAGTCCGATTTTATTAAATAGTGTTCGGTAATCTTCTTTTCATCAACATTTTAGTGCTTTTCAAATCAACTAACTATTCTAATGAAGTGGATAATTGTGTAAGAAAATAGTAAAATTACTTTCAATCTTTATGTATTCAATATTTAATTACATTTTTAAATGCAATATGATTTATATACGAATTTACGAAAATGTCTTTGTTAATATTGGTCTAAATTGTGTTTGAAAAGTGAACGTTGTTAATATTTATTTCGTCTTTTTATTGCCATTTTTATATCGTTTTTACAGTAGAATGTGCGTAATATATATCGTAATATAATACGATTACATTCCCATTCTACGAATGAAATTTTGGGAAAAAGTTTTTTAATAAAATATGATATAACTTCGAAGTTGGAAATAAATTTTTGTTGTACTTTTCTGGCGTAATATTTATTGTCCGCGTTCGCGATTGTAATATTTTCCTTTTTTTTTTTTGAAGAAAAAATCTAAAATTACGCGACATTTTTAAACATTTTCAATTTTTCCTGATTTAATTCGCCCTTTTTAATCTGAAATATATATTTTTTTCGTTTTTAAAGAAAAAAAAATCATTTTCAAGACCTTCGCATTCGAGCAGTCGCGGTTTCGTTCCGCAGTATCTTAATTAAATTGTTCGATCGAAATTTAAATTGGATATTTTATCAAATATGCGTATTTATCGTCGAAATCAGGGGTGTACAATCCGGGGCCCGTGGCCAAATTTAATTACGTCAACGATAACGGCGGTCGCTCTCGGCGAAATTGAATTTCCACGGTGAGTTAGAAAGGTCTGATTAAAGTCGAGACCCGTTAATTGCATTAAACCAACTATCGTCTAAAAATTTGCCTTTCTTCCCATTTTCTACTGGATGCCTTTGAGAACGACACAAATTCTAATTTTTCAATGGATTATTAAAATATAACTGTCACATTCTATTTATAAAGTTTAATATATTTTTTATTGAATTAAAAAATATAAATTTGTAAAATACATTATAGTGTAATATTATTTTTTTTAATTTTGTGATTTTGTTTATTTGAATATTCTAAAAATCTTTTTATAATTTATTTATTTATTATTTAGATTAATAGTATTCAATATATACAAATATATTATACATATTGAATACTATTTATTACATATGCATATCAGATTACTAACACTATTTTTTAAAAGATAAATCAAGTTTTCTATACACGATTCTATCTTTGTCTGTTCCGTTTAAAATTTCGATAAAAATATTAATGATAAACATAAATAATTTGATTTTATATATTTTCCAATTTTTTTTATTTTATTTTATTTTTTCCAATATGGCAACCAATTGTGTTTATTTCATAAATAAAATTTTATTTATATTTTTTTATAAAAATATTTTTTTTTATGAAGCTACTATTCCAAAATTTTTTTAATCGTCAACCTTTCAAACATTTTATTCCATATTATAATCTCATTAAACTGGATCTATTTTTTTATATGATTTTCACTCTTAATTTGAGCGAAATTACGCTGTTGATTTGTTTCAACAATGTCTAATCAAATATAAATCATCGAATCCTTTAACTATATACCATATATATGTATATATATATTGAACACAAATTCCGGAAAACCACGGTATTTACTCGGGTGCATTGAACGTTTGCGGTTTTGCCAATTGAATTCGTGATTCATTTCTATGGAACCGTACACGAGAGAACTAAGCATAACCAGACGCATTTCTGGGAACTTCTTCCATGCTTCTGGTGCATATTGTACCGGTTAAGTTCTTTATCGTTATCGTCATCGTTGTCGTTATCACCTATTATTCGATACGGACCGGTCCGTATCTGTTTTGTAGATCTGTTGGCTGCGGTGTCTGGCTTTGTCTTTATCCGTTTGTTGGATCTTTTGTACCGGTTGTATGATGAAAGGTGAAGGTCGATTTGTGTCCTCGTGTCTTTTGAATGCCTTCAACACGTGTTAAACAATGAAAGAATGTTACTATGTTCATTGTTATACAACATTATCAACTGTACTGTAGTATGCTTTTGAATTTTTCATTCTGATATCGATCGACTAGAAGATCTTGGAATATGAGTATATATAGTTAGATAAGAGAGACTTCTTAATATGAGATATGAAAAAAATTGTATAATAGTAAAATTGTTTGTATAATATCATTTTATAATTTACACTGCTTTCAAAATTTACAATAGTACGATATAAATCACCGTTCAAATAATATTAAATTATCTTGATTTTTTTTTGATATGGATCAACTCGAAAAACTTTGAATAAGACTTATTACATCATGATTTAGTTCTTTAGTTAATACACTTCTTAATTGAGATATGAAAAAGTTTATGCGTAAACATTATTTAGCAAAATTGTTTGTATAATATTGTTTCATAATTTACACAACTCTCAAAATCTACAATAGTACCATATAAAATCAACATCATAATAGATAGGAAAACTGTTCAAATAAATATATCAGATCTGCAGTCGTTGCATAAAATTAACTAACGTGAAAACGAGGGTGTATGTATATATATATATATATATATATATATATATATATATATATATATATATATATATATATGAGACACGAGGCAGGTTATTGAATATAATGAATCGTTTGTATACGTAAATATACGGGATATAAGGGTAGATTTTCCTCAGTCTACCATACGAAATGTATAAGTTAAAGGGTGGGTCGGAATGCCATGAGCTTTGTTCGCACTACTAATTATTATTTGTATGATTACTCACCGCACCGCTTGAGGACAATACAAATTACTAATTAACTCGGCCGACCCCGGTTTTCCTTAATTAACTCCAACAACAAACTCCAGACGTTTGCGATTCGACTTGTGTGTTACTCCGTGCCGTGTATTCGCGCATTCTGTTGCAGTGGTCGACAACCTGGTTTTGTGTTGCGGCCATTTCACTACTTCTATGCCGTTTCAGAATCCAACGGTGTGCATTTTCTGCATTATGAAATGCGACATGTTCAAATAAATGCTCATACCGGATTACAGATGTTCGTTTATCATTCGTTAACGTTATCTATGCCGAGATCCGTTTGAGTTAGTAATCGATAATACACATAAATATTGTTTATATAAGGTATATTGCGGTTGCTAAATATAATTATAAACGTTATATATATAGATATTATTATTTTATTTATTTTACTGTAATGTGAAATTATTCGTGAAATTCATGTCTTCCTGAAAGATATCTTGTTTAGTTATAAATAAACATCTCAACTAAGAACATGTTCTTCGTATTATTATTCAATATTTCTATATTCATATATTTATAAAAAATATATAAAATGGATATATTTATTATTTTCTCTATCAATCTAAAATTATATTATTTAGATATATTTTAGGATTTTTTTTCTAATATTTTAAGAATATAGAATGTTGAAAAACACGCTAGTTATAAATTTACGCTGATTTAATAATAAAAATGGTCTTAAAATGACGTCAATTTATAATAAATATATTTTTTTTGTTTCAGGTAAGTTACATTCATCATTATTCATCCGATAAAAATCGTAAGTCAGATTTTTTATTACTATATTTTAAAATCAGAAGTTGAATAAATTTTCAATTAAATATTTTGTTTTATATATATATATATATAATAAACGAAAAAAGCTCTAAAAACCTTTATAAACGATTTTTTTTAAATTATAACATTTATTCACTTTTAAAAAAAGCATTAAATATACGGAAGCCGTCTGCCGCGTAACTAGATACCGAAATTCATCCTAATAACAATCCATAACTGGTTATTGCACACTTTAACGCCTCGAATACTTTCCGCTGATGGAGACGCGGCTTTATTATATACATCAGGGGTATCCAAACAGTTTATTACCGAGTATACCTTTGTTCTAAAATTACAGGTGGCAAGCTACTAAACTTTGTTTACAATCTAAGTCTACTCTATCTCACG
This sequence comes from Leptonema lineaticorne, assembly GCA_024500535.1. Lineage (NCBI taxonomy): Eukaryota > Metazoa > Arthropoda > Insecta > Trichoptera > Hydropsychidae > Leptonema > Leptonema lineaticorne. The sequence continues at coordinate 12,270,164 of JANIJI010000017.1, forward strand.
AATAATTGAAAACCATCTCGCTATATCGTGAACCACTGTTGGACCGCGTCGCCACTTTGAACACCCCTATTATATATATATATATATATATATATATATATATATATATATATATATATATATGTAGACGTATATAATGCGTACGCGGAAGAAGGCGTCGCTTAATTTATACAATATTTCGTCGAAATTACAATCGTTCAGAATCCTCACTTCGGCTTTTCGCGAGGCCCCGTAAAAAACCCCCGTTTAATCCGCCTAAGTTTTTACGGGGCCCGATGGCGCAATTTATAGCCGTTCATTAAATTGAATCGCCTAATGTCTTCGGCGGGTGGCGACGATTTCGTCATGAACATTTTTCGAATTTTACAATCCGCCCCCCCCGCCTTCCGCCCTTATTATCTACCCGCCCTTCTACCCCTTTTCGAATTTTATTCTAGTGTAATGCTGATGGCTCGTTCTCGTTTGTGAATGACTGAGATTATGTATAAAATTGAAAATATTCTTCGTATATTTGAATATTATGAACTTATATTAAAAACATTCATAAATATAATACGTATTTTCATTATAATGCTATAAATGAACAATATTTTGATATATCTGTATTAAATACAATGTTATAATTAATAAAAAAAATACTAGATTTTATTTTAATTTATAACTGAATTATTGCAATGTTTTTCAGATAATAGCTTTGTTAGTTATATATAACAAATGTTATTTTTAATTTGTAGCTAACTTTCGATAGTAAATAGTTAGTTCTTTTTAAACAAATTATATTTATGTGTTTAGGTCGTGTTTATTTTTTTAAAAAAAGGTTTAGGTATGCAATATTCAAACGAGATATATATATATATATATATATATATATATATATATATATATCCTGGTTTACGCGATTTTTGAAATATATTCAATATGAATGAAGCTTGATGTTATCTCTATCCCTTTCATTCTATTGAGGACGAATAAAGTTCACTTTTTGATAAAATAATAATTATGTATTTTTTAATAATTTATATATATATATATATATATATATATAAATTCTCTGCAAAATACAATCAATTTTAATTGTACATTACGATTTATTTACTAAAACAGCGATCGCAAATCGAGCATTTGTTTTGTCGCGTTTTATTTGCATCCGTCGAAGTAAATACTCTATTTCGAAATTGGAGCAACTCTCGACTTCATCCTCATCATCCGGCGCATAACTCGAGACAACAACGACTAAGCGACGTAAAGTTTTATATATATATATATATATATATATATATATATATATATATATATATATTTATATATATATATATATTTATATATATATATATATATATATATATATATATATATATATATATATATATATATATTTATATATACACTCGAGACTGAGTCATAACAGCCGGTTTGAAACACTTAATTGCTTTTCGAAAGACGCTAGAATTTAATCTACCTGCCTTTTGGGAAAAGCGAAAACCCGGTCGCGTCTTTTGGCAATCGACTACGAGATTAAAATCAATTGTTCGCCGGGAGCTTGACGAGCTCTCATCTCTTTCTCTCTCTCTCTTTAACAATATTTCTTACCCTGTCTACTGTCTTTCGCCAAATTTAAGGGTTTACCAATAAGAATATATATATATATATATATATATATATATATATATATATATATATATATATATATATATTATTCGTTTTGTATTTGTGCTGCGATATTTCTCGGGATTTTAAGCGCGTTTTAAAAGATTCGCGAACACTTGGAAATGTCAAAACGTCAAAAGTGTGGGCGTCGAATTAACCGGTAGTGAAATACGTGGGCGTTTGTACTTTTTCGGTATTCATATTTCGATATAAACGAACGTACCGTGTGAAGTGCGCTCACAAAGCTACCGGACTTGTACAAACATATATAATATAAATAATAATTAAAATTTCATTCTCGAAGCTTCAGTATTTATCGTTATCATCAAAAATAATATGCAATTTTATTTTATTTTAATGATAATAAAAATATATGTCGAATTTTTTTATCATTAGTTTTAATTTTTAGAAATTATTATAATTGTTATTTTTTTATTAAAAAAAAATATTTTGGAGAACTTTATGAGCACACCACACGTTTATACGTTTATATATTATTATTTCGCTTTCCAAACAGTTATGTTATGGATTGAAATTAATTACGACGACGTCGAATCCGACAGTTCGTTATCCCTGATTTGGATGAAGTATTTTGTTTTGCTTTCGATTTCACTACATAGTATACGCATATTACAGTTAATATTTCGCAAACAATTCCATTTACGCATATCTATTTACATGTATGCAAATATTGATTAATAATTAATCAAAATATTTCCTTAACGAATGTATATCTATTTTTTTTCTATTAGTACATTTTTTTTACATTTATTAATTTATTATTTACGAACATATAGTATTTCATTTACCATTTAAATCTCATGAATATTTTTATTCCAATAATATATTCATTACAACATTATTTTATTAAATATTATATATATACGCAATTTTATGAGATTTTTTTAGTACTAAAATTTGTAAATCGTTTTAATTAATTATAAAAAAAAATATTGCTTAATACATACATTTTAATTTATACAATATTTTTAAATCTTGTAAAAATATTTTATTACAACGTATTTTATAATAACAAATTTTAGTATGTCATATATTATATATTGACAATTAGATTTAGACAGATTTTTTTTTATTATAATTATTAAAATAGGAATCTTTGCAAAAATTTTAAATGTAGATAATTTTTGGAAGTTAAACGTTTAATAATATATAATATTTCGTGTGTATATTATTTTTCTAATATTCTGATTGTGCGATTCTCGTAAAATCAATTTCTGAAAATACGAGTACGTTTCCAACAAACAGACAAACACATCGACGTTAGTTATATACGAAAATGATTTTCGCCGAATTTACATTTACATATTCATGGAATTTTTGATCGTTGTACATTTTCGATTTCCGCTTCGGTTTTTCTTATATATTTATATACATACATATGTATATATTGTATATTCAATATATTTTTTTTCTTCTGTAAAGTAATAATAATTGCGGATAAAATAGCCATAATTTATGGGCATTACGCAAAAATGCGAAAGTACAATTTCGAATTTGACCTACAGTATTGACATTTCACGTTCATGGACAAATATCTAGCCGAAACGAAATATACAAACAAGTTTATTTTTTTTCTACCGTTGTTTTCCATCAAAAAGCGAAATATATACGGATAAATACTTTCGTTTTCATTTTAATGTCACATTAACAGTAGTCTACAACCATTTTCTAAAATAATTTTTATAATCATTATCAGTATTTTTATATTTCAATTTTTTTTTAATACAAAATTATTTATTTTATATATTTTTTTGAAACAAACGTACTACAAGTACTACATTAACATAGATGTATACATATATATATATATATATATATATATATATATATATATATATATAGCAAATATTATTCAAAGGTAATCAAGAAACAAGACATTAAAGTAATATAATTAGGATTAAAAAAAAGCGAGAGTCCGATATAAGAAAATGTATGAATCATTAATATTAAAATAGGAGACTGAGGCTTAAAAGGTAAAAGGTGTCTTAATTTGTTCCGCGGTGACGCTTCGGGTTGTGCTTAATGTTATATATATATATATATATATATATATATATATATATATATATATATATATACTTTGTTTGAATATATAGAGCTTTGACTGTCTGTCGCAAGCCCTGGGTTAATTATTCAGGCGTCGTGGAGAACGTGTCCAGGTTTCATCCCCAATATTATGACGTCAGTTATATAGGTATATTTGAGAAGCTGCATCAAAAAAAAAATACCAAGAACTTTAATCATTATTTTAAATTTATATATATATATATATATATATATATATATATATATAAATTTCATATTCGCTCTTTGGTCTTGCGCCGCCTTAAACAATTATGCATCGGATTTTCACCGATATATAGACAAACCGACTGTGATTTTATGTAGAGAAAATAGTAATATTTTATCTCGTGATACGACGCGACGTTAATACACGTAAGCGTCGGTATCAGTGTTACATGTCGGTTTGGTAATTTAAAGTTTCTCAAACGACGTAGCAGTTTCACCGTTTGTCTGAAACACGTCGTTCAGGGTTGGTGAATTTCGTTACCACTTTACGGTCTAAAACAATGTATCTCAAACCGCAGCTGCAACACACGTTCATAATGAACACAAACACATATACGGGAACCAGTGGCGCTCAATATTTTTTACGATGTTTATTTTTCATTTTTTTTTGCGTTTTTAAAATTTATTATGCCAATTTTATGCGTGGCGTCAGACGTTTTAGAAGATTACGTAATATATATTTTTAACACTATATTATATATATATTCTTAAAATATTCATGCTGCGATAATGCGAAGTAATATTTTATGATAATTTAAGTGCCAACAAGATTTTAAAAAATTTGAAAAATTCATCGCTTTTTCTTTAAAAATTATCTGTGTTTCGCAATATTGTATATTTATATCGTAATGTTTTTTTTTATCTGAATTAATTTATAAATATGTTTAACAATATTATTGTCATCTTTAGAAATTTATTTTTCAGTAATCAAAAATGAAAAAATATATCACAACAATTATTTAATTTATAGGCGTAAGTGAAATACTTAGCTGTTAATTATTAAAAATTTAATGTAGAATCTATACAAAAATAGATTAATATCATAGATAAAAATATCATTCTTTATCGCATTTTATTTTCTTAGTTGTATATAAAAATTGCATAAAAATTTAATTATTCAAACCCAAAGAAAAAAATCTTTAATTTATTCTTCAAATAATTGTCGATTTTGTTGGATACGAAAAATATTACGTAAATTCCCCGATTTAACCCCCTTTTAGATTACATTCGATATGCTTTTTATTTGTTTTATGGTGCGCTCGTTAGTCACGAGAAATATTATTCTATACGTGCTTATTAAATACGCTTATTTACATCGAATAATAAAAGGCGAAAGGATACAAATGCGAGATATACACAATCGTATCAACAATTTGAAATATGTTGAAAAAAATAAATATTATTTCCTTTTTTGTTTTAAAATGTAAAAAGATAAAGTTCGTCGTGATGTGATATCTGAAAATTTTCTTTGGTTTTTATGCACTTTACGCTTGCAAAACGTAACTTTTTCGCATTTATTGCTGTACGCTTTGAACCCGGGAAAAATTGCATTTATATTAGTGGAGGCGTTCGTGCAGGTCGTTTTTATCGCACGTTTCTGCGGAAATGGACTTTTACATTTTTTAAGCGTTTTGATATTTTTTTCCCTATATATTATATATATATATATACTTTTTTTTCTTTCATTTCGATCGTATCTCGTAATAGTGTATTTCTACTCGAATTTATATTTCGTAAAAATGAGCCGCGACCGCATTGAACGCGTATCGATTTTTAACTTATTTTATTTATAACATATTTTCATATGTATAATTCGACTCGTAATATTCATTTTCATCTTATATAACGACAAGTTATATAATATAACTACTTTAATTTATAATATAATATTTAATATTTTATTGGCACAATTTTATAACACAAAATTCTGCTTGTTGAACGTTCCATAAACATTTATATTCCACTTATAATTTTTGTTAGGAATTTTGGTATATTGCAGAAAGGTCGTACCGTTCTCGGAATACGTGCACTGTAATATCGTATATTGTTTATGAATCGTTTATGCGTTTGAAGAACATTGTATGTACGTAAGCACGTTCGTGGCCATATTTATGTGCAACAATGTAATGTATCCTTTACAAACATATTAAGTTGTTAAATATAATACTTTATGCAACATCGTTGCGCTTTCTATGTATAAAATATACAACGTTTTTATTTCGATTTCATATTTGTGTATTGCTTACGATACTCTCAAAGAAGATGTTGCAAGATTTTCATTTTTTTTTTAATGAAAACACAAAACGATGCTGAAACAGTGTTATAGTATAAATCTTTGTGAATTTGTAATTTTGTTGATCGTAAAGCAAACATATTTGAAAAGTATTACACTCGTGATTTATTAACATAGCATTAACTTTCACGTTTGTAATTCAAAATAAACAAGTTGACTCCTATGTCATTCAAACAATGGTATAAATTCTCATATAGTTCTATTCAAACATAGACGATCGTCTTCAAGATGCATATTACTATTGTCTTTGAAGTGGGATTAAGGAAATAAGCAAACATCTGGTTGTAGGCAACTTCTTCGAGTGCACGGGGTTAAATAAAGATGACACTTCGGGGTGTCTATGTTTGTTTTTATAATTGGATACAATCCAGAAGGATTACCTTAGAATAAATCGTCTTAGGTACGTGCGACGTTAAAAGATTCACGTTGCTTTTAAGGGATGCGTCACACTGAAATATTTTTTAATTCAATTTTTCATAAATAAAATCAGAACAATATATTTTTGATAAGAATCTTCACCATTTTTACTTAATTAATAATAATTCAATATTATAATATTATTATTATTTTTTAAGTTAAATTAAAAATTATCAATTGCATGGCAACAATTATATATACTAGAGGTGATCAAATTTTTGATAACCGAGGGACATTTTTGTTGTTAAATTATAAATGGTGGACTGTATGTAGTATTTCATGTTACTTAAAGCTTTACTTCCAAAATTAGACTTCTCTATAAAAAAAAACTAATTAATTGCCTGTAATTGATCAAATAATTGATTCGTATATTGTCATGAAGAATGAGCGAGTATGTAAAATTCCAACTCAATTGGATATTGGGAAGCGGTCAAAATATCTATTACAACATTCCACTCCGACAAACCATTCCATTATATATCGAACCACATATTTTCATCAGCCACGAGTCTATCATTCAATTGACGATCTGATAAACATTTGAAAAAACTCTCGCGAGCGATTAGCGGACCGCATTTTCCCACTTTAAAAATCTTTAGTGTGTGCCCTAGTTTTATTAGAATTGTTTCTCTATCGATTTATATATATTTAGTTTATATTTTTCGTTGATGTCTAGCTCGTTCTATTAATCATTCGATTCGAAACATCCATCTGCCATCCCTGCATTGCATCGTTCGCCTATCGGTCCGTCTGCTAGATGTTAGGTAGGTTGTCGCCGAAGCATCTTCATCGCCGTAGGCGTCTGCTTCTTCTGAATTATGTAGTATGCTCACGTGTCTCCGTGATGATGACGAGACCATAATAATTTAAGGAGAGAGAGAGAGTGAGAGAGAGAGAGAGAGAGAGAAGCGCGAATTTGTGAGCAGCATCCGGTAAAATTCACGCACAACCCGCCGGGGGTAGATGTTGCCGAATAATTCACCACCTCGTGTTGTCGTGACGTTATGGGAACCACCCTTATGGTTCACATAGTTCCCAACCGAGATGAATTATAAATATTGTGTACGCACAACAAAACCCACTGCTTAACCATCAATTTACTACTTACACTTATAATATGGCAAAATTTCTTTTTATTTACATTTAATTTATTACACATATATAATATATAAACTATATTTATATTCATACTATTTATGGTAATATAATATCTATGTAATCTACATTCGTCCGTATTTCCATTATTAGTTTTCCATACTTCGTTCATATTTACCACTTTCTATTTTCTTTCCACGAAATATTCTGATTAAAATTTTCTTTTTTTTTTCCTTTTTCGCTCTTTCTTCCTTTCATCTTTTCGTTTTGCGAGATATTTATTCGCGGAATACAACATTATATTATGCTGTACAGACGTGTTTATTCCCTTTTTCTAGTCGAACGGATCCAATTTGAAGTTTGCAATGTAAAAAACCGGCAAATAATCGACGCTCTCGTTTCGATTTCCTCACACCTTTTTTTTAAGGCTATTCGAATGATAAACATCGTTGCGCGTTCGTACCGAATTTTTGCATCCCTTCATATTTTTATATTATAATAATATTTTGTTTGTATTATACAATATATTTGATGCGAGCTTTGTTTACGTTTAAAATGGGCGTGTGTACTTAATTTTATTATATATATATATATTTTTTTTTTCAATGATGGAACCTTTTTAAGGATTATGATAATGATTTCATTAGGAAAAAAACAAGGTGTGTGTATCATAATTTTCATTTTTTTTCCACTCAAATTTCATCTATAAATTTAACAATATATGATTTATTTATTTTTAAAAAATTGAATAATCAATTTTACACGTAATATTTAATTATTTTTAGACAATAGTTTTAAAGATTCAAATCTTAAATATACTGAACGAATATCTTATCGATTATAAATAATATATTTATTAAAAATATATTTTAGTATTAAATTTTATTTTTTTAAATTTTTAAAAGAAAATTTCATTGGATTATAAAATATATATAATATTTTAGAGCATAGTTAATGTTATATCTTTTTTTCCGTGTAGCTTATTGTAATATTTTAGTGTTAAAAATTTTCATTATTCTGTGATCTCTTCCATTTTCTTGGATCAAAGGTTAAATTTTCAATTACGATTTTTCGATTTTTTTTTCACTATATTTTCTTTTTCATCTTACAGTAATAATAATAATAATAATAATAATAATAATAATAATAATAAAAATGCCAAAAATAAGACCGTATTTACGATAAAAATTTTCGATTTTTTTTTCATTCACGTATTCGTAGAAAATTTTAACTTGTACAGCAATAAAGGCCCGGCTTTGTACATCGGCAAGATGTAATAACGTTGGAAAACGTCAAATGTACATTTCGCAAACGTCTGAGGGTATTATGTACCCCATCCCTCTCGCTTTTACTAGATTTGAATCAGCGTTCTTATAATTTTGTATAGGAAATTGCTTTTCTGGTCGATTTAACACATCGCTGTACCCGTAGCCGCGAAATAGAACTAATATGTTTTTCGCGAACGCTAATATTTTACGTTTTACGCGATAACATAACTCGCAAAAATAGCAATAATAACCGCGATAGCGATAATAATAAACGAAAGAGTTTCGATTTTCTTCGAACGTTCCCGTTTTCCGGTTCGAAATTGATAATCGTCAATCATATTTACAATAGAACGAAATATTTCCATAAACGTTTTTATTTCCGATGGCTTATCATTATTCTAATGTAATGCGATATATACATATATGAATTGGTGATGTATTTTTTTCAACATACTAAAATTGATAAAGTCACAATACTAATATTGATAAATCGTATTTCAATAAATAAGGTATATATTTATGCTTTCAATTTTATTTTCAACATGTAAAATATATCTTAATTAATATATATTAGAATAATCCCTCATTTATCGCGGATGCTACGTTCAGGAACAACCCGCGATAAATGAAAATCCGCCAAGTAGGAACACTATATTTATTTTAATATTTATATATTATTTTAATAATTATACACAAATTTAAGCCTTACATTTAATCCACACATTATACACTTCATAATCCTTTTACAATCCCTTATTAATTTTTTTCATTTGTTCAGTATGTGAATTTTAGATGCTTCTTTCAAAACATTCCTTCTTAAATGTTCATATAAGTATTAAAATGTTTTAAACTCTTATTTTTAAGTATATAATTAAATATATATATATATATATATATATATATATATATATATCTGTGTGTGTGTGTGTGTGTGTGTGTGTTCACTAAATCCGGCGAAGTAGCAAATGATTATTGTATATTCTAATTGAAACAAAAATATAACGTACGAAGAGAAATCACGTAAAAAATTAAATTTTTCATATTCAAATTCGCATGAAAAGATATCTTGACTTTATATCAACTAAAGCAGTCTTATATAACTACTATGTAAAACACACGAATTACATAGTAGGGATTTAAATTCACGATATACTAAAAGCTGAATAAACTTACAGCTGGAATAACTCGTTGAATATGATAGACTAAAATCTGTTAACATTGTGAATCTAGAGACGTTCAAAATAAACAATTTATCTAATAATATTTGTTAGAAATTTATAGACGTTTCAAAATGAAGTATGCACTTATATATCTTCAAGATATTTAGAATAAATTATCCAGTTCAATCTTATAATTTAAGTAAGTATTTAAATTTGGTCTTGTCTGTGTCGATTATGTAAATTTAAGCACATGCTCGACGATCTTATGAATCACCTATATATTAGTATAGTAGTACCGGAAGTGGTGCCCTATTGGGTACATCTCAAAAGCGTGCAATTTGGGTCGTAGTCTGTATAGATTGGTCTTTGATTAGGCCAATCGGACAACAATGCGGTTAATTCGGATCGAGTTTAAGCCAATTAAGGCTATACGCCGTTTCGAATTCGACTCGGTGTTTGATGTTTCAATTATAATTCAAAATTGTACTGCGCAAATAATTGAATTTATTACAAAAGGCGCACAATTTCAAATTTTTATATATATATATATATATATATATATATATCAATAACCGACGACCGTGGTCGATACCGTCGTCGTCAATGCAAAATGGGTCATCCGTAAATCACGCAACACTTCGAATGCCCGGTGACGCATTATGACGCCTTGGGTATGAGCGTTGTATAAATTATATGGTTATGTGGAATATTTGCTGAATAAATCTACTATTATCGGATAATTGTATCCGACAATTTATAATGTTCATTTAAATTTCATATCTGATATATAATAACTATATAAATATATGGTAAACTAAATTTACAATATATTAACTCATTACTCAAAAAAAAATAATATTTTCATTATTATATCTATCGCTATCTTTTAAAACAATCTTATAAAAATACAACGTTTATTTATTTTTTTATATATGTCATAAAATCCATACATCAAAAGACACATATATGTGTCAACGGACTTACAGAACCCCATTGCTAAAGACACGTATGTGTGTTAGCGAATTCTATTGTCATAATTTGATCAAAGTGTGATCAATGTTATAATCATTAATTTTAGATTAATAAAATATTTATATAGTGTTATTAAAGATTATAAAAAAGTCGAATTTACCTTTTATATCATAATCAATAATATGCCATTTTGAAGTATTTTATTTTTATACAAAAAAATAATAATTAATAATCATTAAATGTATTATTACATAATATAATAAAATTATATGATATTTTTTTGTTATTAAATATTAACAGAAATGTCGTTCAATATCAATAAAAATGATAGAATTGGAATCTTTAAATATTGAAAAGAATACCGTTGATTTAAACTACGTCTCACTGAATATAATATTGTATTTTTATATTTATATTTATATTTATAAAACAATGAAAAAAAATACATGTATAATATAATATATTACATTTTTCTATATTATACATGTTCTTCTAAAATGTAATAAAAAAAAAGTAGATCTGCTCAGGCGCATGAAATATTGCGATTAAAATAAAAACAATAAATTTTCATGTACGTTTAAAACGTAAAGAATTTTCCAGTGTGAATGTGTTAACGTTTATTTATTTATTTGCGTTTTTTTTTTTTTTTTTTTACTGGAACGTGTTCAAGTAACGCGCTTTGGAACACATTCAATTCCTCGCTTCGGGAATTTTTCCGCCTTTTTAAACCTTTCGAATTGTTCATTGGTGAAATTCACCACTAACATATATTATATTATATAATGCACTTAAGATGTATCAGCACGGTACGTTGTCGTTATACGAAATACATTTTCCGGTTTTGTGAAAATCCATGAATTGATTTCCCACCATGATCCGATAGTGCCAAGTAATGGAAACTATAGCGCAAATACAAAACTTGAGGGTATTCGAAATGTAATTTCACCCTAATCCTGCAACAACTCTATCAAACGCTACTTTATACAGCTTCCGTGTGTATGTTTTGAAAAGGATGTTTTCACATGCTTAGTGTGTGATGTAATTTATTATATAAAATTTTAAAAAAAATAGCTTAAATATTACATATCTTATGGATCTACATGAAATACGTTAATTTGTCTTATTTAAATTCAAGTCTTTTATTTTAATGAATAATTATCTATCATTACTCATTTATGTTTTTATAGTATTGATCAAAATATCACCAAATAAATAATATAAATTTAAATTCAACTTCAAAAAAAAATGACGTAATCTTCGTAAATTAATTAGCATGCAACTGATGTCATTTTTCGCTATTGTGACTTCAAAAACCAAAAAAAAAATATAAATATATATACGATTCTAAAATTTTGAATAATTTCTAAATTTCGTTGAACGCGATAACTTTTGGTGTGAATTTTTTTTTTTTAATATAACGTACAAGTTTCGTTTCGCGGTGAAAATTTTTAATTATACGCCGCACCGCTTGTAAAACTATGAAGTTTTCGTGTTCCATTATTCACCACGTAATAACGCCCTCGGTTCTGCGACTATATATTATACTATATATAATTCGTGTACTTAGCATCCACTGACGTCTCTTTTGAATTTGAATTTGAATTTAAACCGCGCATTAATATACCGAACGTACATGCGTTTAATAACCGTGTGGTTAGAATGTTTAACTATTATGTAACGACACTTGAGTTCAAATATTACTACTTACAATTGATATCAAATAATATATGTATAAATATTTATTTGATCTTTTTTAATTTTTATTTTAGAATATTATATCTTTATACGTATTTAGACGTAATATCATATCTATTGTATAAATCAACATTTCAAATAGAAAATATTACTTTGTATAAATGAAAATGTTATTGTTTTATTTTATAGTATATTTATTTGTTATCCGCAATACGGTAAATCATTTTGATGAGCTGTAAGCGAAATTTTCCAATGTCTTATAATGTTTATAATTCTCATATTGTATTTCGCATGTTTAGAATGTCGTTCTAATGACGCACATAAAATTTGCATAAACACGCACACAATATTTTATTTTATCATTCGATAATAATAAAACGGGCACAAAATTCAAACAGGTTGTGGTCGATTTTCAACGTGAAAAACACAACAATTCCACGCTCAAATAATATAAGCTTCATATTGTTTATAATTACCGTGAAATATTAATATTAAAACTGTTTTTGTGTTGAACTATTGTATCTCATGATTTTAATCCTATAATCGAAACGTGTTTTCTTTATGGAAATTGATGAAAATGAAATGAATATAGAGCTGCTAGCTCGTTTTTTAACAACAAAGTCGTAAATTGTAAATATATTAATTATTAATCTAAATAATAATATTTAAAATCGATTATAACCATATCTGTTCATTATTGATAATTATTATCAACATGTCTTTTCGTATTAAGTAAAAATTTTTGAATTTATTTATGAATCGTTATCTCAATGAATTCACATCTTTATTATATTGAATTATTTTTAAAATCGTCCTTCACACTTGATTTACAATTATCTCTTTAAAAATGTTACTCTTTGATACTTATTTAGATGAAATTTTTAATTAATGAATATTAGAATAATTTGTAGATATTTAATAAAAACTCTTAAAGACAAATTTTAATATTTTTAAATTTTTAAATTAATATGTAAATCAATATAAACTGCAAATATTCATATAAACTGCAAAGTTACGAAGATCATAATTTTTACTATGAAAATTTTGCAGTTTTTTTTTCGAAAAAAACTTTATTTTTGTAATGTATAATGTGTATGTATAATCTCGTATTATTTTGATGGTGCATTTCAGTCGGAGCATGTTCGCGGAAAATTCTAGCACCTGTTCCAGTTTTCCTCGCGACGCGCGTCGATTCCTAAGCATTTTAATTTATGTTCGGTGTGGGTGGATGGGTGGCGTTTAAGACGTGGAATTTATTGTTAAATTGAATCAGCACGTGGAGCGTCGAAGTGATCGATGTCAATATATTGCCGTGAATTTTCTCGGAAAATTTTATCGATGGCGATGCTCGTACTATGCAATTTCTCACATAATTTATTCAGGAATCCGCTGGTTCCGGGAAATTCCGTGGTTCTATGCTGCGCGCAAATATTCCAAGTATCTCCAATTACATGTACACATTTACAGACGCACATTGTATATTGCATATATGTAATATTGGATTCACGCACGTGAAACATGATTTCGATAAGCTACATGCTAAATAATTTTTATTTAATATCCATGGTTACGTTAAACCAGAAATAGCATCAAACGTTTTATCGTTTATTGAAATCGGAACGGCATATATTTTTATCTATATTATATACGGAAAGCTTATTTTGTATACACGTATAATATCTTTTGTCCTCTAACCGCCTTTTATGCGAGCACAGCTACCTGCGCAATTACATTTATTTTTAAAGTACGCATATATGTTTTCATTTTTTTTATATTGTATTTACGCCCACAAATCTGTCAAATAAACATGACGGGGATGATTCGCTAGAAACCCTCCATTATTTATAAAAATTGAAAATAGGGGAGACAGTCGTCTGCGACTTGAAAGGAAACGTGCGTATACGCTCGAGCGAAGATTAGCTTAAAAATTCGTTTAGTCACAGCCAAATTTGAACCAATATTTAATTTAATGTTATGCGTATGTTTAGTCAAAAGTCATGCGTTCTATATTATACGAATATTAGTTATAAAAATTAATTTAAATATATTTGAAAAAAACGGTCAAAATTATATATATTGTTGAATATTTTTCAATTTGTTGTGTAAACGAATTTTTGAACCGTTTTTAGTATAATATTATTATATGCGTACGAGTTTTTCGAGCGTGTATCGCCATGTGCGTCTTTCGTAAACACCCTCTGTAATATATTCCATTTGTACCAGAATTTTTGGTAGTCATAAATAATTTGAAGTAGTTGGATTTCAGGATGGACACGTGGCACGGAGGCTGCTAATAAATTTTAATGTCAACTGTTCTAAATCCGAAATCTCGAGCATTTCCGCAGCCAGAAATACTCGGACGGGAAGACTTCGAATAAGTAATTCATATCGGGTGAACCGAATTCGAAACCATTTTGTTTTCTATGGGGAGGAGGTCAGTGCATTAATCACAGAATAACAAAGATGGGATTTTCAATTGGAGTCGAACGTCTCTATTTTGGCTATAATTCATCTTTCGGTGAAGAGCTTCGAATTGAATGCTAACTCCTCTTTGCTGACGTCGAAAATTTATTGTTCGGTTCATAAATTCGTTTAATTATAATATTATACACATATATACTTAATTTTATTTTTTAAATAATGTATTAAATTCAATATTAATCAACATTAATTGAAAATTTATATTAAATAATGAATCAATTGTGTTTGATATTTTCAATAATTTATCCAAATTGTTAACTATCTTAATGTGAAATTTTCCAGGATAAATTGTTGTAATAAAACATTCCTACTTTATAAATAAAAGAGATTATACGTTCGTGAAACGTGAAATTTTGTCCAATTAAATGTCTATTATCGAATCGATACTAATTGAAGTATGTCGTTTAAATAAAAATAGAATTTCCATTGTTACCTTGTTCGAATAAAATTTTCCACATACGCACGTATGAATTTATATGTATAATTTAATATTCGAACGAATATTCTGCCCCCTATTATTATTCGATGAATATTTAATTCCGTAATTTATTCCATTTTCAATGTTATTTGTTTCTTCGGAGACTGTAATCGGACGACACGTGTCTATGTAAAGTTAATTTAATAATAATAATTGAAGAGATATTTGGCGGGTTTTTTATGACGCGTATTTTATTTATTAATTTATTTATTTTTACCGAAATAGTCATTTCTTTGTTTTAATATGGTGTTTTTCGTAGGGTTTATTTTTTGTGCCACTTTAGACTCAGTTTTCTTTATTTCGTTATAGTATAAATTATTTATCCTTATTGAGTTAAAAATACTTTAATTCTTCTTCTAAATTTTATTTTAATGATATTTTTTTTAAGTAAAAAATTTCAATATCTCACCAAAAATGTGACGATCCTCTTGTATATTATATGTAAAAAAAAATTTTTTTATTCTATTCAGGACCTCTATTTTATTTTATAATTTGTGTTATTTTGAATATATGTCTCAAAAATTTCAATTTTATTTTCTATTGTTAGAGTTGAGTCTAGATCTTTACTCTATATATAAATATAAGAAAAATATAATATTTTGACATTAAAATTCTTTATGTATTTTGAAAATCTTCTTATTAACATTCTATCATCTGATTTGTTTGGTTTTTGATTTTCTTCTTTTATGGTGAATCTTTTTTTTTTTTAGATTGTACCATTTGAAAAATGTTTTTATTTTCATTTATCATATAACAAACATTTTCAATTTTCAGTTATATATTGTAAAAATCAAAATGTACAAAATTTAACTGGAAATGAGTTCGATTGACAGATATAAAATTGTCAAAAAAAAAAAAAAATTGCAGATAGTTCGTGTCAATCTATCGAAATTATATCGCCGTCGTAACTACAATAACATCAATCTCGTCGTAAAAAAAAATAAAAATAAATATGACTCCATTTATTCGGTTTTTTTTAAATATATGAACTCGATCGCGTCAAATCTTCATCAAAAATATGTCACGTGTCGGTCATGCGATGCGTGTAAAAAAAAAAGTCGTGACTCATTTTCCGGCACTCGAAAAATTTCACACGTCAATGTGTCCCCCGAAATCGGTGCATATCTATCGTGCCCCTTAAAATATTATATAAAAAAATTATAATAATAAAATAAAAATAAATGAAATGCACTTAATGCACCTGTTTGGAACATGTTAAATGTCATAAAGGCATTTGCGTGAGTTTTAAACGATTTAATTATATTTTTATACGACTGTGTGTATGTGTACATTAATGCCGCATTTAAACTATGTACGTCGATTAAGTATTGTAAATTGTTATTTTCACATATTCATCTTTACATTTATTTTTATTTGATTGTTTTAATTCTTTCTTAAAAATATACTGATTATATAAGATTGATTTAAAATTATACCATTTAAAAAAATAATTCTTGACATTATTTATAATAAATTTAAATATAAAAATTATAAATTCTGTAATACGTTTCCTTTATACTATTTTATTCTTTATATAAAAATAATTCGTCGTTATAAAATTTTAATTGATTAATTAATCGATGAATTTGTTAATTGTTTCGTGTATTGTCATAAAAAATGTGCAATTGTACAAAATTTTAGATTAATTACATATAGAAAAGTAGTTAAAAAATCGATTACAAGTTTTGTACCAGAGAAACAAACCAACAAAAGTGCATAAAATTTATTTTATCGAACTCGTTTTTATTTTATATAGAAATCGATTACTAAATAATCATTTAAATGTGCATTGAAAAAAATTACAACAATATCATTATCACTATCAATATCAAGTAAAATACTACGTTAGAACATAACAATACAATAAATTCTAAAATTATAGCATTATTTCGCTATATACATATCATTATTCGATACGAATCTAGTCTGCTACTAGATTGCCTTTCTAAATTATATATATATATATATATATATATATATATATATATATATATATATATATATAAAAGCACTTTACACGACAATTTTACAATCACCCTGTACTTGCATAGGGCAATTATGCGCGCACGCAAACCGCAGACCGGGGTGCGCTATTGATTCAGTCGGCCAATATCGCAGATAAACTTTTGATAAGTTAATTGCTTCGCCGACGGCGGAGCTTTTTGGAACACGGCGTACAAGGGCTAAAGAAGATGGAAGGAAAATGTAGGCGGCGGACGTTAATGGGTTGAGACGCGTCTGGCACCGACCGGTCAATAATGGACCCTTTGTCGCCCGCGTACAAAAGTGCCTTTTACCACCCATCATCGACCCCATCCGAGCCGAGAGAACATCGCAACTTTGCATCGGGCGTATATTTAATTAACCCCTTCGCGGCCGTGTCTAGTGTCGTATCGCGTACTCTATACGATCGATCGACAGGTTATTATTGCCGCTGTTCAATATTGTAACATGATACACTGTGAATTGATCACGATTGATTTTGTCTATTATACTATCTTGTTGAATATTTACTGTGGGCAGTGATTGTCAATCGTAATGCCAATATCAAATATTCAACACATTTTCATTGTATTATTATTTACATAAAATATTTAATCACATTTTTATCACTCATATTTAATTAAACTAATCGTAACATATTATAATTAATAATAATTAAAATTATAAAAAAAAAGTTTGACAAGTACTGATTTCGTATTGGTTATATCTCGGTTACTTTATCTCGTTTACTCCCTCGTTTTCGTTATAGTATCCACAATTCGTATATCTGATTAATTACGTGTTTAAGGGTGGTTTTCTATTACATTATACAACACTAAGTATTTCAATGAAGATTCTCTTATTTTATCACATCGGCAATAAAATACGAATTATTATTTATATATGAATTTTTTTCAATAATAATAAGGCGGATACAGCGCGCCTTATTATCGATTAAATTCGCAAATTTCATCGCATAAAATTCCAAAAAGCTACAAAAAAAATATATATAAAATAACTAGGCTTTATACCCTAGTCATGAATCATTGTTGAATTCGCGTTTTAATATCGAAGCTATTTAACGTTGCCAATACTTTGTTTTCGTACACGAAATGTACTGATATCACGCAGCCGTAATTTCATATGAAAATAAAGCACTTTGTTTTCAAAAAAAAAAGTCGTGCTTTTTATATGCGAAGCTCGCTTATATTGTACGCATTATAATGAAAAAAAAAAGTTATCGAAAGCACGACACGTTCAATAGAGAGTGGGATAATTGTTACGTTCTCAATGGAGCTTTTCCTGTACACATTATGAGGGATAATTATCTATTTTTTTATTATTATTATTACTATTATTTTGTATTATTATTCATCCCGCTTTGTTCGGTTGATACTATTATTTATTGAGGATTTCGTGACCCGTCTAAAAGAAAACGTTAAATGTTGAAACGGCAGTAAACCTTTATGTCGGACTTTTTTTTCCCCATCTTTCCCTACTTCCGTCTTCCGGTTTTCTCATTCTACAACGGGTTTTCCCCCGGGACTATTACACCAATCAATCGAAAGTTAATACTTTATTTTATCGGCGGTTATACAATGTGAACGTAGCACTATTTTTATTACGATAAATATATATATATATATATATATATATATATATATATATGTAAGTGAAAAAAAGCAGTATATTAAAAGTATAAGTCGTGGGGAGAGTTATGGATATTTCTATACTCAATTGTTTATCACGAAACGATGTTGAATTTTATGGCATTTATGGCCCTTTGACATCTGATATCATAAATAATACATTAATTCTATATTAAACTGTGTTCTATTATATTTTTGTTGTAAAATTTGAAACCTATTGTGTGATATGATAAGGGTTTCATTCATTTTATAGTGTTATATATTCAGTAAAATGGAAATAATTTGTGTACGTATGTAACGAAATTAATTTTTATATTTATTAAATATTAATTTGAATATATTTTATATAAATAATTTATTGAATATTTTTTTACTTATCAGTTTCTTTATATTAATGAAGAATTATTGATTTTATATAAAATATTAAAATTGGATTATAATAAAACGAAAAAGTTCAACAGTGACATTTATTGCTTTCTGACAAAATTATTATTTTTTTAATTATATTTATAATTCAATTTTCGTCAGATAATCTACCAAAAATATAATAGATATATAATTTACACGAATGTCAAATTTATTTTAATTATTTTAATTTTTTTTTAAATACCTACATTATAAATATTTTTGTCAATATTAAATTGGAACAAAAAATTTCACCGTTATCAACATCGTACATTTTCAAACGTTTTGCATATCGTAATGTTGAATCGTAACGTGTTTTCCGTATCATGTATTGCCAAAACACGGTTCGCGGTCCAATTTCGATCACCTTCTCTTCAACAAAGACCCACTAATCTTCCGTCTCTCGTTCGTTTTCATCAAAAGAGACATGCAAATGAACCACGACGGTCAAAACCCGACGATCGCCATTTGCATACTTTAGACTCGACGAAAACAAAACTCGTATAGGGATTGAACGATTTTCCCTTCGGTAACCGGTAATTAAATTTTTGATCCTCACGGTTCCATTGTGTCTTAAATTTAGCATTGTATGTACCTGAAATTTTTTATTACATAATATAAAACAACATCAAATTTACACAATTTCTTTTAACGATTTAAAAAAAAATCAGTCCGAAAATCATACTTGCGAGATGCAATCGAAATCAATTAAAGTAACAGCATCGACGTTTAATTTTTTTTTGTAACTATCAATTTTCCTCCGCTTTTCCACGTTTTATTTCTATTTTTTCGTAGTATTTTTCGGTTTGCGGTTGTTGCACGTTTAAAAGCTTTCTGCGACAAATGAACGTTTAAAACCCGACATTAACATTTTTGAGCCACCGTTAAACTTTAGCAACACCGCATTCAACCTGTTTAAAAAAATAGCACTTTTAACCGAATAATGAAAAAAAAGAGCCGAATTTGGCCTTTAAAAAACGTCACATTCAAAAAGTTATTTTACAGAATATTGCAATTATAGTCGAAAAACTTTTGCATAAATTTTATTTTAAATCGTAATTATTGCACTGTTGCAGCATTAAAAATATATATATAATTATTATATTATTCAAAATAATAACAATTTTAATATATGAACGAAATTAATATATTAAAATTTTCTACTATTATATTTATATATTGTTCTGAAAATGTATTTTTAATTAAAAATATTATTAAATTGCTGCTCATATGAAGCGATAATTTTAGTCGTTTTCAATCATGAAAACGTCACTGGATTTCATTTTGCAATTAGCTATGGTCAAATATGGAATGGTGTTGAGACTAAATTTTCATTTTAAATATAAGGAAAAATACTTTCAAGGATAATTGTAAATTACTTATATGCGTGGGTTTTTTGAATGCAATTTTAATTTGTTTGCCTTATCATTAAGCTTATTGATTTTTTTTTAATTTTGTAATATACGTTATATAATATATTATATATATATATATATATTATCATGATTTTCTTGATTGCGTTGCTATTTACACTAAATCTTGGGTTTATACTTAGTGTCACTGTAGAAATTTTCATTACTGAAGCCAACGTTTCGTTATGAGAAAAGCGTTAATATATTAAAATATCTCCTGGCACGAGAAAATTTTCCATATAAAAGCACATAATTAACGCTTTCATTTTATAATATTTATATAATTATAGATCGCGTTTGATTTTAATCACATTTTGTATTGGATTTAAAAAAACAATTTAACGATAAAGTCGCTAATATTTCTATCACCAATTTAATTTTAAAAAATATCCGATAAATTTACTACAATTTTTACCTATATTTTCTATGTTATGTGGTTAAATTAATTTATTTTCATTAAATAAATTTAAACGTTATCCTTTCATATTATTATTTATTAATATTTAAATGATAATACAAATTAAATATAATACATTTACAAAGAAAAAATAATATTTAATAATTAATCATAATTTTGAGATTTTGTTATATTTATTTTTATATATCCATGTATGAGTCAATAGCACGATTCTTTTTGAGTCAAATTTCATTTATTCACTTTTTATATAAATAGATAAAAAATGAATTATTTTGCATATATGTATGTATGAAAAAAATATTTATGATGGATACCCTATAAGTATACTTTTATTACTTTATTTTAATTACTCATAAAAGACAAACTCTATATATTACGTGCAGTACAACAAGATATAAATCAAAGTCGTTAAAAAAAATCGTACACACCGTTCGAATAAAATTACCGAAAAACCAGCAGCGGCACCGCAATATATGTAATAATATTAATACGAAATCGCATTTTAGAATATGCGAATGTGAATTTAAAAAATTAAATTAAATTAAAAAACAGTGTACACGAAAGAAAACGAAACGAATTTTGCATATATTAAAATGGCGCTCGCCGAATTTCTATGAATATTAATGGTGTGAGTATATATGGCGGTCAATTGTGAGCAATTAACATGTTAATCGCACAGTTTTCAACGATTCTAACGACCAATTAGTACATGATGGATGATTGCCGTTGGCCGACTCGTATCGATCCATCTTTTTTTTTAAATATATATATATATATATATATATATATATATATATATATATATATATATATATATTGTACTAAATTGTTGGGGTGAATGGGGGGCAAGAAGGGCATGTGTTATATTCAACGTTCATTGCGTCGTTTAGTATTTTTGTTTTGAGCTATATATATTTTTTAATATTTTTTTTTATACTTAGAAATATTCAAATTATTTTTTATATTCTAAAACTGAAATATATGAAAATGAATTGAATTTTACTATGTCTAAAAAAATATAGTATTTACAATAAAAATAATCACAGGAAACAGAAATAAATAGCTGATATTTACACAACCTGAAAAACACACGCGAATGACATTTCGTATTTTCCAAAAAAATAAAATAAAGAAAATCTCCAATATTCTCATGTTTCTTCGGCATCCTTTTTTTTCCGGTCGAGACATGAGAAATTTTCTCGGAATTTTTCTCTCATTTTTTTTTCTCTTCCCCCTTCGCAGTCTTTATAGTGATGTAAGCGTCTCGTCATTCTTTCACGGATAGATGGCGCCATGGATTTCCGGTCGAACGAGCCGGACCGGAAGACGCGTCGTTCGTGTCCTTAACCCGAAATTTTAACTGTGTCCTTAGCCGTGAACCAGCGCCGTGTAACACGTTTCACGGCGCGGAAATTGACAATGTTTTGTTTGATGAGAAAAAAAAACGGATGAATAAACGCTATCTTTACGTCGATCCTACGTGCTTATATTCTATTAACGCAGCGATTCTCAAACTTTGCTAACGTTTATTCTGCAATAAATTATTGTCACTGGTAATAAATGAATTTGTTTTTTGGAATATTTAATTTACCATGTCATAAAAAAGCATTATATAGTTTTTTTCTTTCAAGTTTTATCTCAAAAAAAATATCAAAATTGTTATTTTTTTTATATAAGTAATTAAATTAAAGTTTTTATTTTTTTTATTAAATAATTAATGTAAAATAAATTAATTATGGTCATAATATTGGTTAAAAATAACCCAGAGAAAGATATTATAACCACCCGGAGTGAAAGCGAATCGTATGCTAATATAAAATATTATTATAGTATTTTTTTTAAATAATATGAATTAATTTGCATATAAGTTTAAAATTTCTTTTATATTATATTTTTATATTGATTTTTATATTATTATTATTTTTTGATTTTAATATATTATTCAAAATCGTTATCGTTTTTTATCATTATTTTTTAGAAAATATTCACGCAAATGTATTTTTTTATGAAATCATACTTTATTTTATTATAATTTTACTAAAGATGAAAGTTAAACAACGCAATAAAATTCGTCTCGAAAAAATAAAATCAAGTTAAAAATATTTCAATTAACATATAAATTGTTTCATTTTACATTTTAATACTGGAAACTCGATATTAAATTCTAAATCAAATCTACATGTATGTGTTACTGTTAACGTAAAAAAATAAAAATTTGCACGATTATTAAAAATCGATTACGAAAATGGAAATCAAAAATATTTATTACAATTATCAAGTACGTTGATTTAATTTACATATTTTACGGTAATTATATGTGATTTTCGATTGGTCACATTCACTGTAACATACATATTTTAAATTATATTATATACTATATACTGTATTTTAATATAAAATTCGTTAATAAAACATTTCGCTTTGGCAATTTTAAAATAATTTAAATCGTAATTTGACTTTGCGTAAAACGAAATTTAATTTAAATACGTGTCTCGTATTTATATATATTTTAAAAGCAATTTATTTATAATATATTAAAATTAATAATTATATTTTTCGAAAATTGATCAATATAGTTATATATTAAGATATCAACATAAAACTTTATATATATATATATATATATATATATATATATATATATATATATATATATATATATATATATATATTAAAATTCGATTTATAAAATATATGCAAAATTAATGTATTTTATAGAAAATAAAATATATTGGAAACGTTTCAAAATCGATCGGGCGTTTCTTAAAATTCACCCTATTGTAAAAAATAACCAGCGCGTTGACACTAATAAAATAACAATAATTTATATATTGCCAGAGAAAAGGGGATTGATTACGTTATTTAATATATATTACACCGTTGGAACATTGTGGAAAGAAGAAAAAAGACAGAAAGAAAGAAAGATGAAAAAAGAAAGGAAACGACAAAGGAGAAGAAAGGCAAAAGGTAGAGTCGGGGCAGATTGAGAGCAAGTCTCCAAGGGTTGGTAGGAGAAGTCTTCGTCACCTGGGCAAATCGCTTCTATAGTACAGGAGGGCATCAGGGAGGGATTAGGAAAAATCCTCACGCAGCGGGTCCAACTCCCTGGGACAGATTCCCCATTGATCCACAGGAATAATGCCTTCGAGTCTCGAGTTTTGGGGGTTGGAGGAAATGGTGTGCGGGCGCAAACCGCCCTTCGTAGATGTCGATCGAACCCGCCCACTGGCTTATCCGACAGACCACACACCGAAAGAATTAAATTTATATATTGACACCTCTGCCCCCCCCGCCCTTTTTTTTCTTTTTTTAGAAAATGGAGTGTGTGTATATATATGAATCGAAACACCTTAAATATTTGTACCTAATCGATCTCGACCAAAAGGAAAACTTATTCGAGTATTTGTATATCGCACGCGCGCGGGGGTGTTTATTGTGTTCCCGAGGGTGCGAAATTATTTTTATGGTCGTTGTTGAATTTTATTGATTTTTTTTTATTATATATATTTATAATGTTTGCTTATGTTTTTAAGTTATATTATTGCATTATTATATATTTGATTGTTTCGAAATTATTTCAAAATGTTCAATGCTGATAATCAAATTTTGTTTTTATATTTCAAAAAAATATAGAATTTTACATTTATTTTTATGAATAGAAAAAAATATTGCAAATTTTATAATTTTTGATATTTAAAACCGTCAATTGATCTCATAAATGATAGTAGAAAATTTATCAAATCTCATATATATATATATATATATATATATATATATATATATATATATATATATATATATATATATATATATATATATATATGTCATTCGTTTTATATTAATATATGAATAAAATTTTCATCGAATATTTGAGAAACGCTGTCGTCATAGTGCGCGAGATCTTCTCACATATTTTTCGTGTAAAAAAAATAAAAATAAAATAAATATTCATAGCGCGTTTCTTCCTACTGGCGTTTTTTTTTTCGTAAATGCGAATGGTAATTGCATAGTACACACGGCTTCGACTAAACACAATTATTTCCTTTTGTATTTTGTATTTTTTTTTACACATTTTACAAAATATTTTAATAATTTATACGTAACACGACGTTAACGAGCTGTTAATGCTGTGCGTATTTTTTCTTTCTGTCTGTCTTTTCATTTTTCATTTTTGAAATCGCATGTCAAAATATGAATTTCTAATTTGACGTCAAAATTATAGAATACGTCGCAATATTGTCAGATGTTGTATTACGTTAATTAAATACGTGTCATACGAATATATAATATTATATATATATGGTATATATATATATATATATATATATATATATATATATATATATATATATATACTATTATGATGATTGATTTGTGACTATTGATCAATTTAAACTCTCTATATATTTGTATAGAAAATAACCAATTATTATATTATTACGTAAGATGCTGCTCACGAATTTGAATGCAAATAATACTGCATTATAATTTTAAGTTCAGTATTAACTTATTTATATAGCGAATAGATGTTATCGAAAATTTATTGGAATCACCTGTGATTAATATTTATTAGATTCGTGTTCAGCATACGTTTCTTGATTATAATTTAATAATACGGCGTTTTCATTTATCATATATTATTTTTATATAAATTTAACGATTCATCATTCGTACTAAATATAATTATATTTCTTTTTTTTTAATATGTTAAATTATTTAATAATTTACATTTTATAAAATATATATTTCAAACATTGATTTATCAAAAGTCATATGTTCAATATTTTTATCAATTCGTTTTAATAATATATATATTTTTAGATCATTTAAATTAATTTAAAAATCGACAAATTTATTTATTTTAATTATTATACGTGTAAAAACAAATTTTTATCTCACTGCGGCGTATTGCAATCGTGCAACGTTTAACGTGATATTGTAAGCGTATTACGTGACCGGAGATCGAAGCGAGAAGAGCTTCGGTTAAACCGGCCACATTTCACGCGGCCAAGACTTAAAAATGGCCTCTTTTATTCGATCGTTTCTGGGTTGTACGTCGTCGAATAAAAGCACCCGGTTGCAAAAATGTACACATTTCGGATTCGATTCCCAGTGTAAACGTGTTTGCTCGCGCCATTACCGAAAGAAGATAAGCCGGACGAAAATCGCGCAAAAGCACTGGTTTTTCTGTGTATTTTTTATTTTTATTTTTATTATTTTACCGTACAAACGTTTGTGTTTGAGCGCGGAATTCAATTTTAACTGTTGTTCTACAATAACCCGATACGTTATTAAGAAAGCTCTTTATGTCGATAAGACTGATATATTGAGTTTCCTGCGAATTGTTTGTACATTACCTTGTAAACAATTGCAATTGCCGTTCTTAGTGTGTTTGTTCAATCTGAATTCAGTTCAATTTTTATATATCGTTCATAATTTGTATTTTATTTTATCATTATTAATATAATTTTAAACCGCTTTAGTTATTGAATCGTGAGCGTTTCCTAAGTTTCCTGGATTGTTTATTATGGATATTTTGTATAAAGCGTTCAATTTCTGATGTATGCGGTTGTCATATTAATAGCAAGCACGTCGATGTCATTGCCAGCAGACATCTGTCACACATGTATGTCACTCGAATCACCATTATTTATTGAATTAAAAAACACGACCATCCCTTATATTATTATAACAAAAGCAATATAAATTCGCGACAGTATGCCGCAAGGGTCGATTCGTATAATGCAATTTGTCAAAAACACTCTTCAGAAATGAAATGCGTGCAAAAGTCGAAGATTTCAGAACGATAGGTAAAAGTGGGATTCCGATTTTGTATATAAAATCTTTTGATTCTATTGTATATACAAATAGAATGAAAGGACATACAAAGTTGGTTCTGGTGTGGGTCCCGAGAGTCCCATCCTGAGAAAGGCGGCTGGTCCATCGTCAAGCTGGGCAAACAGTCGCTGTACAAACAGCTGGGGCAGGCTGGTCCAATCCACTGACGTCTCACTTGGGTCCTCACACCCTTTGAGGCTGGCGTTACCCTCGGAAGGCCCTCCGGTGCCCAATCTGCCCTTATTATGTTTGCTCTTTCGACAGAGGCGTTTTTAGATGTAATTCGCAGTGGCGTCCATTAGCGCCCTTTGACCGAATTTCTCCTCGCTTAGACTCTATCTCGAACTTTTTATCTTACCGTCTCCTTTTCTCCTTTGATTTTATCGGATCCGACGCTGGATGCTCAGTTGAGGTCGTTAGTGTGTCTGTGTGTATGTGCGTAACGTTAGATGTTCCGACCCCTGAGTTTTGGACGGTGAAAGGTTAATTGTCGCTCTTCAAACGTGGCCCATATAAAAAGAGGAATATCGACTCCAATTTGTTGTAATACACTCCATTGCCCTCTGTTTGCCTTCGAAACGGCAAATCGATTTATATAATGTAATCGTTTTTAAATCTGTCGTTTATATTCGCGCTCAATAATTCTCTAGGCGAGATTCGATGATTTCAACACAAGGTTTTTTTCAAATCACATTTTCGCCTTTTTTCTATATTTCTCTCCCTCTATTTTTACAATATATATATATATATATATATATATATATATATATATATATATATATATATATATATATATATATATATAATTTATCAATTGATTTAACACCATTGCTCTTTCTTTTATAATATAATATTGATTAAATATTAAACTTTACGATAAAATATTGGATATATTTTAAAATTATTATCACACCTTCAAAATACAAACAAAAAAATATTAGACGTTCTTAATTCATTATATAACAAAAATAAAACGAATCCCATTCGTATGGATTTTAAGGTCAATCTCAAGTATAGTATGACGACTTAACCATCAATTTTATTATCGCGCACCGTTCAAATCCATAATACGAACTTAATAAATAGTATTTATAATCCATTCTCGAACATAAATTAAACAGTGGAATCGCTTTATTATTTATAGCGTTAATATCTTTTATCGACGGATAAAACGGCGTTAATTCTCAAATAAAACCAGCGCCTGATGACTAATTGACCGTTTTCCTTTCGCGGATCGCGATTGTGAAACATTTTCGTTCATAATGTTTTAACATCGATTCGATTCGATTCGATTCACGGCGCTAAACAATGGCTATTTTGCTCTATTATTGTTATCGCCGCCATTTATTATAATCGGATAATTTTCTCTTGCTCTTGTTCGAGTTTTTCGATCGCGAACGTCCGTTATTCAATTAGAAATGGAACATAGAACTGTTAAGAATATACAAGTTGAACCAAAAATTTTGAATCCAATATATATTTGAAATACATTCACAATCATATAAAAACATAATGATCATTTTTGTTAAAATTTTTGTTAATATAAACATTTAAATGATTGTAGTTAAATTTGCTTACCTATATGTACATCGAACTATTTGAATGCAAGAGTTAAAATCCTATATATTATTTTCTAAAATTATTTTAATATAATTTTAATTCAACTAAATGAATCATCTATACGTTCACATTGTTTTATATCATACTGTATTGCACAATTCGAATTGTTTTCGTTCGGTCCGAAGTAATGATAGGAATAAAAACAAAAATGTATTAAATATTTTAAACGTACCTCTTGGGGAGTTCTCATTTGTGATCCGAAATGTTCTATTCTGCTTCGGCTTTACATCAAAGACGTAGGATTCTTGGGTTTTAATTTTTTTTTCCTTTGATCAAATGCCGAACGTTAAGTCAATATTTCGATCCGTTCGAACGCTTCATAAGGCATCGGTCGCATTATTATTATTTTATTAAAAAAATATTTTTAAATTGTGTGTATTTATATTATTATTTTTATTCGCAGTTAGATTGAAAATATTATATAGATTTCAAATGCAGTACAAAATTGATTTTTAATATTTGAATTAATTTTAATATCAAAAATTAATTTATTTTTTCAATTAATTTTATCTCGATACCTTAAAGTGGATACAAATCTCGTTAATATTATTAACATTAAATAAAATTGTTTAAAAACACCGCTGAATATAAATTTTGATCAAAAATATATTTTATTTATTTCACGAAATATCTGCGGTCTCTTTAAAAGTAATCTCTATGTGATTATCATAGAAAACTAATTTAAAATTATCAAAATTTAAATTTGATAAAACCTTTCTAAAATAGTATCGAGTGTGATTTTTAAAAATACACTGCCGAGTATAAATGTCGTGTAAATATATTTTATTTATTTCACGCAATTTTTGCGGTCTCTTGAAAACCGTTTTCTATGTAATTTTCATGGAAAACTAATTTAAAATTAACGCACATTTTCGCAGATCGTAATCTTATTATCAAGATTTATATGTGTTTACTATTTTTCCATAATGTTTTCCGCGTTAATGCAATAAAATAGATTACATGTTTCACAATAATACGAACCGATTCATTGTAATTCACCTTGTTTTTATTAAACCACTCAGAAATTAAATGTTTATTGTTCTATTTTGACAACCTAGAATATTCTACGAATTCGTAACGTGAAACAACAGTAGATAAGATATGAACTCGGTATATATATAAGATTGCATCTTGATAATTTCAACGTTTTAATTACAGTTTTAAAATTGTTTCCATATATATATATATATATAATATATATTAATATTTTTCGAAAATGTATTTCATGAAAATTTCGTTGTTATTGTTATCGATCGTATTCTGTAACGGAAATCAAAATGTACAAATCGGAAATTCGATCTATTCGATTGAGAGGATGAAAGAGTTTGGCACTATTGATGTGAGTGAAATGTTATTGAAATTTTAACATTATTTATTTTATTATATCCAACTGAATATATATTTATTTTTATATTACGAATAGTTTGTAATAACAAAAAAAATCGTTTTTTTTTTTAATATAAAGATTCTGTCTATTTTCAAATTTTATTTTATATTCAACATTGCTTCATTTTGAAGAACAGTTTACTTATATATATTCAATTGGAGTAAACTATTTTAATACGTTACCTATTCTTCTAGTGATATCATTAAAAAAAATGATATTATTTTTAAATTTTAGATAAGGAGAATCGGTGTTAATACCAAAGGTGATATTTACATTTGGAACGGTGGAAAACCAAAATATTTATTGGCCGGTTCGTTCGATCTCGTCGATGTGCCCGGTGTTAAAAATTACGTTATATCAGGATTCGCGATCGATTCAAAAGACGTTTTCTTCTTCAGTCAGTTTATTTATATTAATTTAATACGAATATATATGTGTAAAATATTCGTTTAAAACAATCAATGTTGCCTTTTCTCTAGATCGACTGTTTGAAGGTATTGCGTTTTTGAAACCGGGTCAAGAATGGGAAAAAAATGTTGCCGGTATTCACAGTATGATCAATTCGTTGATAGTTGATATTCATGATAATATGTATGCTGGATCATCGTATTCGGTTTCGAAAATTTTTTTAGGTTTATATTTTTATTTGTATATATTTAAATTTATGTTTTTAATAATGTATAAAAGATTATTTTTTATTTATAAGCTGAAAATTATGAAGAATACGAAGAATCAAATTATACTATAATCGATGGTTTCGATTATGGATTTAGAGTGGCCGCAGCTATGGATAGTGAACAAAATTTATATTTTAGAGAAAGCTTTATGTATTTCTATTATCAAAATATAAATGAAGGATTATCTTCTAGAAGAAAAATTCCAGGTTTAATAATGGCAATTTTGATTACAACATTTGTAATCGATCGATTGAATTATTATATCGTAAATTTTCATTTCAATTGTAGAAATTGGAAAAGAAGAAGCTCTTGGAGCTGCTGCTGATTCTAAAGATAATGTATACGTGGCATCTGAGATTGGTTTATATTTCATTAAGGCTTATTCCAAAGGCGTCGGAATAGAATATGTTAATCATTTTGCTGGAAAAAGAGTGACCGCAGTTCACGTAGATTGGAATAATAATGACGATATTTATATTGCCATTGAAAATGAAGGCCTCTATAAACTGATTAAACAGCACTAATTTTATATTATTTCGTGTAAATGTTTAAAATTTATTGAAAATAATTGTAGATAAAATATTAATTAATATTTTCCATGTAACGTATAACATAAGCCTTAATTGAAACACCTTTAGAAATCCATCAACGCATTGTTTACGATATTAAGCCTGATCACTACCCTCTCTTTAATTATTGAAATCGGCCTGTGTATTACCGCCTTAACTATCGATTTCTATTGTTCCTGCTCATAGTATTCACCACGTATTAATTAACCACTATAATAATTTAAACATTTACGATATCTATTTTAATTTAATATTTTATAAATTATAGTTTCAATAGAATTTATTAACTGTATAAATTCATATTTTATATTTACGTTATATATATATATTTAAATAATCTTATTTCCTTGAATAAAAAAAGATATATCAAGACTCAATGCCATTTTATTATTTAAAATTAATATTATAATATATATTTATTATAGTGTATTTGAAGTGTTAAATTAGTGATAGGATTGATTAAATTGCACTCATATATAACATAAATCACTTTAACCCATTAACGTCCAGCGCAGATTTATTGCTATTAAAATATGTATGTTATGTCATAATTGCATATATGATTCGAGAATATTAGATTTAATTGTATACTTACAGAAAATAATTATTTTATATTATATTATTTAATATATTACTATATATATTGTGAATGCGAATATAAAAATTTACGATACTGCACTATAATTCATTATTTTATAACGAATCGTTGTTATAAAATTATGTGTATGTGTTTTATGTATTTGTGCCTTTTGGCATTCGTCTATAACATGTTGATGCAGTAATAAAAATGTATTTTTATTTAATATTCTTTCATATATTTATATGAAAATTATTTTTTATAATATATTGAATAGTTTCGTTTCAAGAATGCTCAATCTTTTATTTGATTAAAAAAAAGAAACGATAATTAGATAGTTATTATTTTAATTTTTTAATATTGAACAATATTTTTTTTTATATAAAAAAGATATTTATATTGCTATATATTATAAATAACTATATAATTTGATATTTTATAATTTTAATTGATTACAAATATCGATAGAAATCTATTAAAAATTGCAAAAATATCTCTAGATGATTGATTTTCTAATTTATTAGACAATTTTATTTTTTTTCATAATATAATTGTTTAATAGAAAAATAGGCATGCAAATGAAATATTCAAGATGCGTTTTTTTCTTAGAAGTCACAAAGCGTACAAGATTACATTTGACTATATTTGCGTTTTATATTACTTTTTTTTATACTCCATATAATGTTACTCATTCTTTATTTAAAATACGTTCGTGGACAACGTTTTGTATAGCATAAATAGCAAAAGTCATGCAAAAAAAAAAATAATACAATTACCATTCCCGAGACGTCAAATTTATCTGAGTTTCTGCAATATTTGTTATCTTATGATGTCTAAAATAATATAGTTCTTATTTTAAAATATTTATTATTAATATAAAAGTTTAAGACTCTAAATATATGTGTCTGATAATTTAAAAAAAATATTAGAATCTAATGTAAATTTTGTGTATATCTAATGGTTGGAAATACTAGAAATCAGTATGGACTATAATCATAAATATGCATTTACTAAAAATTTTTTTTTTTTTTAATTAAAATTAATAAACTTATAACATTTGCGTCTAAAATAAATTTACACAATGAAATACGTTAAATTAATTTAAATATAATTTGAGAAAGCGTCCGAATCGATCACGACCCGTCCGATTTTTCGGTTAACAAGTCCTAAACACACATGTTCCCCTTGCGCAATTAACGGTATGCGAAATGTCCTATATATATATATATATATATATATATATATATATATATATATAATGAATTAATTTTACTGGAACGATATAAATAAATAGAACGGGCGATATTTAATCGAGGCACCACGGTTTGCGAAACGCTGCGTCCGCGACTTTGCACAGACAAGGTCGTAAAACGACCGCCACAAGGACACGCCGTTGCTACTTTTTACTCGGTTATCGATCTATAAAAATCAAAGATTCTCAACATTTTCATTTTTTTTCAACTTTTTTTTTATATTATTCAAAAATACAGTTAAATATTTTTTAATCTTTAAAATATTTTTAACAATATAAAATGTAATAAAAATGAAGTTATCATTTTTTTACAAGATTCATATTTTAAGTATATGTAAATAATTATTATTTATGCTTTCGAATTGTCCATAATTTATTTTTTTAATGTAAAATCAATTCACAACCTCTTTATTATATTGTACTTAAAAGATATTCATTATTTAATTTTAGTAATATTTTAAATCTTATAGAAAATATTTTATAAATTATAAAAAACTGTATTAAAATATGTATGTAATATTAAATGTGTTTTGAAAATTTTTATTAATATTTAATATGTTACATTTTAATCTTATCGTATTAAAGATATTTGAAATAAAAAATTAGAGTATTTTTATACACATAGGGGATTGTTATAAAATTTTAATTTATTTATTTATACTACTTGATCAATCAATTGATTCATATATTGTTATCGGAAATGAACAAGTATATTAAATTTTAGTTTAATTGGATATTGAGAAATGATCGAAAAATCGATTACAAAATTTCTACCGGAGTAACAAACAAACCAACTAATAGTGTAGCCATAATAAAAGTCTGTAAAAACAACTTACAAATCATAAACCATAATTTGATAATAAGTTACTACCGGTTTTATTTTCGTGAAAATTATCTAATTAGTCATCGAATATGAACTTAGTTATAACCATTGAAAGGTTTTCATATCGAATTCTATAGCGAACCATTACTCGCTATAGAATTTTTGATTTTGTTTTTTTTTTTCTTTAAAATCGACGACCGCAATAACCAAGGCTCCCAGTATTTCGAGTTCTACTTATAAGGGCATGGAATTATTTCGATTTTGCGAATGTCGCATTTTGCTCACGTGCGACACGTCAACGTGTTCCACGACAGTTTCTCGTGAATTCCAAAATCTTCCCCTGTCTTCCCATTCCTGCTTCATTTCCCCTGGTCGACGTTCCCGTTCTTCCCTTTCAATCGGGCGCAATTTTCCCGCGTCTATTTTTCCTTACACAATTTAAAAGTTTGTATTATTATTATTATTATTATTGCATTCTCATTTTTCTTTTTTTTTTTCAGGGAAAGGAAAAAAGGGAGGCTTCTGCTAGAGACCTCACCAAACATCTAAGAGAGTGGTATCTGCCCATCGACCGTAACTTCATTGTTCTCTTCCCGGAAGGTGGCTTCTTGAGGAAGAGACGAGAAACCAGTCAAAAGTTTGTATTGAGTTTAAAATGTATCAAACTCGATTTTATTATAACTTGTATTCTCGTTTTGATTCACCTAAATATATACACACACAAAATATACGTGCTCGTTTTATATAATAGATATGACACTTTTGTGAAGGGAAATTGAGCTATATTATATTATCCTCAGATAAACTGCATATTATATATGATAGAACACGTATATAAATTAAAATTTTAAAACACAATTTCAACAATCTTCTTATATTCGATAACTTTTATATAATATAAATATATTACTGAATCATTCGTTCTAAGCTATGAATAAAATTTCTAAAATTTATCATTCAGACAAACAAACAAAGCGCGAATAGTCTGAATGCTAAAGTTGTGAATATTTCTCATTCGTCTGATATGAATTTCAGATATGCAACCAAGAACAATTTACCGATTTTGAACTATGTTTCTTTACCGAGGGTAGGTGCACTCAAAATAATAATGGATGAAACGGGACCAATATCGCCATCATCGAAGCCATATTCAAATATAAACAAATTAGAAAAAACAAATAATAGTAATGAAGGTAAACTATTCAATTGCATTTTTAAAATTATACATATATTACTGTGATCAAAAAGTGAGGTGAAATTGTCATTTAAAACTTCCGGGCTAAATTAGGAAGGCAGATAAATTATAATTATTTTTCCTAGGTTGGTAGGAATGTCTGTAATATTTGCCGAGTGTCTGTTTGTCAAAAGGTTTATTTTTTACAATTCTTGGTTCCTTTATCACAATAATGCACGATATCATACTGCATTGGTTTTTCGCGACTTTTTTGCCAAAAACTCGACTCATATCGTTCCGCAACCACCGTATTCGCCTGATTTGGCTTCGTGCGACTTTTGGCTATTCAGCAAAACTCAAAAGACCAATTCGGACGCGCCGTTTTGACACGTTTGATGAGATAAAAACCGAATCGAAGAAAGTCTTGAAGGCTATACCGGAAAAAAGACTATTCCGACTGTTTCGAGGATTGGAAAAAGCGTTACTTACTTTGAAGGAGATGAAATTTATTTGGAAGAATATATAAAGAATTTCAATTTTATAAACAAATTCACCTTACTTTTTGATCACAATATGATATATCGATCTAAATTTATAATCACAATATAAAATTATTTTGTTTATAGAAACAACTATATTAGGCAGCAGTACGTCATTAGAAAAAGAAAATTTAGATAACAATAGATTACGTTGGGTTCTCGATATAACAATAGGTTATGAAAATGGGAAACCATTAGATTTAACTGATATCGTCACCGGCAAAAGACCACCTTGCATCACGCATCTGCACTATCGTTTATTTCCTATTACCGATGTGAGTATTAAATTTTATTATATTAATTTATAATATTTATTTATATTACACAAATTATTAAATATATTTTCAGATACCGAGTGATCACGACGAGATGACGAAATGGCTGTACGATCGATTCGTTGAAAAGGAGAAGCTTTTACATTATTTCTATGATAAAGGCTGTTTTCCTGCCTTATGTCCTGATGGGATAACCCGCAGCGACGTACCAAAAATTATCACCCAAGATTATATACGTTTCTTAATTATTAATTTATGTTTTGTAGCGTCTACAATTTTCCTAGTTCGCATATTTTACCTCATATATCATTATGCGATTGGTCTCATAGGTCTCATCGTTGCATAATAATTTTGTACAGTGCAAAAAAAAAAACATTAATTTACTAAATATAACAAATAGAAATAATAATTGCAACAACACCGAAGAAACATTTTCACAGATTTTTAACAGACAGACATGATTCATTATGAAAAATTTGAAAATATACTTTAATTCACCGATATAAATTTTGAAGTTATATGATAAATCTTTTATACACTATTACAGAAAATTTTTCTTCTGAAACATAAAAATATATTTTTATTTTATTTTAAATACTGCTTTATAATGTCTGTTATCAATTTATGATATTTAATATTACCAGAAACTAAATATAAAATAATGTACATAACGAGTTCGATCCGCGTCAATATACAATATTATTGTAAATTTTGCACCAAAACGATGAAAGTGTGGCGCCAACTTAATTATTATAAAACAGTATACTTTAATCATATTATTTTTTTAATGCATCAAAAACGCTTAATTTTCTCGATTAAATATTATAAAATATTATTATATATAAAAACGTTTTATCTATGTTTCAATTGAAATTCGTCACACTTTGTGTCTTATGTTTGAGTAACATTGTGACTATTTCAGGAAAGTCTTTCGCATTATCAATGATTATTATCAATATTTTCTTTCAAAATAT
Organism: Leptonema lineaticorne; assembly: GCA_024500535.1. Taxonomy (NCBI): domain Eukaryota; kingdom Metazoa; phylum Arthropoda; class Insecta; order Trichoptera; family Hydropsychidae; genus Leptonema; species Leptonema lineaticorne. Next base: position 12,307,333 of record JANIJI010000017.1, read on the forward strand.
TGTCAATATTCACTGATCTCATAAAGTACTTGGCTCGTAACACTAAATATTCATTAAATATTGAATGATAACCGTAATTTCTTTTTACACTTAGGATAAATATTATGTATGTATTTGGTGTTACCATTATGATACAATAAATAATATTGAGCTTTTTGCATCACTTAATATTAAGTATACTATTCAGGGTTTCTGTTGATAGTAATTAATGGAAAAAATGAAAATATTGTCATTTATGAAATATTTCCGAAATTTAAAAAAATAATAATAATAATGAATGAAAAATGTTACTTTGTATTCGCAAAAAAAATCGCCGATTTATTTTGCGCGTATGAAAAGTATTTTTTTTCATCCATCCTATTTATTTTTCATTATTTAGATAATTTTTTCGGTTTTATAATTTATATTATTATTTTTTTTATTTAACGCATACTTTGTATCAATGCTTCGCAATCGATATTTTAGAAATCGTTTTTATCACGGACCTCCCTTTATAGAATTATCATTTTTATTCGGGGAACTCCTGCCTTATTATGAAAAAAAAAATTGAACTGTGGTATTTTGCGGAGTTTTAGAAAGAGCTTAAACGTGCCGCAGAATAGAAAAGGTTGCGAAGCATTGTTTTATATTATCTATATATTGTATTATCATCAATATGTATTGTAGATTATATGTCATGTTAATTAAGATTTATACGAAGAACAAAATATTTGAAAGTCATTAATGTAATACAAATAAAATAAATAATATTTCGTCTGTATCGTTCAACAGAGTTCCATTTTTACATAATATAAAATTTATAATTGAATTAAACAATCCTTTTAGCGGGCTTTAAACTTGTAGTTATGTTCGAATTGAAAATATTAATAGCCTACAAAAAATATAATTTTTGCTGAATTACAATAAAAAAAAATAAATATATAACAATAATTATGATAACGAAGCGTTTTTACAAATAAAACATATTTACGACGTTTTTCTAAAATATCCTGCCAGACTTTTACGATACGTTTTCACTATTATTATATCGGTAAGGGAATTAATTAATGATTAATATTTACCGTGTAAACGATTAATTGTTATATAAAATAATGAGAAATAATAGCGTTAAACGTTACTTATGGAACACTTAGACGAAGATTTATACTAAATAGTGATCGAAAGTGAACAATATTGATAATGTTAACATTAACACTCTTATTTTTTATTCTGCAGATACTGAGTTATATATATATATATATATATATATATATATATATATATATATATATATATATATATATATATATTTGCTACAATACTAATTAACCTTTTGTAACACACGAAAGCACGTTAAAAAAAATAAATATCAGAATAATAACACGAATTCACGCAATAAATACTATTATTATTATATCTATATACAGTTATGGACGATAGTATTGGACGTTCTCTATGTATATATTACGAGTTTTTCTTATGATCTGTTAATTATTTATTTATATTCGATTAAAAACTTACATTATATATAATTATACTGATTCGTATTTAGTTATTATAATGTTTTTCATTGTTATTATTAAGTATGAAAAAAAGAAATGTGACAATTTTGTTACCAAATGAGAGTATCTGTGATATTTCCAATCATAAATATGAATTTTAATCCTGAATAAGATCATATTTTTATCATCCAAATCCTAACAATAGATCTTAATTATTGATTTATAAATTTATGATCGTTTAAGGAATTATCTTTTGGAGAAAATAAAATCTGGAGCATCACAATAAATAATATACTCCAACTTCTCTTCATCATTAATAAGGCTCTCTTTTTATATAGCATCATTATTTCTTTACTAAGTATACATTTAAAAACAGTTATATTGTGTATATTTGGAATAAACAAGACATTTTCAAAATAGAAAAAAAAACAATAGAGTTAGTTCAATACTATTAATCAAAATTGTATATGTATATATATATATATATATATATATATATATATATATATATATATATATATAAATTGTATGTATTTTAGTAGTTTATTTCGTTGTAAAATTTACGAATGAAATACTTGGCTGTAGTTATAAATATATTCTTCATAAATAGTCTGCTACTGTGATATCTTCATTAATGTTGATATGATCGTATTCAGAACATATTTTCTTTTTTTTCCTCATTTTTTTTTGTACTATTACTATTATTATTTGTAATTGATTATGGATTATCCTATGATATTATTTAATTTTAACATGTTTTATTTTCACTGAATAAAATAAACATACACACACACACACATATATATATATATGTAAAGGGTGATAAAATCATAACTATGTCTTTATATCGATACATTTCTAGTAGAGCGTGTAAAATGCTTCAGTTGTTTTGCACTGAAATTCCAGAATATTCGAGCTTATAAATGAATATATTTCATGATTGCTGTACGCATTTAGATTATATAAATATATATATATATATATATATATATATATATATATATATATATATATATATATATATATATATATATATATATATATATATATGGTTGGACAATAAAAAGTATCATTTTTTTGGAGTTTTGTTTGAACATGTTCCTAATTTAATATACAGTACAACTCCAAATGTAAGTTTTTAGGAACATTTTTTTTTTATATCATATTTGCTGAAATTGTATCCAATATATGATTTCTTTTAATTTTTGATAATGATTTATTGAATATTAGAAACTATTATATAATCAAGTATTTTTTTAGATGCAGCTCTTACACATACAGTATTTATTTATATTGCTGTGAATTAAGATGTTTTGTAATTTTAGTTTATGATCATAATTCCATTTTTATGTTGAATTTGATGTGTTATATGATCACATTTTTCTGTGTTGGTGGATGTAGTATTTAAAAATAATATTTTTTTAATATATTAAAAATTTTTATACCAATGTTATACACAGTTCAAAATAATAATAATAATAAAATGATTAAACGATCAATATTATTTTTAGATACTAAAAGTACCAATTGAAAAAAAATAATCACCCTTTATTATTTTTTTAATTATCACTATTATTTTTATTTGAAACTAATTTTTACATTTGAACTTTGTCTTTTTTATATACCGTAATTGCGCAGGCATGTTTAAGAGGTTCGATTTTTTTACTGAAATATTTAATTTAAAAGCTTTAACATAGTATTTATATTCATTAAAAATGTGTCAATAGCCATATTCTGTGACTGTTTACACATAATTTGCAAAACGTTATCATAAAATAAGTTTTTTATATGAAAAAATCGAACTTCTACGTGCTCCAATTTAAATTCTAATAGAACTTTATTATGGACCTCAAATTACACATAGTTATATATGTGAAGAGGTTATTTTTAACCCTTTCGTCGCCCGGCGAATAACTAATAAAAGAAACGAACTGGTCATACGGATGTGGCTGAATAGATTTTAGGAAATTTTTGGCATTTACGCTTTAGCTTTTGCTTTAATTCGTTAATAAAGAATGCAATTATTGCTATTAAAAAAAGTACAATTAAAGTGATAGTTTTTTATAATGTATAATGGTTAAGCGCGGCGAGAGGGTTAAAAAAAAGTCGTGCTCAAGAAATTTTACATGAGTGCCTATCGAAATAAAAAATATTTTATTATGCAGGTGACTTTTTCTACATTTTTTTTACCGTATTTTATTATATTATTATTTTTCTTGTATATTTTTTTTTAATTAAGTACTGTGCCTGGTAAAGGGGATTATTTTGTTTTTTCTTATTTTATTTTATTATATTAATGATGTATTTTTCCTTTTCTTTTCACAATTTAACAAAAAAATTAGCTATACTAAAATGTTTCATTTAGCTAAATTTTGTATGAGATGGCCTGATTTAATTTTTGATACATTCTCAAAAAAAATCTTGTTCAAATAATATTCGTTAAAAATATTATATATATAATTAATATTTAAATTGAATTTTCCAATTTATTTTTTATTTGTGCCTGCGAAAATGTTTAGAAAATGCTGTTTACAGTTAATCGCTGTAATATCAAAATTTTAGTGGCCATTCTTGTATTATATGTATTTTAATGAGTTTAATACGTATATTTAATGTGTAGAGGAATTATATTATTTACATTTTTAATTTGTAAAATTAAATGTTGGTAAATAATAAATATATGGCATCTGTCATAATATTCTTTGATATCCAATAAGATTAAATCCATTTAATGTTTTTTTTTTATTTTAATATAATTTGTAAAAATCTTTATGACTTAATCTGTTTATTAACATTTGAAAATTAAAACTAGTAGCTATAAAAATATTTTTATTATATATATATATATATATATATATATATATATATATATATATATATATATATATATATATATATATATATATATATAATGGATTTAATAATATTGGCCCTCAAATGAGTTACATAAAAATAAAATGTAATATGTAATTTGATGAAATGCGAGACAATTGTTAAAAAAGTATATAAAATAATTCTCTCTTATCACACGAGTTCTAAACAATAATAATAATAATTAAAAAGTGAACTAACAATAGTTTATTTTATTTGTTGTAAGTGAATTGTGATTTTTTTAGTTCCACTTAGTTTTCTATCTTAGTGTATAAAGAGAAAAAAAAACATAAAGTCATGATGTAGGGTTTTTTTTGTGTTAAAATTAGGTTTTAATTTTTTTTAATTAATTTGTTTTTAAAAATTAGCTTTCGCTAAAATTGATTAATAATTTTAATTATTAAACTATATATATATATATACATATATATATATATATATATGAACGATATATATATATATATATATATATATATATATATATATATATATATATATATCGTTCAAGGAATTATTCACATACATTTTGAGGTTCCAAAGATTGCATTTATTATTATGAATATTGTGTTATGTCAAGAATAGTATTATATTTATTGTATATTCGCTCTGATAATGTAAATATTTGGTGCTATAATATAATTGTAATATAATTTTTGAAAATAACATTTCAATTAATTATATATCGAATCAAGAAGTACACATCATTGGAGACTTACAGGATTATTAAATGTTTTCATCATTACTAAAATTGACATATCAATATGGATGGATGTTTATAAAAATCCAAAAAATATTCTTTAATTATATTGATTTTTTCTTTTTAAAAAAAAAATCTTTATTAGTGCTAAAAACAATATATGTATGTATATAAATAAAATTTACATTTTTCCTTTCAATCTAATTAGATCACTTTTTATATAGAAATGAAATGATAAATATTCATAATAATAAATGTAAATATTGGAACAAACTGGATTTTTCACATTTTTGATGATTGTTTAAAATATACAAAAAAAAAGATTAATTCTTCAATATGTCAATTTTATTTCATATCATTTTAGTTTAGCTTCGTATTCATATTGAGAATTAGCTGTGAAACGAGTATATTTATACTTTGCAAAGAAATAAAATTGATATTAAGATATAATTAAAAAAAAAATCGTTCTATATGTTACCTCCTGCATTTGTGTATAAAATAATTGATAAGAGCAAATGTGTAAAAAAAAATCAAAGAAATTGGCTAGATCATTCACAACTAAGAAAACTTCGTTTGTATTATAATAATTAGTAATTTAATAATGTTTTATTGAAAATTAAATTGTTTTTCTTTTTATTTTTATTTTTTTGCTAATGAGCGTCTCTTTGTATAAAAAAAAATGTACTTACTAAATGGATATTTTAATAGTATTTTTTTTTCTTCTGTTATTTTTTCCGTTTTTTCTTTTTTTGTGTCTTGACTGTATATAAATGTATGAACAGTTACGGAATATTTGATATTTGTACGATGTTTCATGCTTTGTTTTCTTTTTATTTTTCATTGTATTTAATTTGTTTTCAATTGATTTGTAATTGAACAACGTTTAATAAATTATACCATTTAAGTGCGAAATTTATTTATCTACTTCTCATAAACTGATCAATTTTGTACCTTTTGATTTAACACATCATCTCACATTATTTATGTGTGTGTATAATTATTTATAATTTTCACACATTTTTTATAATATTTAATTTTCACACATTTTTTATAATATTTAATTTTCAGGATTTTAAGAAAATATTTTTTTAATGTTTCAAAGAATCTGCAAATTTTGAAAATTGTATTAAAATTATATAAACTATATTAAGTATAAATACTAAGTTTAAAAATGAACAAAGCAAGAGTAATCTGATTAAAAGGAAAATCCTTAAGAAGATGATGGAAAATTAGTTATTAATGATATCCTTTGTTATTGATATTGCTGATAACATGTCATTAATTTTCGAAATATAAATTTTAAGTAATTTAATTATTTAATACTACTGTGAATGAAAAGATATCTGGAATTCTGTATTTGTAATTTTATTATATAATATATTAAAAAAATTTTTTTTTTAAGTTTCAAACAAAACTAAAATTTTATACCAATTTCTTTATGTTTTTAATTTAGTTCTTTGATCATTTTAATTCAACAGAGAACGTCATTGATATTGAATTGTTGTAGTTTGATTTCTAGGTCAAAACGTGACACGAGATCTAAACTTTAATTTTGATATTTAAAATATCTGGAGCAACTGAGTAGAAAAATTGATTGATAAGTTTTTTATATCGTCTAAAATATTATTCTAACTGTTTAATTCCAAATAGACGATTTTAAAGACATATTTCATTTATATATTTTACATCGATTAATAATAATTATTTAATATATACAATATTTTATATGATATGAATTTTTAATCTCATATTTTTTATGCTATAAGTCAAAAATTAAATATAGAATCTAAATTCTTATTTTTTTTTAAGAATAAATCAACATTCTAAATTTTTATATTTGGAAATATTTCTTTCAACACGCATAATTGTCAACGTGACGTTCAATATTTCAATTGCTCAAAAATTGAGACACCCAAATTATCCTAAATTGATCTACGTAAAAAAAAAATATAAAATGCCAATTCAACGAATATGATTTATGAACAATTCGTTATAAATTACTAATATAAAATTTATTTTTAAATTGCTATCAGTTCGATATTTTCTTTTGAGTAGTACGTTTGTGTAGTTTACAATGTGAATAAATACACAAACTTTTCCATTTTGTGATTGTTTTTATTCTATATAATGTAATAAAAATGATTTTTTTTATATGAAAAATGCATTAATTCGTAAATATATACTTAATTTAATATTAATTGTCTTTAGAATTTTCAGTATCGGTTACCAATTAAAACTTGATAGATTTAAAGTTTTTCGTCTTAAAGACAAAAAAAAGGATAAATAAATAGATAAAGCTACTATACTGTATCGCTTTGCAATTATAGATAATTCTCTATTTTCGTTTTGTTTTTAACAGAATTCTCTTTTTACTCGGTTTCGATACTCGAAGTTAACTGCTGGAATTTTTGATCGTTAACCTTTAATGGATTTCTCTGATACGTTTCGTTGACTTTCTTTCATCTGAAAATCGAGAGAAATTCGACTTAATATCGCTGTAATGCCGCTACAAAAGGGGGGAACTTTTTTTTTGCATCGCTTATTTTATTTGCAATTTGAGCTTTTCTTCAATATTATTTTTTTTTACTTTTCTAAGAAAAGGTCGATATAAAAAGTTTTCGAGTCGCTACAAAATTTTCGGTCCAACGAACGAATAACGGAATACGGAAATATCTAATAATATTTTTTTACAATATATATATATATATATATCGTGCGAAGGTTTTTCTTTTATTGTTGAAATAATATAGTTATTTATAATTATATAAAATTTATATCAAAAATTGAAGCATTCTGATCGAACTTTCAATAATTCGACACAATATTAAACTGTGTCAAACTATCATTAATACTTTAATAATAAAATTTCAGATTATATTTTTCATTTTTAACACTCTTTAATAAAATATATATATATATATATATATATATATATATATATATATATATATATATATAATATTTATTTTAAATTTGATAAGAGAAAAATGTATTTAAAAAAAGTTTGAAAAACCTGTTATTTAAAGTATACTTTAAAATATAAATTACACATTAATTCTATAATTTCAATGTAACGAGGACGAATTTGAATTCAATATCGAATTCGAAATTTATATCTATTTTTTTTTTTTTAATATTATTATGTGTTCTTATTTAAAATTGTTAACCGTTATATTTTAACATATCGATTTCGATTATTATTATTTGTTTTAATATATGATAATAAAATAATAAATCGCTAAAAATACTGAAATATTATAAAGATTTCTCAACATATCTCATTTTTACAAATCGCATTTTAATACGTCGAAATCGTATATCAGAACGGATTATTGTAATCGCACAACGTATAGGCGTCAGCGATCATATAATATGGAAAAATTGGCAAATTTTCCGACTTAACAGCCTTGCGAACTCATCTTATAAGGCATTGTTGCCATTTCGACACATTTTCAAAGTATTGTTTTTCATCGTGTGATGAAATATCGCGATGATTCGTCGTTTCCTGCGTTCGCGTAATTTTATCTAAATTTTCCATCTTAACAACCGACGATTTTCCATTAGTTTTTATTAAAAATAAAATTTTAATTAAATATTAAAATAATATAAACGATAAATTTGATATTATCGCATCCTTAACAAATATTTTTTTTCAATAACAATCAAAATAAAATATGTTAGAAATTTATGATCGCGATGCAAATTCTTCATAAATTTATTAATTATAAGTTAGAAAACGGTTGTTAATTTTTATATTAAACTAATATTATATTTTCAAGATTAATAATCTGTAAATTCGTTGATGTTTTGTGTAAACCGTTAAATTTTTGATTCGCTATCATGAATTATGAATATGTATTTAAAAAATAATTATTTCATCAATTTATATAAAATATTTTTTTTTGTAGAAAGTTTTAACTTTAATAAAAAATAATTCATATGTAGAACGAAACAATATACATATTAATTTTTCACATAAATATGTATTATTTTAATTAATTTATTGTATCATAAATTATAATAATAAAAATCAACAGATTAAATCTTTTTATTTTCACAAACAAACTGTTGTGAATATCGAAATTAATGCGCGACTATTATCAATTAATTTTATTTTAAAATCGAAATCATTACAGTAATTATATATAATTTGTATTTTTTTTTGCTATAAAACCAAAATGCTTTAATTTATCAGACACTTAACTATGTTTAATGACCCAAATTGAACATTTTCCCTTCAGTGTATTTAACTGTACTTTCTCAATTCGTATTCGGTACGCATTTTTGAACTTGCCGCACTGTTTTTGAATTGTTCTTATACATATATATATGTTACCGTGAAAGCTATGTATTGGAAATTATATACAATTACCGGAAATTGTGCGTAAAACACAGAGTGCATTTAATTTTATCGCGTTCGTATCGATTATTTTACTTTTTAAATCGTTTTCATAGAAAAACGATTATTTCAAAGTCGAGCCGATATTTTTTTTTTATTATATTAATACTAATAAATATATCAGAAGCATACAATATATGACATCTGAATATAGTTATATCATTATTTATAAATTTCATATAGTGACTAAATGAATTAATATTCATCAGGCGTATTGTATAATATAATGTATAATTTTCGCGCATGGGATGTAAGGTCGATATGTGTGGAAAATTGCAAAATATTTTGTAATATTTTACTGAATATGATGTGAATCCGAAGGTTTGATGAAGTAATTATCGATGCCTACACTTGACACATCCTACTATTTGATTAACGGTTCTCAAAGGTTCGGTTCCGTTTTTGGGTGCACGTATCTAAGCAAGCGTGGGCGATTTTACAAAATCGCTCGTAACTGTTTTTATTTTTATACATAATTATATTTCATATGACATTTCATCATTGTTATTATTGTGACACGTTGTTTTGTATGAATATGACATATTCATGATTTGAATATTAATTCATCATATGAATTTAATAATAGTAATATTTTGGGATTAGATCTGAGAGTTGAAAGAACGAATATCTATTTATATATATATATATATAGATTCGTATGTGTCTGTCTATCTGTAGTCGATAAATTCAAAAACTATATAATTAATCACCGTGAAAATTTGGGAAATAATTAGATATATCACCGGGAAGGTTTTTGATTTTTTTAAATTGGAATTGGGGTTCAAGGTACTTACAAATTACGATTTAATTCTTCTTAGATTTCCTTCAATTTGACAGCTGCGGTACGACTATAAGCGCGAACACGACGATACTTTTCGTAACTCTAATTTTATACATTTTTTACACGTAAATTTTTAATTATAATATTTATTCTATAATCGTAAATTAATTGGTGACATTTTATCAAATTTTATTTTATTATTTTTTATTATTAAATTTGACATTTTTATGTTTATACCAAAAATATTAAATTAAATATTAAAAAAAATATTAATTTAAATTGTAATATGTAATGAACAATTTGAATGTGAAATTATTTAAAAAAATATTAGAATCTAGAATTTTTTATTATTATTATATATATATATATATATATATATAAAGTGTACATGATCGTTAAATGTGTTGTTATGACAACTAAATAAACGTCAACTTATAGGAGGGGGTTATGTCGCATTTCTCCGCGCGCTCTTTAATTTGTCTTTATATTAATTCTTATCTATAAAAGGTCCTTTCAAGAATTATCAAAATTTTAAGGTATTATAAAATTGTTCTTTTTTAAATATAAATATATTAAATTAATTGCACATTCAGTTTCCTTTTTGCTAGAGATATATATTTTTTGATGATGGATAAAATTAAAAAAATATATATTCTCTTTATTTTTTAATGTAATTTTATATAAATAAAAAAATCATGATATGGAAAATCCATGAAAATTTTATTTATACTTATTCAATGTTAACTGTACACGATTAAACCGACACGTCCGTGAATTAATTAATTTAACATTAACAAAGCAACGTTAATCGTCTAGCCATTCTTAAACGACGAATACAATTTTGGAAGCGATTCTCAAACTGTAATCTCATCATCTGGCATTCGGTTTCGTTGATTTGTAGCATCGTTAGAATTTTTTTTTTTTTTGATAAACAACGAGGCTTCGAACCAAAAAACCAGCGGATATCCCGATAATGAGTATTCAGATATATTATCGATTTTATTGTAGAAAAAAAAAATAGAATCGCCATTTTTTTTAATTCTGTAATCTAATCTGGTAGCTTTTCAAAGTGTGGGCCGCGCTTGGCCTACAAAATCAGAGGCGTGCGATTTTTGAATGACACACAAACATATTAACATTGAACGTGTTAATAATTGTTATTGTACGATGTAACGGATTATATATCCAATAATTGAATATTTAAATAATTTTCCTGTTATTTATATGTATTTTTAGAATCAATTGAGAAATTTTAGTAACAATTTAGATAGCAGATTTTGTTTGTTGGAAAATTTTTAATTACAAACTGAAAATATATTTTTTTTAACTTTGAAAATAATTATTCATATTATATATAGTATATTTTATTTTTTTCATATTTAAAGGTTATAAATTATTAAAATGACTTTTAATAATATTTTAATATACTTAAAGTTTAAATAATATGTAATTGATGTTATAAATTTGTATATATTTAATGACATCAATTGTGGAATACATTACGACGTCTTATCGTTTTAAATAAATACTAATTTGCATAAGATTGCTTAATATTGATTACTAAATAAAAAAAAAATATAGGCTATATGATAAATGTTAAACAATATATCTTTAATAGACTTTGGATTGAAAAGTATTTGACGAATATTTTGATGAATCAAAATTGATTTTTTTCTATATAATATTAGCATAAAAATAATATATTCTACACGCGTAAAAAATTATTATTAATTTACGTATTCAAAAAAATTTTTTCCAATTTACAACTTCAAAAAAGATCATTGAACTTTCTAGTTGTAAATTAAATATAATGGAGAACACTATTAACATTGCAAATAAGAAATATAAAAACACCGTTAAAATAATATATGATATTTTAATGCGCGTGTTATTAGTTGTTTGATTTACTTATTCCATAAAAAAAATGTTATTATTTATTATTTGCATTTGTGACAAAATATATATTATTTTTTTCATGAATGTAATCATTATAATAAATCTTACATCATCACGAAGGAGGTTTTATTTTAAGATCATCTGCTGATGCAATCGCCGTTCGATCGGCCCTACATAAATTTCGGATCACGCTGTATATAAAAAAAATGAAAAAAGACAATGAATATCGAATCAAGATTCAACTGGAACAATGTCGAGCTTTTGTTTATTGTTTACGACTTCGTACATCTTGAAATGAAATCTTTTTGTTGTATTTAAAACTCGCTCACTTTCACCTCACCGTCTTCCGTCATTATAATAAAGAATATACGACCGACGATAAAAATAAAAATTTATCACCCGTTTAACTAGGCATTAAATGCGAAAAGAAAAACGACTTTAATAAGCGATATAAATAAATGAAAAATCGCGTTAAAACGGAAGATGAAAACAATGAAAACAGTCTGCAGTTTTCCGATCAAGTTAACGCAGTGATAACTAATTTTCTTTGAATCGAGGACCGAATTCGTTTTTTTAATTTTTAGTCTGTCAAAAATAAAATAACAGTATTTGACTTATATTGTCAAGACAATCAATGCTGATAAATTTATATTCTAATTTTTAATTAATTTTGCATATCGAATAAATAATAATTTTTAATTAATTTTGCATACCTTTTATGACTTCGAATATGCGACATAAACTATATGAAAATTTTATTTTTTACAATTGGGCGAAGTTTAAGAAGTATTATTTATGTATTTGTAGAAAAAAAAATAAATATTCAGATGAAATATTTTATATTTTCATAAAAATTAATATAATTTTATTCTTTTGCGACCGCGGACCATAGTTTCAGTATCCCTTGGTTAACCCGTTGAGTTCACACCGCGGTTAAAAAAATATTTTATATAAATAAAAGCATGTTTATTGTGCAAGGTTGCGTTTTTTTTTTATAATATATACACTTCTTCGCTTTTCTACGAGACAATAACCGGAGATGTTATCCGATTTCAGGCAATTTATATAAACGCAGAAAACTGAATAATCGTTATCTGGCGGTCGTTTTTATTTATTTATTTTTTTTTGTTATTTTATAATTTAATTATAAGAATTACATAAGTGTGCCGTTTCGATTTTATAACGTTGTGTTACTCCATATAATTACAATGGTTTAAAGTAGGATGAGATTTGAACTCGTTGGAAAATTTATTTTAATATGTTTATTTTTTCAATGTTTTTCATGAGTATTTTATATCGATTGTGCGATGTTATGAAAAAGTTTCCACAATTATTTTAATTATTAAAAAAAAATGGTATATTGACTCAATTATACGAAAGTCTTGTTAAAATTTATATTGTAATTATCGTTTTCCCATTTTTTTTACAATATTTTATTATTATTGAAATGAGTTTCAACATTTCTAAATTTTTATATATGCGTTAAATTTTTTCTCATTCATTTACATGAAATTACATTTATTTATAATATAAAAAATACGATAAAAATTCTAAACAGTGTTATTTTTATAATTTATAATTTTCACTCGAATCTAATATTCATTTTATTATATCATAATTTTACGATTAGTTTTCACTTAGAAATTTACAACGTTTTTTAAATTACATTGCCATTGTTAAAATAGGCGAAGATGTGAAATTTAATTTATAAAATATTAATTGAAATTTAATACCTTATATTATACAACAAACCTTACGATTTTTATTATATAAAAATAGAAATTATTAAATTATATAATTTTTAATTAAAATTTAATTAAAAAAAAAAAGAATTTTTCATTATTGATAATTCTTAAAACTGATATATTTTTATGAAGTCTAATTGTATATAAAAATATTTTTTTTGAAGTTTAATTAAGTATTGATCATTACATAAAATTTATAATGCAAGTTATATTGTTGAACTAGAATCTGGAACCCATTGCATACTAAATAATAGCACTAGATATATATATATATATATATATATATATATATATATATATATATATTTATAAGAAAATAAAAGAATAAATAAAATGAAAATTTAGTTAAAAAAATGGTGTCATTGTACTGAGAAGAAGTCGTTCACACAATTGCACGTGAATAATGTTATCATTTGCATGTCAGTCGCGTACTTTTTACTTTACTTAAAAAATAAAAAGCAAAAAAATAAAATAAGAACGGAACATTTACGTCTATTTATTCGTCTTCAACGTTAAACGTCTTCTAGTTTTCAAGAATATTTATCGTCATTTAAAAAGATAAAAACAAAATACGAGAGAAAACTACGCGGAAAAAAAAATAATATTGAAGAAGAAAAATGGAAAAACAAAAGAGAAGAATACTATGAAAGAAAAATAGTTAAACGCATTCAGTAACGATTATTACTGTTATCCGATATTTCCTTTTCATTTTCTTATTTTTCTTTTTATGTAATTTTAAATAGTGGCTGCGTGAAAAATTCGTTAACGATTCCACGGTCGAATTTGATTTTTCTTATTAACATTCTTTCAGTGATGATGATTTTGCGTTTATATAATCTTTTATTTTTTTTTTATTGTGCGGTTTATCGGTCGTTAGTTTTGCCTTGTTATATAATTATCAACAGTTTAAACCTGTTTAATTTGATATTATATAGTTAGTTACAAGTTTACGAATTCGTGTTTAATTATAATTTTATTTATGAACACTTGTGTATTATTTTAAATATATTAAAGATAAATCACAATGTGTTAAATTAATAGAAATGTTCTATAATTGAATTATCAATGCTTTCATTCGTTTATAAATAATAGTAGCATTGCTAATTTGTATGAAGTTTTTTTGAGTTGCATTCCTAAAAATAAAAAAAATCAGATCTTTATGAATCATGAAATAGTCAAGTAATCAATATTATATGGAATTATGAAAGAAGCTGAAATAATAGGAGAAGATACTCAATCGACATTGAGTAAATGAACCAGAACAAAAAATAAAAAAATAAATACGTTAAAATTGTATTGAGAAATTATCTTCGCAATTTAGTAATCTGAAGTGAAATAAAATCTATTAATTATGAAATCTTATTGCAACAATTTTTTATATTATTAAAAAAAAAGTGTACAGAAAATCTACTAAATTAAATGATGAAATATTAAATTAAGCCTTCATAATTAATTGGTGATTAAACAAGATATAAAATCAATAAAAAAATATATATACGTTCAATATATTTTTAAACTTTTCAATATCAAAATTTGAATAATAATAAACTACAATTTATATAGTTTTTATTATAAATATAGAGTATATAATATGGTGCTTTTATATTTATAAATCTATATAAAAGGTTTTTAAGGCGTGTAAATTTATTGAACAACCTTCGAAGTTCAACTTGAAAGGATTGAAACTGCATTCCGATGTTACCTTTTGTTCTTTTGCGGTTTTCATTTTATAAAGAATGCCAGAAATAAAAAAAATAAAGTACTTCATTGAAGTATAAATGTATGGCAAACATGATTTTATGTTGGCTTCATCAAAAAATATATTTTAAACCTTAAATATTTTCATGTAATTAAAATATTATTTAAAAAAAATGTGATAATTACTAGAAAAATTGCCGATTCAATATTACAAAAATAAATCAGCGCTATGTAAATATGTACTATTTTTTATTTTGCCAACGAAATGTAAGCGATTTTCTCTATTATGAATAATCTAAATAATATATATATATATATATATATTATTTGTTACGTGTGAATGTTGTAAATATTATGTGAAATTTAATTGTCTATTGTATTTGAAGTGCATCAATCTGATGCACAATTGTGCATATATTTTTTTATTAGCCTATAAATGAAAATTGTTTCACGTGTATTTATTTCGCTGTTTTTTTTCTACGTTTTGTGACTTCCGTGTGAAAAATTATAATGAGAGATTATATTTATAGGAAGTGTCACAATGACAGCTTCTCAAATGTTATTAACTTGGTCGGATGTGCGTCCGCCTTGCTTGGTGAAAGTTAACTGTTCTTTGAGCCAAATACGAGACGAGACTCCTCAAACCATTGGTTGAAAACATTTTTTTTTTTTAAGATTAATCTTTGTATAACATACATATAAACAATATTACTGAGCAATTTGATAATAATTACATGTGATTTTTTTTTTAATAAAATAAATATAAACAACATTTTTAGCAATTTGTTAATAATTATACGAATTATGTATAGATAAAATGATGATAATTTTTATTAGTAAAAATTGTATATAAATATTTTAATTTTTATTTTCTCAAAATACGATTCAAAATTTCATGTTTAATAAACGAACCTCTATTATACATTTTGAAAATGAGAAAAAAATATTTATATTATGTATAATAACATTCTAAAATTTTAATTATTTGCTATTATTTTCTAATTTAATGGTCTATTTCTAATTCGATTCTCTTCTATAACATTATAAACATATTAATTTTTAATGAGGTAAATCGATAAAATTTTAAATATTATTAAAAAATATATATTCGATTGTATAAAATCAAATCGTATAATAAAAAGGTTTACGACCGCTGACAGGTGAGAAATCTCAATGCAGCACGTTTAAAATGTCAGTTTATCATGTGAAGTGCGTAAAGGCGCTCGTCTGTTTCAAAGCGTCTCTCGTATCGAAATGTAAACTTTAATTGTCAATTTTTTTTAATAATTTCATATTTTTTTTGTTCATTTTAACAGAAAAAAAAGTGTAGTGTATTTTAAGTGTATTTCTAATTATTTTTTTCAAAGTGGCATTCATTTTAAAGTGTTGTCATATTATTGAAATAAAATAAATATAAATTTCCAGTCTTCAATAGGATTACGTTGTGATGAGATAAACGTGAGTATTTTTTGGGAATATTTTTAAAAATGAGGTCATTTTCCACTTATATATATATATATATATATATATATATATATATATATATATTTAAATAAGTGTATGTGTGTAATAATGATTCAATAACGAGATGTAATTTACTGCTGTCAATTTATTTAAAATCTATATATTTTATATAGAATAAAATGATATTATTATAGCATATCAAAAATATATCAAACATGTGTTGAATTTTTTTTTTATAAAAAATATTTTTATATGAATATTCTGATATATAATACATTTTTGTAATATATAGTTTGTATTACGTTTTTATTAAATGAAATATAACATACTTATTGACAATATAATTTTTACGATTTATAATATTATATATATATATAGCAGTCGATATTGTTAATTCGTGCATTTTAAATGCCAAAGATCTATTTAGGAGATTGTTATGTTATAAAAAAAAAACTTTTACTATATTAGAATATAATAGATTTTGAGGTCGCGGTTACGTGGATAAAAAATCGTTTAATGTTCAACATAATAAATAATTTTGATTTTTTTACGTGTATGTTTATAAAAAATGGAAACGAATACTTTCTATTGTTGACAATATATTATTCTTTGTTCTTTTTAAATGTTATTGTTACAAAGAAAAATAATAAACTATATTAATATATATTTTTTGAAGCAAATTTATTCCAAATTATAATAATACATGGTAATATTATATTTTTTTTGTACTTAAATATTTTATTTTTACAGAAAGATTTGATATGGTAATAAATTGTAAATTATATGTTAATATTACCAGATCTATAATAAATTTCTTTTATGCTAATAAAATAATAAGCGCGTTACTAACAATTAAGAATAAAATTAATATAGTTATATAAAAATTTACGTTTAAATCCAATAAAAGAAAATGATTTTATATACAGTAAAATTAAAATATAGAAAAAATAAAATTTATGTGTGTTAATTAAATATAGTAAATCTTAAATAAAAGTCTTACATTTATAAGAATCTTAATGACATTGCTCGCTTTATTTATTCCATTTATTCGTTTCTATATATATTAATGCTAAATAATTGTACATAAAAATATATAAAGTATTTTAGCTTAAATATCATGAATTATTATTTTTTGCTATTATTGTATGACAAAAAAAAACTTTGATTTAACTTACCTTGAAAATTAAATAGAACCAATAAATTTCTTCATATATAATAAAACCAATTAATTATCAACAAACGGTCGCAATTTTCGGTCCGCGTAGCCATTTTTTTTTAAAATTCCATTTTCACATTTAAATATTAATTACGTTAATTTGTTTTATTTTACAGGTGTTTCAATCGAATATTATATTAAATGTGAAGGATGGTTGCCACACATAATGGGATAATGGAGCACAAGAATGGAAAGAGAAAGGAATCTTGGGATTCTAAGGTGAGCAATCGATGTCGCTTTCTAACGATAAACGATAAAAAACAAAACTTTTTCTAATATATCATAGAAAAAAAAGTCGTTAAAATCTACGGAAAATGCACATTTTCATATTTATTCCATAATTACGCTGAAGTAAAAAAAAAAAAAAACGAGACGAAATTCTATAAGAGATTCTCACGCGATTTTCAATCTTAAAACTTGAGAGCGGAAAAACGTTTGTTATCTTATTTTTATATTTCGATTATATGTTTTAAAAAAAATCAACATACAGTTATTAACATTTTTTTTCCGATGAATTATACTATTTTTAATACGTTTATGCGTTTTTAATTTTGTTCAATGAATCGAAACAAAGTATGAAAATTCGCACGGTTTAACCTTTTTCTTCGAAAACTTTCAAGGCTTTTGCGGCAAGTGTGCGATATTACTGCCGTGTTTAAATGTCAATTTTGCATTTTTAAAATATTATATGAGGTATTGTTTTTTTTATGTAATATATACAATTATTATTAATATTTAGCTCCAAGTCAACAATATAGAAAATATTTTGATAAGAAATTTCTCATAATATATTTAGAGCATAACCTAGTTTTTAAATTATAAAAGACGTTTTTATAAAATTAGGAAACGCTGATTTATTTTTAATAACATAAAAAACAAACATCACAAAATAATAACAATTAAATTTATGAATATTTAATAAATTAATATGAATTGATAAGTATTTAAAAACACTGATTTGCATATATGTCAAATTATTTATAATTATAATACGTTTCATAGAATTTTTAAATGATAATAAAATGAAATTAATGATGGAATAAAAATTAATCAATATTTAAAGAAAATTGATTTTTTTATGTAAAATAAGAAAAATCTACAAAAGTTTATTCTGTTCATAGTAATTTTAATTTAGAGCTTTAAATATTTAATATATTAAAAACATTCCATGATAAATTAATCGATTAAATAACATTTAATTATTAAAAACTTGAAAAAAAAATTATTATTATTTAATACTATAAGCATTTTTTATTTCTATAATATATAAATAATTAATTTTATTTTTAGATTGTGTTATATAAATTCATTTCCTATAAAATCAAACGGGAAGCCGTTTTTTTTTCAAATAAAACCTTTCATTGTAAATAATTATGAATTATATAATATATGTATTTAAATTATAGCGTCCGCATTAAATATATCAATTATAACTACTTTTTATAGAACCATTTTCTTGAAAATATGCGAGGTCATATAAACGACGTGTAATTTATAAAAAAGCTTTTTTTTGTAATGTATTTTCAAAACATTACAACAATGAAATTGAGATATTTTAAACAAGACTGGTAATAAAACAACAAACATAACCGAAAAAAGCATTTTTTTTAATGGTAAAGGTGAGCATAAATTTGACCTTAATTTATAAATGAAAACAAAGAGCTTTTTGCATTGTTTAGATTACGCGAAAAATGTTTAAAGAACTATATTTACATTAATTGTGATAATTGAATCACTTTTAAAATATTTATAATATATTTCTTAAATCGAAAAAAATATTTAAGAATCATTACATTGTAATTAATTAAATACTTTATTATTTATATCGATAATTTTCATCTTCAAGCTTAATTATTTTTATAAATCCATCTTGTTCAATAAGACTTTAAACGAATATTAATATTTATAAATTAAAGATAATTAAAATTTAATATTCAGATATATAAATATTAATATAATTCTGAAATTAATCAGAACATTCGATCAATTATAATTTAATCACATCGTCGTGAACTTAATCGATCCACGATTTCGGTTAAGTTCACGCTTTTCTTTGTCCAAAATCGACGGTTTATATCAGCATAATTATGACCATTGTTATTTTAACTGACAAGGTTAACCGGTAGACCGGTAAAACAAAACAAAATAAAAAATGACTTCAGATTAACGGCCGGAAAATGTATGCGTTTTCTATATTGATTTCGATCGGTTCAACAACTAAACGAAAACAGTATATATTTGTTTAAACGTTTTTCTTTTTCCGTTTTTATTTTTTATTTTTTTTAGTATTTTGTCGGATGCAAAATTTTACATACAATTTGTATGCAAACGTTGTAATTTATGGTCTATTTTGATCTAATTGTAATTCGTTTTAAATTGGTTGGTAAAATTCACGACGACGTAGATTCGTTGATCTATTTTACGGTATATAAAACGATTTTAACGATATCGTTTATTTTATGAAGAATTGATGTTTATATTATTAATTTTATATATATTTCGAATATTAGTTTTACCGGATTTAATGTAGTTTTTTATTTTTGATATTTGTATTGTTTAGTAGTAAATATTTTAATGGTTCTCGATTAATAATATATTAAATGCAGTTGACTAAGCATTCAGATAATGTTAAATTTATTTTAATTAAAAAAGGCAGGTGTTTTCATATCTGACTGATATGTAAAACAGAAATATATAAAACAATGAAAATGTATAACTATTCACCATGAACTCATTAAAAAAATCAAAAGATAAATATTAACAACTATTTGAATATTTTATATCATAGATATATATTTAAATATGTATAATTTTTATCATCATTCATATTGAAAATATTCTCATTGAAAGTATTAATAAATGAAGTCAGATTTAAAGATGCAGAAAATTTGCACAATTATTATAACTGTTCATTATATGGTGCATTTAATCGACGGCAGTCAAATATTTCATAATGCGATTCATACTAGGTTTTTTATTACGAATTATTATCCATTATCTAGATCATCACTATGGCGATTGTTTGTGTATTTATTTATTATTATGCTTTTTTTCCCCTTTTTTACTTTTTCCACCGGTCATAATTCTTCAACTGTACCGTGTCTGAAGAAGATTTGTCATTTAACGAACGAACGAACAATCTGTTATGCTAACGGCTATTTGTATCCATTGTACAGTGAGAATTTCGATCATTTTGTTTTGTATATTAAAAAAAAATATAATTTTATATATCACTTAAAAATATATTCATTTCTTAAAATTCATATTTGATGTTGATAACCATAACTAAGATTGTTGAAAAGAAATACATAATTTTTCATTGTTTTTTTTAGTATGTATTAAAATTATCAAATTATAGAATTTTATATTATTTATATAATAAAATGAGATTTAATATATATGGCTTATTTTATCTTAATTGAAATCAATTTTAATTATTAAAATACTTTATATCATATCGTATTGCATTCTACATTTAACTACGAAATTTCCTTTCATTAAAAAGTCATT
Source organism: Leptonema lineaticorne (assembly GCA_024500535.1). Taxonomy (NCBI): domain Eukaryota; kingdom Metazoa; phylum Arthropoda; class Insecta; order Trichoptera; family Hydropsychidae; genus Leptonema; species Leptonema lineaticorne. The sequence goes on from JANIJI010000017.1 coordinate 12,329,091, forward strand.
ATTTTATAAATTTTTATAGAGTGTAAACGAAACGATATTATAAATCTGTGTTTCTCAATAAATTTTATCATTAAAAGCTTCCGAAACTCATCAACAATATCAACAAAATATCTAATTGTATTAAAACATTCTTAATGAGAAAATTATTATCTAAAAAAAAATATCAATACATCTTAAAAATTCAAATCACAAGACGTCACATGCATTTCAAGTATTTGAATTGATTAACGGATATGTAATTTTATTATGGATATATTACGAAATGAAAATATATTACTTCTAAAAAAACATTTTGTAATCATTCACAAAAAAAAACACATCCGTATTATTAAGAGAAACTTTCAACGGAAAATTTCCCATATATCATATGTTTCGAACAATTTTACACGCTTCGAAGGCTTAACACGGTTTTTTTTCATCTTCTAAAAAAGTATGATTCATTTTTCGAAACATTATTATTAGACTTTGATCGATAGGCGTCTCAAAACGTAAAAGTGAAACAAATTTGCGATATAGTCGTAAAAGTTTTCTTTTCGCTTCGACGAATTACGATTACAATAGTAGGCTTAACTGGGAAAACAAGAAAAGTTTCACGTTAAATGATATTTATTAATAATATATATGTTTTTTTTAGAATGATTTATTTTTTTTAGTTCTACATAGTTATTGTTCTATTTGTATGTCGTAGATGTCGACGTATAACGGAGGTTCGACGTATGGAGGTCGAAGAAATCGAGGAAGACCAGGTCCTGGTTCGACTATGTCATGTGATAGTGATATAAGATTTACAAGAAGGAATTTATCCTCTGGATGCAAATGTGGATGCGCCTTATTGGCGGCATTCTTTGTATTTCTATTGATATCTGGAGTTTGTGTTTATCTTGGATGTAAGTACCTTATGATATTTCAATATTAATAATCAATAAAATTTATAAAAATATAAGAAATATTTTAATAATATGTAATTGGTAAAATTTTTATTTTTTCTTATATAAAAATTTATAAATATTAAGTGGAACAACTAGGACTTAAAAAAATACTTTAGAACACTTAATATCTTGTTTTCTAACCTATAAACCTATTTTTTGATCATATTCATGGAAATTATATTTGAGAATTCTAAAGAATTTCGATTAAAAGGTGCATAGTTTTTTTCTATATATATATATATATATATATATATATATATATATATATATATATATAAATATATATATATATATATATATATATATATATATATATACAAATTTTAATCACGAAAATTCGTCACACTTGAACTATTGTTCTATGACTACAAAATTATATACATTGTAATACATAAAAAAATACGATAATTTCTACTTTAATAATCACAATATCACAAGTAACGGTATTGTAAAAACTTTCCACCTCACAAACACAACATATTTTTTAATTTATTTCTATGTATTAAAATTTGAAAGTCGAAAAAAAAATAATCTGGAAATAATAATAGATTTATGTTAAAATAGTTAGATCAATTTTAATCTTCAATAAACTGGATCAATAAGATTATTATCTTTTTATCTAAAATCTAAACTTTCTATAGATATGAAATCATACGGTTTAATTCGATTTTCTATTACAGCAATAATTTTACTCGTAAATGTCATATTTTACTCATAATAGTCTATATTTTGTACATGATAAAATATGAAAAGTCATGTTTACTATTGTTTTCGTTTGAGAAATGATATTGTTCGATTTATTTATCATCACGATTATAAATCATAAATTATTTATGGAATTATTAACATATAAAATCAATCATATAAAAAGTAATACATTTAATTCTATAAATTTCGAATTTTATTTACTTTTATTCTAAAAAAAATCATAAAATTATAAAAAAGAAATTGAAATACTTTATAAGCAAAATTAATTAATTTATAGAGATCATTTTAGAAATCAATCGATTATAGGCATTGAAGGAATAGTAGGGAAATTGCGAAAATTATACATTTTCACATTTTCTCCTATATCTGTTGATAGATAATTTTCTCATATCGTATTTTTTCATTACCATAAAACCAGATAGAAAGTAAGGAAACAATCTCTCACTGGGTCAAGGTCTGTCTCGGCCGTACTTTATTAACATTAACGGAACTGGTTTTTTTTTTGTCTTCAAACAATTCATTGTTGCCTTTCTTTGGCGACGTTTAATTTCAGAAGAAAATTCGTTGAAATATCAAAATTTACATGTGTTTTACAAGAAACGTGACTGAAATGAGATCAAATGTGAAAATATTTAAATATATAGAAATTTGGTTTGTTTTATATACACATTTTTTTTTAAAAATTATTCTATTTATATTATATTTTTAAGCTATTATCTCATCAAGTATTTTTTTTATTATTATACCTGATTATTAAACGATAGATTTCAAAGAATTCAAATGTCACCATATTTTTACAGTTACAGATATTACGAATTCTCTCGCGCGCGTTTTAATTGATAGAATTACGTCGGTTTTTTGGGTCAAAGTGGTATATATATATTTTTTTTGTTGTCTTCTCTCTGATCTTTCGTATCCAATTCAATTTTTGAGGTTAGTGTTATGCGATTTCATTCAAATCGATACGTGCAATTATTGCCATTATTGCTGTTAGTTCACAAAACTCGATCTGAACGTTTCAACGCTGCCGGTGTTTTGAAAATAATTATATTCGCAATTACTGTGATGGGTCTTTATTGAATCTTCAAGCGATCAATTCGATTTGCTACTAATTTTCTTTCAAAGAGAATTTTTAAATTTCGTTATAAAATAAAAAAAATAAAATCTTTCATGTTACTAAAAACAATAATATTTTTCATTTAGTCTTCTAAACGAATATTTGAACTGATTCTCTTATTTTTTTTTTATTCATAATATATTTTTGCCCTAAAACAAAACGGGATTTTGCGGTTTTTATACAATTATATGGTTGTGTATTTTTGTATGCAAACTGGTTTCATGTCGTGTGTCTCAAATATCATTTCTTATAGAAGAAAATGTGTTTTTTTTGTTGTTTCATTTACATGCTTGAAACACTAGCTGCCAACTATGACTAATACAACGTTAATATTACTGTATTAAAACAATTAATTGTGTGAATACTGTTATTCTTCTCAATAAATTTATCCACAGTTATTAAATATCATTATTTAATTAAATAGTTATTGTAAAATCGCTTCGTGGAATAAATTTATATTTACCGTATCAAGAATTTCTATGCTCGTTTATATAAACCCATTTGTGTTAAATTGGTTATATCTATGAATACATTATATAAAAAATTAGTAAGATTAACTAAAAATGCGTTAAGACGTGTTAACACAATATATAACATGATGTTAACAAGTACTCGAAACTGGTTATAAAATTTGTATGACGTGATAAAACACACAGAATATAAGTTAACAAACATAAAAATATTTTTTTCTGTATATATATTAATTATAAATAAAGATAAAAGATGTTTACGTTGTTATTTAAACTATTTATAAAAGTTTGATATGCAGGAAAATTGTCATCATATATAAAAATAATAAGATTTTTATAGTAAAACTTGGGAAATTTATTTTCTTTTTCTATAATTCTTATTATTAATAATAATATAGAAAGTGAACAGTTTTGATATTAAAAATGTGTATCTTAATTTATTTAGAAAAATATTCTTTATATCAAATAATTATTTTTATTAAATAATTGTATATATCTAAAATATTCAAATTTTTGTTGAAATTTATATGTTTTTAACAATCCATTTTTTTCTTTAAATCACAATATAAATATTTAAATTGCATGTTGAGTGTGTATTTATAATTCATAAAAAAAACGTTTTTTTTACGGTACAACGTTACGCTTAATATCTGTCGAACGAATTGTTGACTGCATAATTTTAAATATTTCAAATGAATAAATAGAAGAAAAAATTGTTCAAAAAATGAAAAATACGTATTGTAATTTCCTCGTTTTGCAAGAGAAAGGCGACGAAATAAAGCGATATATAAATTTGAGAATAAATTATTATAGACGGAATGCAAGCGACAACAATAAAACACGACGGTTAATAACTTGTAGTTACCAAACCTTGACTAGACGAATGGATCAAGTCACGATTTTTTAAAAACAATTTTCACTCATTGTGTGTATATATATGTGTGTGTGTGTAGGAAGTTAATGTTTTGATCGTGTGATATTTCTTATTTTGGTACGACTTGACGAATTTATCATCATATTTCATCTCGTCGAGTTTTTAAATGACTTTTTTAAAACATTAACTCGTTTGGGTTTTATTACTAACTGCTCATTGATGTCTCTAAAAAAAAGGGAAAAATCCAATTTTCACAAATAATTATTTTTAGTTTTAATAAAAAATATATATATTATTTATTTTTATAAAATAGTAAAATAATTTATATAATATGGTTTTTATAAAATATTTATATCTATATATCAATATAAACATGATTGTCGTAATATTATAAAATATCAATACTACTTTCGAAAATCATTGAAATTATTAAAATTTTTTGCGATCGAGTCAATTTAAAAATTTTCTGCTAGTAATATGTTCAATATTTTTATAAAATAATTTGTATTTTAATACTATAAATATATGGATAAAAAATAATAAAATATATGAAATACCAACAGTATGAAATAAATTGATTTAAATACGAATAAAAAACAAAATATATTTTTATTTCACAATTATATTTAATAATTCATATTGAAAATTGAATATATTTAGATCGATTTAAATCTATATTTATATTTTATAAAAAAAAATTATAAATAATATATTCTATAATACAAATTTCTAACTTCGAGTCAATAATTATAAATTATTTATATTATATTGTGATATGATATTAAAAAAAAAAATAGATTTTTTTAAAGTATATAAATATCAAAAATGTGTGTCCTGATCGCATCTCGCAGTGACCCCGAAGGCACGATTCCGGATTATCAGTCAGTGGTCAGTGACGGCGTTTAACGGTGATCAAGTCGACCGACATAAACGATGACATACTTTAATAACACTCAACAATGTAATATATATATATATATATATATATATATATATATATATATATATATATATAATGCAATGCGTTACACGTTGAAAACACGACGACAAACGCTCTCGGTTCGTCTGCCTCGGGTGAAGGTCGCCGTAATAACGCTTTTGGCCAAAGTCGTCGGTCCAAATCTTTGAACCAGTTTTGATAAGTAAATAAACGACCTTTACCCGACGAACGACGCACGATTCTCAATCTTTAATTTATTATATTTTCAATTCATTCTCGGTCTGATTGTCGAACGTGTGTTTATATATTTTCACAGATAATTAACAGCATTTATTGTAATATAAATTTATAAATAATTATTTTTTTATAATTCTTTTTTTTTTAAATAACTCTTATCGCTTTCTATTATTATGAATATTGTATTTTTTTCAATTTCTAATATTTAGTATGAAATATCACGTCAAATCTATATTATAATTATATGAATTTATTATAATGCTCTACTTTTTATAATGGCCAATTTTAGTTCTTCATCCAATTTTCAGCTTTCTTAGAATGATTTATTTATACTATACATAATAATCAATTTTCGAACCATTTGTAATTGTAAAATATATTGTATATTTTAAAAGAAAGTTATTATATTTTAATATATTCATAAATATATGTAAAGCAATAAAAATAATAATAGTCATAATCAATAAATATAACACTAACAACCTCGATTTGAATATTTTATATATGGAATTGGATTAATTACAGTGATGTTATTATATGAGTAATTTATTATGTAATATGAATTATGAAAGATTATTTGATAGAATTTAGATCAAATATTTTTCAATTTTATTTACAAGATTTTTTATGATGTAACAAAATATGATCATTTTATATATTTTTATTTAAATATCGTTGTATTGATGTTTTGAATATTTTTATCACATATATAGATAGATATTGAATAATCGAATTTAGTTATTGAAAGTATTAATATTCAATGATTGACGTTGATATTTCTTGCATTCATACTCCAGTTTCAAAGAGAAATCTTCAAGATATATTTGCAAGTTATTCATGTACTCAAAAATGAAACACGATATATTACTTTTACCATATAATAGAATACAATCCGACTTTATCAGCCAAGTTTTTGCACATGAATCTACTTTTTTTTTTTTTTCAGTTCAACACAACCGGTAAAAAAAAATCTTCACTTTCACGCAGACAACGCTGAAAGTAATTATAAAAGTTTATTTCGAAAAAAAAGTGTTGTCGCCAAAAAGTGTCAAAGAAAACGATTATTGTTTGGCGAAAGCTGAAAAGATATATTAATGTAAAATTTACTTTCTAAGAAAACATTGAATTTTACAATAAAAAAACATGTATTTTTGTCTTTAAGCTAGATTTAATTTTAACAAAAAATATTGTATATTTATTTATTATTATAAAAAAAAATACTAGTAGTTTCTAACACTAGGTAAACCAATTACAAATGTCGTTAACTATTATTCACTATATTTAGCTATTCATAAATGAATTTACGTAATGTTTTTTTATACATAGTTAAGTCGCATTGTATATAATGAATATTGTTATATCTGAAAAAAAAATGTATATGTTATTTTGAACTATCCACAGTCGAGGCCTTGGCCTCTTTTTTAGTTTCTTTCAGCGTTAATTATTTATTTTGAATAATTCAATTGACAATGTTATTGTCAAATTTATATTTTAATATTTTTTTTACTCGATACAAAGTTCGTAAGTATTTTCATACCTAAAAATATTTTTTTAATAAATCGCATAACAATTTTCTATTATAAATTTAGATGAAAAATTTCAATTTTAGTGTTATATTCTATATATATATATATTATATATATATATATATATATATATATATATATATATAATACATGAAGTAAAATGAAAATTTTTATCCTTTAATGAAAATTAACGTTTTATAATTGCGTCACTGTTTTAGTGGTGTAATAATGTTCGTCTCGTGCTTGGAAATACGCGTGAAAGTCGCCGCATAAAATAAGACGAAAAACCATTATTGTTTGCAATTGCACGAGTGAATTTCCATTATCTGCTGACTTGTAATCGCACTTGTATTTTAAAAGTTAGACCGCGAATAACGAAAGTTACATAGTCAAATGTTACGCGTGACTAAATGTTAACCAACAATAATTTTTGTCGCGTCCATTATTATATATTTTAACATCAAATCGACTATATATGATATATAGTATATAAAATAATTTGTCGTTTTCAAATATCAATATTTATAACTGTAATCGAATTTTAAAAATTCTATAAGTCACTTAAATATATTTTATTATAGAATTTGTAAAGTTTTGAATTCTCTTTCTAGTCTATTAAGCGTCGATTTGTAATTTTTTTTTTTTGAAATCGAACCGTCGCTTTTTTCATTCGATTTTCAACTTTTGCCAAATAGTTTGAAACGTTTCAAATTTTTTTCATAATCAAAATATATATATTATATAATAGAACTGAATTTTAATATCGAATTATCATTTTAAACGTCAACGACAAGGTCATCGTAGGCGTTTATTATTTAATAGATTTCGACTATATTTAAATAAATATGCAATATTTGATATCTTGTAAACAAATAAACAATTCTATATAACAAGTAATTTGACTGAAATATTTGCGAATAAATTTAAATTATTTTTTTTACTTTAAAATTTTATTAAAAGTATATAAAAGAATTTAAAACATTTTACCGCACCTGTTACAAAATCCTACTTTGAAATCGTATATTTTTTTTTAAATATCGAGTTAATGACCTTAACATTCGAAAGTTTAACGCTTTAAAGCGCTTAAAATATGTTTGTAAAACGTCAAAATAAAAATTATAACTAGATTGACACAATATTAATGATGATTTAGAAATAAAAATCGCGTGCAAACAACGCGTTATAAAATGGTATATGCCGCGAATGTCACGGATTAAAAAATAAATAACGATAATCGCACTAAAGCAATTGTTGTATATAAAACTAAATTATGACGTTTTATTTTATTTTATTTCGTTTGTCATTGTGTGTTCTTGTTTTGTTTTGTTTGTGAATCATTTTAAAATAAGATATCATAGACTTGTAATGATCAAACTAGTTTTTGAATATCCTTTCGCTCGTTAGCATAATAATAAAATAATTCTAATATGTTAACAAGAATAATATTATAATAAAATTTATTCATTCATCTAAATTATATATTTTATAACACATTGACTTATAAATATATATTTTATAAATAATTTATTTTATAAAATTGAAATTACAAGACCAATTTTATAACTTTTAAATCGATTTAATATAAAGTTTATAAATGTTAATCATTTCATCCCCATAAAAATAGTACCCGATATATATTTTTAAAATTTCACTCTTATTTTTTTTAGAAAATATTTTATTTTTCTTTAATAAATAAAAATATAAATCTCCTAATCATGATGATTAATATTTTTTGTTGAAGAAAATTAAATTAAAATTTATATCGTTCAAATATCAGGGGAAAAAATCGACATAGTCATTGTAATTACTTTCAACATCATTATTATTTATATATATATAAAGTATTAAAAACTTTTAAATAAATTCATATGAGATATCAGATTGATTTTAATCTGATTTTATTTTTTTATGAATGAATTTCTCCATTTTAATTTTGAATAGAGAATGTAATATTTAAAATATATATAAAAAATATTAAATATAAAATAATATGTGGAAATTGTAACGCAATTATTCACATAATGAAAGTAAAATTGTTGTATTGCTTTGGATATTTAATGTTTTATTGTGGGAAAATCGAAAAATACATATGAAAATCGATGTATTGTAAAATGAAAATATTTTATTTAATTTTAAAAATATTTCAACAAATAATTTTGTTTAAATTTATGCAATTTTACGCAAAAATCAGATCAGCATATGGATCATCATTTCAAAAAAAAAAAAACAATGTTTAGCAACAGAAATATACTCCTCAAGATCGACCTTTTCTCGGAGCATTTTCCACAAATCAGACCAGACCCGACAATATAATGGCAACGATTGTTGATTTAAGTTTGTGAAAGGATATCGGAAACTTTAGTTTAAAGGTTAAACCAGTTAAAGCACGAGCCAGAACACACCTGATACCGACGCAAATGTCGTCTCAGTTAAAATGTTGCGAAAGTTGAAACGCCGATATAGACTCGACTTTCGTAACGTCAGGTAATTTTATTCGATATCATTAAAATCGATATTTGATCTCAACTATGTACAAAAAATTTTTTTTTTTGCAATATTCATATTAATCAATCACGTAAAATATAATATTATTATTGTTAATCAAAATTAAAATCATTTTAAAATACAATAAAAATCATAGTTTAATATTAAAAATGTTTTTAATATATTTATTATTCATATATTTATATTGAAAATGAACGCATTATGAATATAATGAGCCGAAACTAATAAATCAAAACCGTAAATCGAAAGTAGACTAAACGTACTTTTAATTATTTAATTATATTTCGATATTATTAAACGAGTAATAAATCTCGATTAATATCGAAATATATGAAAATCTTCTATTAGAAACGCATTGATTGTGAAAGTGTAAAATTCACATACGCGTTTTACTATTGAACAATTGTAATCGCCATTGTTGAAATTTTGCAAGTCGATTTTTAATTGATTTTTTCCCGCGTTGAAAAATTTGAATTGTTTAAAAAAAAAATCTTCGACGTAATTTATATACAAATTTATACTAAAATTATTTCATAACGCGTTTATCTCGTCTCGTGTATTCATTTGCTTGCAAAACAATCTTTAATTTCATGAAGATTATCATTAAATCTCTGTGTCAATTTTATATTTTTATTTATATAATATTTTCAATATTAATATATAAAATATAATAAATTTCCTGCATCTTGTCATCGATTTTTTACAGTCAAGCTTCGTCGATTTCAGAACGTTATTACGTTAAAAAATAATATACGTAAAATTGACTTTAGACTATATTATGCAAGATTATATTTTTTATTGACAAAATGTCTTTTAAAGTTTCAGAAAAAAATCTATAAATATTTTCCTTTCACTATTATTAATACAATTATAAAATAAAAACGTCTTTTTATACAATGTGTTTAAATTTATTATATATCTTTGCTTTCAAGTTATTTTTTTAATGTTTATATAATTTATATATTGTAATCAAACTAAAAATTGCTTAGCTTCAATAATCAATATGAAATGAATTTCTAAAACATATTATAATATTATAAAATGTTCTACTTTAAGACAATAAAAAGCAAATATAATTCTAAAAAACTTTTTTTTTTTGAGTCTATAGCTCATAATTGAGTATCATTATTTTTAAAATTAAATTTATATATGTGGTCAATGTTAATAGCTTTCATAAAAGAAAGTACTACAATATTTTTCCATTATATTCTACATGTACATGTAGTAATTTTTTTTTATTTTCTCTGCTGTAAATAAAAATTTGAAAGATTTATGAATTTATATATTATGACCAGGCACTTTATATTATTGCAACATCACATCTACAAAGTCATTTTATTTAATGTATATTATATATATATATATATATACGAGAAGTAAATAACACGTACATAGTATATTTGCGTAATGTGCAAACTTAGTCATTTTTTTGTACTGAATTGTATTTGAGAAAACAAACAGCTTATTCGTTTTTATCTGAATACCGAAGAAAAAACGAGGTTAAAATATATTTCGTTTAAAATGCGTAGATTTCGGAATTGGTTTCTTTTTATACGATACATTCAGATATATATATATATATATATATATATATATATATATATATATATATATATATATATCATATATATATATATATATATATATATATGAATTTGGAAAGTTCAATGCGATTGTAATATTTGGTTTTTGTGCATGTGCCCATTGTAGAGCAAAATAATGGATCGTTATGAATTATGGAAAGCTTATCGATTGTGTAAGAGCTTTCGATTTAGAATCGAAAACCGATTCGGTTCGACAAATTCAGATTGCGTTTAAAGATATTACGGTTCAACAATGATTTCTCGTTTTACCTGATCGTTCGACTCCAATTCATTTTACAATATCAGTTGGATTTGTTATATCGATGATAAATCACTTTATGACTCAATTTTAATGGAATATATATAATAAGAAATCAAAAAAAAAAAATGGTATATCACTCAATGATATTTAGGACTGAAGAATACATTTCTTTTTATTATAGCAGAATTTCAACGATTGTATTTTAAAAATTGTAATTATTTGATGATGAAATACTGTTCTAAAAATATTTATTTGTAGAAATTTGTCAATTTTTATGCAAATATTTTAAAGTATGTATGTATGTCACTGAGTCATTCGGTAGTTGACAAATAAAACTTGTTTTTATAGTAAAAAAAAAATAACTACAAGTATATTTTATACTAACTTATGGTCAAACATGAGTTTGTTGTAATGTTCTTGTTTGCATTACTGTTATTTAGAAGAGTAATTTTCAATCTGTGAAATGAAAAGATATCTTGAGAGGTATTTATAAAGGAAAAATAGTATTTAACGACTGAATAATTAGCAATTTAAAGTTTAAGGTTACAAGTTTATATAGCATTTTACGATATGAGTATTAAAAAAAATATTGTGTAATTAAATACAAATTTTATATGTATTATATTATTTAATTTACAACGTATTTACTGCTAAAGCTTACTGCTTAATCTGGTACTAACAATTTATAAGTATACAAGAATTCTCATAAGTACCACTATAGATAATTATCTGTAATTATCATTTTAAAAACAGTTACGTTACAGTTTAAAAATGAACATTTACTAACAATCTCATATAAAAATAACTTGGATTAGTTCTCTGTAAACTTTTACAATTTAGAACAAATCTGAAATTTTTAATTGTTTGATATCATCATATCAAATTTTATGGATTTATGGATTCTTTCATGTTCTAACATAAATTTCTCTAATTGCATTATAGATAAAAAGCCAATTTTAACGTTTATTTTCACGTTTCCCATCATTTTTCCACATTATATAAATGCGGACATTCATCATTTTACAAATAACCAATAATTCAGAAACTGCTCCAAGGCGAATCGTGTGCGTTGAATGCGATTTCTCTTTCCGTTGATGCTGCTACTTTTTTTTTCATTGTTGTTATATCAATTTTTCTTTTTTTCTTCTTCTTCTTCTTCTTCTTCTGTGTACATCATATCTTGCACTTTCTTCTTTCGGTTTTTACTCATAACCCGTTAAATGCGACGCACATGAGTGCACATTATATATATATATATATATATATATATATATATATATATATATATATATATATATATATATATATATATGCGTATTATTTCACTGTTATTCTTATTATATACGTGATGTATAATGTATAATGTTTCGGTTTAACCTTGCATTAGATCTGTCCTTTCACTTTTATATTCATCACGTTTAATGATCATTCTGAAATGTTACATATTTTAAACTCGGTCTTTTTTTATATATATATTCTTTGTTTATAATAGAGATTTGCAATGGTAATATGGTTGAAATGTTAAATCATAACTATGAATGAGTTTTAGATTTGATTCCGGTATATTATTGTAGGTTTGATGCATTATAAAATACAATATATAAAAGAAACCACATCATTACATATACATTATATAAAGTAGTACTCTAAGTGAAATATTATAGTATATAAATATAGTAGAAATATGAAAGTACAAGTTTTAAACGCAAATATCTTTCTAATAAAGAACATAATGTTCTACAATTGTTTGTACATAAAAAAATGATTTTTTTAAATATTTAATGTTTGTTTTTAATTTGTTACAGCTGTATATTTAACGAGCGATCCTGTTCCTGAAAAAGTCTTCAGAGGCATGATGAGAGCACAATCAACCCAAATCGGTAATCCTGATGAATACAAAGAACGTCTATCTTTGATATATAGAAGAAGTGAACTGGGAACTAGCTTTTTAATTACTGAAATATTGGCATTAGACAGGCATGTATTTGAATCAATATTAAATGTAATTAAGATTCTATCATATTTCTGAGTATTATATATTTATATAATTATAATAGAAAATAATTGACTATATAATCATTATACTGTACGACTATCATACAAAATATACATATATATTATTACGATATAGTGCTAATTACAATATAAATTATATATCCAGATAAAATATCACAATATAATAATGAAAACAGAGAGAAAATAATATCAAATTTATTATTATAATAAGATGTTTCAAATCTTTTGTATTAAATTATTTGATAACAAGTATCAAGAAATTTTAAAAACTCATTTAGTATTACAGAAATCATATAAAATTACAATTAAAGTACCTAAAACAAGAAGATTACATGTATTATTACTCATATTTAGTATTTCGTATCTGGTCATGCGTTGAAGAAACTCACAAGCGTACAAATCACTCATTTCCCAGAGTAATTTCATAGGATTTTCCTACTCTTTTAACATCTTTTGCTGTGTTTTTCTCAAGTTTTCACTAAAATTCTAGTCTCGTAATAGCGGAGACGATTTCGTTAGAGCGAATAAACGTTTTTTTTTTCGTACAAATTACGCAAAACGTTCAAGTTATATCTTCGTTTTATTCTTGTAAAACGCACACGGTTCACTTTCACCTGTTCCCAGATGATTACTCATCCGTTGATCCACAAATTAAACTGTTAAATGTCAACACAACAGTACACTGATATATTGAGATCAAAATATATATTACAATATTATATCAGTGAAAGATTCATTAAAATGTTAAAGTTTAACCATATACAAAACCAGACCAACCATAAAGAAGAACATACTGATGATTCAAACATGAGTTCAAAGCCCGGAATGGATTAGAGAGCTACTATTATTCTATAGAATAAGTACATCAAAAACGCTTTAATGAATTAATTAAACGGCTCAAGTTCGTGTTCCTCGACGAGCACGTTCTTCCATCTTCACGTGAAAGTTTCCTGATGAAGCTCGTGTCATAAACCGTAATCGTTAAATTTAAACATATACAGATCCCTATCTCATGCTGTAAACGTGAACCTTGTAATGAAATTTAATTATATATATATATATATATATATATATATATATATATATATATATATATATATATATATATTTGTACGCAATTAAAATTTCAATAATTTTCTTTTATGATTGCAACGTATTCAATTTTGTAATATTTAATTATATCTTGAAATGAATAAAATTCATAATGTTTTCGAATATAAATTTATATGATTTTCTAGTAAAAATATTTTCATTGTTTATGATTATTTTTATTATTTAGATAATATCTAAATTATACTTGTAATATATGAATTTATATCATAAAGAAAAATCTTTTTAATACTGTATTATATTATTTTGGTATTAGCTCCAAGAATTAGAAAAAAAACTCATATAAAAAATATTCAATTTTCAGACAAGAAAACGACGATATGATGGTACATTTTAATCTCCACTTCGATCCTACTTATTATGAAGTGGCCACCAGAGATGTTGAGAAAGTATTAATGAGGGAAATAAAATTACAAAATAATTCGAGATATTTAGCAAATTTGACTATTGATCCTAATAGCTTAGATGTACAAGTACGGATAAATTTCATCTTTATCTTTTTATATAATATGAATTTAAATTAAAATGAAGTATATTTTAGGAAACTGACGCCATATTATCATCTCCAGTAACTTTATCGTCTATAAATGTTGCCACAGTTACTGTAACATCAACTCCACCACCACCACCAAGAAAATGTTCAAAATTACAATTAAAAATGTGTCAAAATCTACCATATAATATTACATCGTATCCTAATGTATTGGGACATAAATCTTTAAAAGAAGTAGAAGATGATGTCATAGCATTTAGAGAGTTGATCGATGCAGAATGTTATAGACTAGCATACGATTTCGTATGTCAGCTTCTTCAACCATCTTGTCTTTTCAAAAATAAAGAAGACAAACTGTTTTTACCATGTAGAAGTTATTGTCGTGAATTTTGGTCTGGATGTGGTGGTCGTCTCCCAGAACGATTTAAGAAATTGTTAGATTGCAGTAGATTTCCTGAATATACTGGACCTACTTCATGTAGACCGAAAATAGGTAATTATGTCGTATTTTATAAATAATAATGCATAATTCATAATTTAAAATCTCATCTGTCTTTATAGATTGTGTTGAAAGCATGCAAGCAAACGCGTTATCTCCAAGAATTTGTGATGGAATACCAGACTGTGAAGATTTATCTGATGAAAAATCATGTGCCTATTGCGCTCCTGGTCATATTCATTGTGGTTTAGGAAGAAGTTGCTTACCACCATCTAAAAGATGTGATGGTGTTAAAGATTGTCCAAATGGAAGTGATGAAAAAGCTTGCTGTAAAGATATCATATTTTTATAAATTTATTATAAAATAATGATAACAAAAATCTAATATATTATTTTTATAGTGGTAATCGCTCCAAGCGTATCTCATTTAGTGGAACATCCAGCGATTTCACCTCATCAAGCCCAGTATTATTCAGAAGGTTACGTTGTTTTCAACGAGGAAGGGTCTCTCGGAAAATTATGCGTTTCACCAAATAACGATTCAACAACAGCTATTAATACTGTAGCATCTTCACTATGTAATTCACTTTCATTCAGGTAATTAAATTTAATTCTCATTAGAGGTGATGATTTGATAAGAATTTTATGTCTGATTTTATTTCATTATAGAGAAGTGGATTTTGTTAAAATTAAAAACGACGAAGAAAAAAATATGCATTATGTGGAAGTGGAAGATCCATTGGCTGCTGAAATCAGTTTTTTGAAATCAAGTTGTCCAGATAAAAAAGTTATGTATGTTGGATGCACAGACTTTGGTAATATTTTTTAAATAAAATAATATATTTATGTATGAAGCTAGAATCAAACACACAATTGTATTTTTAAAGATTGTGGGAAGCAATCAGCTCGTGAAATTACTGGAATAGATGGTTTAGGAAAGAGTTCTGATTACGGGGATTGGCCATGGCATGCAATACTTTCAAAAGAAGATTCACATGTGTGTGACGCCACTTTAATATCTCCAGAATGGTTGATTACAACGGCTTCATGTTTCCAAGTACTTCGACTTCCATATTAATGCTACAATAAAACAATATAAATATAATTTTTCTAATTTTTTACAATGTATCATAGGGTCAACCAAAAGCTGAATGGTTAGCAAGATTAGGAACCATTCGAGTTTCAAGCGTTTCTCCATGGTTGCAAGAAAGACGAATAGTGGGCATGGTTAAATCACCAGTTGAAGGTAGCACTATAGTTTTGATAAAAATGGAGGAACCAGTGAAAATGTCTGACTTTGTGAGACCGATTTGTTTACCAAAAACAAAAGCAAACTCAAATGTTTCATATTGTAACACATTAGGATGGTCGAGAAATCGAGATCAACTCCAAAGAGTACATCTAAGAATGATGTCAATGGAAAAATGTGAAAATGTCAGTATAGCTACAGTGAATAGTCTCTGTACTGAAGCATTGAATCAACAAGAAGACTGTAATGTAAGTTCATATAATATGTTAATCTTTTTTAAAAAATTTAAAACCAAATATATAATTGATCCTATATGTTATTTTAGGAAGAAGAGTTTGCTGGAAGTCCAATGGCTTGTTTAGATCCTGTTGAAAATAGATGGTCATTGATTGGTGTCAGCAATTGGAGAATTGCATGCAACAAAAATGGACTCGGCCGACCTAGAATGTATGATAAAATCTCCTCAAATATCGAATGGATTAAGCAAATGATTGGTGCCATTGATTAAGAGACAATTTTTAGTGTATTCATAATTTATTTGTGATAGTGAAAAGTCATTTTTATGAACAATTGAAACGATCGACTGTTCTCATATTCCTCTATTTTGTAAATAAGCAGAAAATCTATGTATATACATATCGATTTATGTAAATATAATATAAATTATATATATATATATATATATATATATATATATATATATATATATATATATATATATATATATATATATATTACATGGAAATGTTAACCAATCTCATCAGTTAGGTAATATTATATAATTTTTATTTGTTTGTTAGATAGTATATGATTTGTGTTAATAATAATTTATTCTAAAACATTAAATGTCTTTTATTTATATACTAGTGGACTCTTGTGCAAATTCGCATCATTCGATCACTACATTATAATGACGTTTTATACATGCGATAATTCATTTTTATTATCCTTCTAAATTAGTGATAGTCAATATTACTTTAATTACCTATCAATGATCAATTTATGTTTATATATATATATATTGTATGTGTGATGGATGCTTTTTTATACTCAGAAATAAAATACAAATCCTTCCGATTATGGTTTATTCATAAAATACAGCAGTATTAAGAGTGGTACACAGGATAGTAATTTTTATAACACTGATATTTCATTTTTTTAATGTATATATATATATATATATATATATATATATATATATATATATATATATATATATATATATATATATATATATATATATATATATATATATATATATATATATATATATATATATATATATATATAGAGTGGTTGTTTATAAAACTATGAGTAAAATATTAATTATACAGAGAATAAAAGTGTGCGTGTTTTATTTTGCACATGTACATTTTTTTACATAAAAAAATAAGCGATTTTTATGTACATTACATGAAATTTGTAGATATCATACAAAATAATAAAAATTAATATAAAACATTATAGGTTATTCTTATGTAACATCCGAATAAATTGTATTAATACAAACATTTCAATGTGAGACAAAATTCTAATATGAATTAAAAAAGAACACGGCTAATAAATTAAGAATTTAAATGAGTCAGATTCATGCGACTTTCATAATAAAATATATACTTTGATTGTCTTACACAATACGAGTTACAACATTTATGTTGTTATAATATACAGTCATTATTATCTAAAGATATTATGTACATACTATTATCGATAAATGCACAAAGGATATATCTGTTATTAAAACAAAATTTAACTTTTGTGAATTTTAATATTGGAATTAGTGAAATCTCTAAAATTCAATAGCTAAAATAAAAAAAGTTTATTTTATTATTTAAAAAGAAAATAATGAAAATTTAGAAATATTTATCATTACTAAAATATATCAGATGATAATTTATATGTAATCAAAAATATTTATTCTATATTCAAAGCAATTCAAAGAAATTTAAAATTTATGTTTTTAATATTTTTCTTTACACTTAAGGAAACAGATGTATTCTTTGTGTAATTATTTATATATGAGTATATTATATTATATTATAGGTCGTTAATTATTTTTGAAAAATATTTTTTAATATACACTGAAATAAATAAAATAAAATTATTTTTCCAGAAAAAGAATTCTCTTAATAATATAAATCTCCATTTCTATTTCTTATTTATCATAGTATTAAATTTCTTATATAATGTAATTTCTCTTAATTGAAATATTGAAAACTGTAGTTTAAATAATACATTTAATTATAGATTATATGTGTTTACATTATCTTGTTGTAATATGGATGAATTACAGATAAAATAATCAAAAACTCTTAAATGGGAAAGAATTTAAATTTCAGAATTAGCATTATGAAATAAAAGATTACACAAAAAAAATTATCATTATCTAATTATAAAGAAAAAAATAAATATTTTTCAAAAATAAATCACTCTTATATATACATATATTAAAAAGAAAAATTCATAGATATACTGTTTAAAACTTGCATAAAGATACATATGAAACATACATTTGTGTTTATTAATATTATGATATTATTTATACAT
Organism: Leptonema lineaticorne; assembly: GCA_024500535.1. Classification (NCBI taxonomy): domain Eukaryota; kingdom Metazoa; phylum Arthropoda; class Insecta; order Trichoptera; family Hydropsychidae; genus Leptonema; species Leptonema lineaticorne. The sequence goes on from JANIJI010000017.1 coordinate 12,348,096, forward strand.
CTAAAAATATATATTAATAAAATAAATTATTATACAAAGAAATCTACAAATACAATTCTCTCACAAAATGGAGTGTATTCATGTATTTTATTCTACTATTGGATTGTTTTCAAAACGCATTTCTCATATTATATTTTCAACTATATATTATATGTAGGTAAGTAATATAATATGTACTATTTATATAAAATAAATAAAATAAATGTTTCATATTTACAATATTATGTCTAATCATGATTTAAGTACAAAAAAAGAGAGTTATATATATATATATATATATATATATATATATATATATATATATATATATACTTTTATTTAATAATTGTGGAATTAAGTAAAAGTGATGAAATTCTCAGAAAAAAAAAGATTTATAATATTAATATACTACTTTAATATTCCACATGCATAACGGAATCTATTTTAATATAAATATTTATTGCAATTCATACACATTATATTTATATATATGATTAGTATGTTTATTTAAATATTGAGAAAAGATGTGTAAAATTGAAAATTAATAATTTATAAAGCGTGAGGATTCTGATAAATAGATCTCTACAAAAATTGAAATGTGTTCACATGAAGTGTTCATTAATTATGAATAAAAGATTTAAATATTGTGGAACTATATCGAGAATCATTTTAGTCTTAATTAAAAATATTTTAAAATTTATTAATAATAAAAGTGATGACGTTATTAGATTTAGTGATGCGATAGTCTTTAACCGATTTTATGACGGAAGGTTTAAAATATCACAAGTGCCAATATATTATTATACTTTTACAACAAAATTAAGAAATATCTTTGGTATTGAAGCACATAATAAGATAATATTTTTGTACTATTCATTTTTTCAAAGTAGAAAATTTATTTGGAATGTGCTATAAAATATGACTGAGAAATTTTCATTGAATATTTAAAACTTCATTTTTTATAATAAAAAATGACCAATTTAAATATATATAGTATAATAAAATTAATTCAAATCCAAATCACTAATTTTACCAATTAATTTATATTAGAAATACGTAAAATAACAATATTTAAAATTAAATATTAATAATTAAATAATTTTAAATATGAACAAGTCAAAATAAATATGCATGAATTGTAAGCTATTTTGTGCAAGAAATATGCATAATTAGACATAAAAGTTATACATTTTGTAATTCAAGTTAAAAATATTATTATATATGTAAATGACAAACTATCTATCTAATATTAATGGTGTCTCTCTACAGATCTGAAAAATTTTCATGCATAAATATATTCTATATATATTTTATATATTTTCACATAAATTTCTGTATCCACACCTTTTATTTTAATGTTTTCAATCATACCATATATGAGAAAGAATGTCTGTTATTTACATGGTTATATACTTATTATATAATAACGATTATACATTATATATATATTTATAACACACATTAACTATCTAAAATTATATATGAAGTTATTGCAACGATAAGTTATTCATTATTTATTTTGATCAACGACTATTAATATTATATATTTATATTAAATATCGTATTGCTTCATTTCGGTTGTGAAAATTAAACTATATACATATAATATTATCTAATAATTTACATGAAAATAAATGATTAAAAAAATAATAGTTGAAATGTGAAAATGAAGGCTACTCCACATTAAGTATTGTAGCTAATATATATTTTTTGATCGTTTAAAAATATATGAAAAATTATATTATTATTATATATATATTCTATACAATCATATTTAATAAAAATAATTAAAATATCGTGACAAGATTCGAATTTTTATAAATATTTAAGAAAAAAAAATATTAATAATTACCTCTCATTTTTTTTCGACCTATATTCAAGTTATAAGTAATAAATAAATAATTTAAAAAATATCTTCGACAACACACAATTATATATACATTTTTTGGTCCATAATAATAATACAACGATATTCCAGATTTTATGTTATAAATAATCAATGGGTTGACATTGCTTGTTTTTAAAATCCTTCAAGTCTCTTAAAAATTTAATCGAACAACACTAATCAATTAATATTTTATTAATGACAAATATCACACATTATCCTATTTTTAATAATACCTGTTTTGTTATGAAATGGTGTTTTTTTTTTGGGACAAAGGGTGGGAAGTTGATAAGTTGGTATAACAAAGTTATATTAATTTGAAAATTCGACAATATATATTTGCAAAAATCAAAAAAACATAAAGTTTATGTTGTAACAACGCCATCTATTAATCTTCATAGTCGATAGATATTAATACGAAAGTATCAGATCAGTGGTTTTTTTTAGTGTAATTACTCAATTACTTACATTAACTTAAAAATCTTTTGCCCAAAGTAATATAACTTTGTTATCCAATTATAATTACATCATAATATTTCATCTATTCATTACTACAAACGTAGATATTTATTATATATATATATATATATATATATATATATATATATATATATATATATATATATATATATATATTAGTATTATATTAATTTAAATAATAATAAAAGGGGTAACACTTAATTCATACCAAATGTATATAATATTTGTATATTATTATATAATATAGTAGTGTAAAAAAATGCACAGTCATATAACATAAGATTAAGAAAACATTAAGATTTTGGTCCTCTGTTTAAAATTAAACTATTTTCTTTTTTTCATATTTAAGATCTGCGTGGTTCTAATTTTTGGGACATATTTGTTAATACTCTTTGATTATCGATGGCTCTCAAACAGCATATATAAGATTTGACATCGGAATCGTTCTTCTGAGAAGGTGGTTCTAAGACTGTGAAAATTGAAATATTTATATAGATTTTTAGAATAAGTGAAGATTTTAATATAAATATATTATTTACCTAAATGTCTGCTTCGACAATATCGTATTGTGCGCATGGTTTGTGCCAACATGTGCATTTTTTCAAAGTTAACTAAACGATTTAACGAATTTTTATTGCCTTCATGAGTGAAAGTCATATCTTTGATTAACAAAGGCATAAATGGAACAACCGGTGGTTGTAATTTTCCAACACTTAACCTAAAATGATAACGATAATTCATTTTAATTATAAAGAAATATTTAAATATAAATATAAAACGAATGTTTACCTATAAGCTCTGTGATTTCTACTTGGATCTATAAGTGCTTCGAATTCGGTGTACATTTTACAAAATTTCGATGGCAATTTTTCCCATGTTTGGGTCAAACGACTTACAGCCATATTGCTAAGTCCCATTACAATAGCAAAAAAGGCGTTGAGATTTTGATATTCTTTACAACTGTAAATATATGAATAAGAATTAAAATCATATATATGTTAAAAAAAAAATTATTCTTAAATCAAGACATCTATTGATATATTATAAAGTTTTGTGCTTAATTTTATAAAAGTAAGAGGACACTATTAAATTGTAATTAAATGTTAAGATTTTGAAATATTATAATTTTTAATAAAATAATAACAATAATAATAAAAATTTAAGGTCTATTAATATTTAAATTGTGTGAGTAAAATATGCTTCAGTTCAATTCCTAATTTATTTCAAATTAAAAGTGTACTCGCAAAGTTATTATTATTGAAATTTATATTTATATAATAAAAATTGAATTAATAAAGAAGATACATACTAAGCAGCCAATTTTATCATTTTTTTCAATATAGACACTCTTTTATTCAAAGAATTTGTCATCAGAATTTCCGTAGCTACCCAATATTGTATCTCGTTAAATCTTCGTAAAAATACATCTAAATTGGCAGTGATCTCGTTAAAATTATGTCTGCCGAAGGTATGATAAATCAGTTCATGTTCATGAACACACCAGAACAAATCCCAATCGAATAGAGTCATATAATATGCTAAGTCTTTAGTACTGAAAGTTTCAATATCCATTTCCATACCCTGAGTTGCAACTTCTTGCTCGGCTAAACAGGTCTGAAATATTTTTTAATGTTATATTTTCTATATTTTTTTAACGATATTTTAAAAACTATTTATTTTTATTATTACCAGAGCATCCAGATGGTCTTTTGGTGCTACAAATATTCTACCATTCAAGCTTAGTGTAGTCGGTATACTAATATCCTTATCATTTATTGGTATTCTTTCACCAGTCGATTTAACCTCTACTAAAACTAATTCCTCATTTGGTCTCATTTTCAATTTATCGGCAGCGCTTACTTTAATAGTTTCTGCTGTTGTATTAATTGGAAACTTCAAAGTGCAGTAAGTATGATCAGCACAGTAAACTCTGAATATAACTGAAAATTATTTCTGTATTATTACTAAAAGTCCACAATTATTCTGAAATGCATATATAATATTAAAATATAAACTTACTTTCGTCATCTGGATTTATGGCATTTTTAGAATCAGAATTTGTAACACCACTAAAAAGACTAATAGGCTGTCCACACGGTGGCAGTTTCCATTTTTGACCAGCTCGAATTCTTCTCTCTTCCTGTCGCCTTCTCAATTGCGACATAACATGATGCAGCAAACCGGCTTCTTCTTCTAAACTACTCCATTCTAAACAATCGGCTTCTACGTCACCGGCTAACTCCTAAAAATAATAACAAATCTAGAGATATCTGGACACATAAATAAATATATATATATAATAATTTTATACAAACTTCGATAAATTCAGCTACTGCTTGATCATCAAATACTGCTTGTCTATTAGTACTTGTCCACCGATATACAAATTGAACAACTCTTTTCTTACATATTAATACGAAATCTCTGTCTTGATTTGCCGATTCTGTTCTATAGGTATATTTTTATAAGGAAAAAAATCTAAATATTTAACTCAAAATTAATAAAAAATAAATTATTCAAAAAAATATATTGAGAAGGATATTATTTTGATAATTCAGCAATCAGTCGACTAGTGGGCATAAATATAATGTGTGTAAGAAGAAAATCGTCCAAAAATGGATCAGAAACAGTAGTGGATCTATCATCGCGTCCTCTTCCATCGAGTCTCGTCTCCAAAAGATGTTCTAGCATCTTTTCCGGAGTTCCGGCCATGACAGTATATCTACAGTCACTGTAGAAAAAGAAAACGAGCATAATAAATACATATATAAAATTTAAATAAACTGAAACTGAACGTTGACGACGTTAATGAGCGCAAATATTTACTTGAAATTAGAGAATGTTTGCTTGTGTGATGTGCTGATCTTCTCCAGCACGAGTACATCTTCACCATGTTCTTTGAGTCGCACCGTGTTTGCTTCGACGCCTCTCAGCACCCGATTGAAGTCTTCTTTGTCAACACGTAAAAAATGACAATTGCTCTCTCGCAAAACTATTGTTGCAGCTCTGTAAATAAATTTATTGTGTCAATATATACAACTACTTTCGAGTTATATGCTTAATTTCCTTTAGGTACGAGTTAAGTGTACCATTTTAAAATTTTACTAACGGATTTATATTTTATGTATACATAATAATACAGTAAAATATATAATATAGATGTAAATATGAAATATTAAATATAATACTTTCAATATAATAAATTGAAAATAGTTGTGATTTATTATGTTTTCTATTATAAATATAGAACAATCGCAAAAAAATGTTATTATTATTTGTATATATATATATATATATATATATATATATATATATATATATATATATATATATATATATATATATATATATATATATATATATATATATATATATATATATATATATATATATATATTAATTTAGGAAATGTTTCAAGATTTGGTCTGCATATCGTCGTTTATAAATATGAACTAATACTATTTAAAACGTCGTCTATTTGATGTAAGAGGATTTATTTGATTTTTTTTTCAATTTTAATCCTTTGTATTTTTTTGTGTAATCTCTTGAAATAGTAATGGAATATTTCTGCATAAAAATAACAAATTATTTCTAATTAAATAAAATCACTTGAATAATTATTTTCAACTCTGCGAAATAATATTTTTCGTAATAAATAAATAACTAATATATTGTGTTTAATAATTGAATAATGAAAATTTTTTTAAGTTTAGATTGAAATTTTAGTCAAACGAATTCACTAAAAATACGTCCTCTTTTCGAAGAATAACGCCACCACTTTGAAAAACCTTCACAAAACCTACTTTCATTGAATTTAGACGAGAATAGTGGACCTCTAGTTGAATGGCCTTTATAACTTCCATCCGACGTTCCCTCGGGTTTTTCTTTGGAAAATAACTTATATTTTTAGAATAGAAGTGTACTTTTTTATTCTTTTTAAGTTCAAAATTCTAAAGTGTTAAAAAGAAATAAAATAATTTATAGTTGTTTTTTTTTAGTATAGTGAAATTTGTTTTTATACTTTTATACTGAAATTTTAACTATTATTAATTGTGAAAAATCCTCAGCATAATTATGACTGAAATTCAGTAAATTATATAAAATAATACGTCAGCGAAAATTGTAAATTGTATTTAAAATATTCCTACTTCATTTGATCGCAATCAAGAACGCCCAATTAGATACAAAACGAGATACGCCTCGGTCAATTTAACCGGTCGAAAACGTCTATTTATGTGTGCGAATATCTTCAAAATGTCGGTTCGGAGCCGTTTCTTCCCTTTCATGAAGACTATACGAAGGCGTTCTTCACCACGAGACTTCACCCAGGTAAAGATATCCTTTGTGAGATATGCCCGTTTTGTACAAAGACGAATCCACGAAACGGGATACGAATTCCGATCAAAGCGAACTTAATCAAAGGCAATCTTATTTAATGTTGCGACCGAACGACAGATGGGGGTGAGATCCGACTGTACCGATCGCTATAAACGGTTTTATTTTATTTTTATTTTGGTTTTGATAGAAAAAAAAAAATAAATAAAAGGATTTAGTACAATTTATACCGGTACAAAGGATGCGAATAAGGCTGCGACGATACGGAAAAATAAAATTTTATTACTGACGCAGTAATTTATTCGAATTTAATAAACTTGATAGTCTTTATATTGAAATATATATGGAAAAAAAATATTGATTTTTTTCAAATGAATAATATAAAAGAACGCACCTCAAACTGGTATCTTATCTAACTGATGACACTATTTAATTAGAAAATGTGTAAAACGTGTTAATCTCCGTTATTGCTTTGCAATAATCAATATTTGTAGTAAAAATTTAAAAAAAAAATACAAAGAGAATTTACTTGAAAATATAATAGTAACGTCATCGGGAAAATAAAAATAAAGTTTATTAATTAATTTTCCATCGTTTACTTTATATAAAAAAAAAGTTGGAAAGAACATAAATTATATATTTCAAATAATTAATTTGTTCTCATTAAAGTGTTATGAAAAAATACACACACACATATAAGATATACAAATCAATACATTTTAATTAGCGGTTGCTGTGATATTTTAATTAATTAAATGTCATTAATCAATCGATTATTTGAAAAATTTGTTAACTGATTTATGTATTGTCATCGATAATGAGCATATATGCAAAATTTCCACTTAATTAAATATTGGAAAGTGATTGAAAAATCAATTATAAAACTTCATTTCGAAAAAAATACAAGTTAAATAAAAGTATGTAAAAAATCATATTGATTTTTATTATATAAAAAAAACATCTATAAATGAATGATTAAAAAGATGATTCGGTGACATATAACGAAGTCAAAGCTCGATTGACACTCGTAAAAGTGAAAGAAATTCAAATAGACAGACAGCAAAATCGGCTAAAAATTAATTGGCATCCTACATACCTGGGGGCGTCGTTTATAAGGGCCAATTTTCCGAAGTCATCACCTTCGTGAAGGGTTGTGACTGTGCCTTTTCCATGTATAACCACATCTACTGAACCCCTGACTATGATATACCACGATCTACCTTCGTCACCTTGATGAAACACTGTAAAGAACAAGACGATCAATGATAACAACGACGACTGCACGCTGTAAACGAATTGAAACCAATTAATCTATCGAATAAAAAAATATATATATTTTATATATATTTGTTTATAAAGATAAATGTAATCGACATATAGTTAACGACGATCAATATTTATACTTCTATTGATAAAAATATTGTGTTATCATTGATTACTTTTATTGTTTGTTATTTCAAGTACATAGCTAACTTATCGTTCAATAAATAATATAATTGTTTAGTATGTTTGACATTAAATGATATTAAATTATTATATAAAATATATGAGTATCATTCACTATTAAAGCAAGAGATCATATGATATTATTATTAAAAATATTTTTTTTACTTTAAGAACAATTCATGTATAAATAATTTTAATATAGAATATGAAAATACTAAAGATTTTCTTATATATATATAGTTCTTAACAATTCGTCGTTTGGCTTCAAATAGTTCAATCGAATCGGCCTCAATAAATTATTCGGTGAACTTTTTCGTAACTTTGAATATTTCCATAAATAGATGATAGTATTATCTGTTTAGATATATTGACAAAAATAGCAAACGTATTTCTTATTAAAGAAAATTCGAAATAATTCAGCGGAATAAATGAAAATCGATAAAGTATTTTCGTCGCTTTCCAATTAACTACGACCCGCGTTATCACATTAGCAAATTGAATCTTTGAAATGGAAACTATATTAAAAAATACTATATTATTAGATTAAAATAAATATTATATATACTCATATGAGGAGAGTGAATAAATAAAATCTTCATTTTTATTTTTATTATATTAATATACGATTATAATAATGAAAGCGTCGTTTAATAGTTCGGTTCGGATTTATAATGGATAAACATGCAAAAAAGAACGTAAAATTGTGGTCTATTACTATTTTAACGACACACTATAAAAACAAAATTATATAAACACACAGTTTATCGTCTCATGTATACACAATTAAATCTCAAAATATATTTATTTTAGATTTATCGAGAGATTTTCGGTTTTGAACGTATATCATAATCATTTGATGCGGAAATTATGTCGATTATGAACTACTTGAAAACAGGGATGTGCAATGTTAGTATAGAAGAGCTTTTACCAATCGATAATTGCAAGCTTTCAAACAACTTCGTTATTCCGTATAGAGTTAAAGCTCGAACAACAAAATTATTATCGAAAATAGTATTAACATGTTCCATGTTATTATTATTATTACTACTAATTTTTAATTTAATTTAGATCATACATGTAATTACAATTTATTGATAATTTTATAGTATAAATATATATATGGTATATACTAAAATACAAAATGATATTATTTTAATATCGTTGAATATGAAACATTTTCATATAAATAAGTGTTTTAAAATGTGCATATTGTGCTTCTTATATTTTTTTAAACTATATTAAATTTTTACCAGAAAAAAAAGTAAAAAAAAACCTGTTGAAAAATCTAAATTAACTACTGAATCTGTGTTGTAGAATATTTTTCTCGACGAATGCTTTTATATTTTAAACGTTATTCTCTCATAATTTAAATTTTTTTTCTATATAAACTTTGTTTTCCTTTTTTTTATGTAAGACCCGTGTTTCAGAATGAACTCTATTTATTTTATAATTAAATTGAATCGTAAAAAAAAACGAAAAACTCGAGAAAAAGTTAGAATTAGCTAATTAGATTAGAACGAAGGTTTTTTTGTACTGATAAGTGTTGTTATAATAATATGATAATTATTATATGAATTTAATAAAGGTTTTTTTTAATATGATATTCTATTATTTAAATTCACAAATTGGATTTAAAATGTAAATATATTAAATATATTTATTTTGCTATTGCAAATTTGACAATCAAGTCCGTAACGAGAAAATGGAAAAATGCGGAAAAATCCAAATTATCAACTCGGATTACGACTTCGAAACACACACACGCACATACGACATTCGAGGATAAAACGACGGATAATAACATTTTCCATATGGAAAAAGAGGGGCGACTGAGGGGGGGAGTGATGCGGGAATGTCGTTCGACTTTATTATTGTAATCATTACAGTCGACGTTAGGCGAAGTGAAAAGTTTTTATCGTCGCATTTAACCGAGCGCAGTTTATTAATAATACGAAGAGACGGCTTCGACTCCCAACCCTGAAGGCTCTCGATTTTCTTGTTAATTTATCGTAACATACATACATACATATATATATATATATATATATATATATATATATATGTTAAATATGCGAAGTTTCAGGAATACTTACACACAGTGCTCGGTTGAGGATGAGCTTCGAAGACGACGGCCGCACACAATTCCCTCTTCACCGATGTTGATAAATGTGCTAAGGCTGGTACGCGTAAAAGTTCCTCATATACGGCTTCTAATTCGTCCGGTGTGCGTTCGTGACTCCTATATTCGACGATAATATTTTATATGTACACATTGTATCAAAAGTATATGTTAAATGTATTTATATATATATATATATATATATATATATATATATATATATATATTTATATATATATATATATATATATATATATATATATATATATATATATATATATATATATACGTGAACATTGTGAATTATTATAATTTTGGATAAAATGACGTCTAAAGTTAAAATTTAAATATATAATGTACGCTAAATTCGATACGCTTGAGCTTTCGTTTGTGTAAAATATATATATAAATATATATAAAGTGTGACAGTTTAAAATAATATGATACATCTAGTACAATTCAATTTTTAATATATGTGTATTTAAGTCTGGTTAGTATAATACATATTCCGATTACACTAACCGATATAAATATATATATTTAGTTTTAAAAGTTTAAAATATTTTTAATGTATGTATGAAAATTTAAAAGTAACAGGTTATAGAACAGTGTAAGAAAAGTTTTGTATGGAAAGCATTTCTAAAGGTTTAAAATAATGTATAACTATTAAAATATTGTATAATCAATAAAATAATTGTAACATTTCAACTTTGCAGTTTTTACTTTTATTTTTCAAAAATAAAATTAAAAATGGTATCGAAATTATATTGTCAAAAATAAACTGTTATAATTAAAAATTATAATATTTTTATGATATATTTTTTATAATAATTAAACAGAAAAATCAGTATATTTGTTAAAGAACATCCTGTACTAAGTTTTCATAAGTATGTAGGAACCTATGTGAATTGTAGATATTCGTGAAATAAAATATAGTTTTCGTTCAATATTTTAAATCAATTTTTATCTTTTAAAATTATATATAAAAATTAAAATAATATTATAGGACTCTTATTTAGTATTGATTTTTTTTTATATTATAACTTGAAGTCGGCGTATTGCATTTTATTTTAAAAATTCGTATTTAATGCAATTGTTCGTAAAATTTAATACACGTACTTTATCTTTTTAATCGTTTATGAGTTTGATTGTTACTTACGGTTTTCTCAATATCATCCTGAGCGTGGCATCCGGTCCTCGTTGTACTAGAGCACCGAGGGATTCTCTCAATTGCCCTTCGGCAGCCGATATCTCGTCTCCAGACGGCGTCGGAGGTGGAGGTCCCTCTTCGTCGACGCGAAATCGATACAGAAAACACTTGTCTTTGAATGGCTGCTCTCTGGAAACTGAGAAGTAAAGACAAAAGTCCAACATTAAAAAAAAAAAAATAATAATAACAAAAAGGACAGCGCCTTAACATTCGATACTATTCAAATATTGTAAATGATCTTACTGTGAGAAATAACCCCTTCTTCGAGTAAAGCTTGCCACATACCGGCTGCTTGTTGACGACCGTGAACACTTGGGGATACATTCATCAACCAGTCTACTAATTCTGTACCGGGAGCACATTTTCTGACCAATTTTCCGGAAACTTTTCTATCTTTCAAACATGTGCCCTGTTCACTAACGAGCATTGTACGTAGAGCCCAACCGATTCTTGACATTGCCGGACTTGGAGACTAAAATCATATTTATTATAATCAATTATATAAACCGGAATATTCTAATCATAATTAATGTTAAAAATATTTGTTTCATTCTAGGCTTCATATCGAGTGTAGAAACATATCAATAAGCGAAATAAATTCAAATTGACCAAAAAATATTTCGATTTCTTCCATTTTTTTTTTCGTTTCATCATTGTTCAAACACACAGAAAAATATTGTTTAAAAATCAGAAAAAAAATTGAAAAAGCGAAAATCGACGTAGATCAATATTTGCTCATGCGTAACCGAAGACGTGTCGCACGGATGATTTTTAATTTAAACACAATTTTATATCTATAGGGATCGAGGGTGTGTCGAAGGGTGCGACATTCGCAAACACTGACCGTCAACACACGACCCGCGGGGTTTTTGAATTCGAACGACGATAGCAAAAGTACAAATGTGATTTTCGTTTTTCCATCGCTTTTCGTCGTCCCTTAAGCGGACCATATCCACATTTTTCTGCGAGGAAAATTCAGTTTTTACTTACTTCCGTGATCGGATCCGCTGGGTTCGGTCTATCGGGAGAAGGTGGCCTCCTCGGCGGTGAACCCCTTTGTGGAGAAGTAGCCCTGACTCCGGATCCAACTCCTGACACATAAAATAACACTACATAATATATTAAAAAAAATATTATTAAATTAATTTGACAGAAATAAATCCCTATATATATATATATATATTTCTATATATTATTATTATACTTATATCTATAGCATAAATGTTAAAATATTCAATATGCCTACTTTTCAATAAAGTTTTCCAACCCTTGTATTAAACTATAATAAACAAAACAGACCGTATTTCACGTGGAATATCGGAGAACAATTGCAAGAGACTATCAAATGACACGTTTAAACCGTGTCACAAACCGTTCGTCTAACAAAATGACAGGCCTTTGTGAATCGACACTTCAATGTTTCTCAAAACATCATTATTATTTCCGTATAAAAATATTTACAAAGCCATAAAAGTATCGCATTAATACGCGTTACTTTCTTTCATATTCAAACACGTCAAGTGATTGAATAAAAATATTATGTCAATAAATTGTATTGAATTTTTTTAAAATATTTATATATATATATATATATATATATATATATATATATATATATATATATATATATATATGAGAAAAATTTGTTTGAATTGAATTTTTTTATTAAAAACTTTGACAAAGGACGTCATGTATATTGAATTGAAAGTTTTTCGAATTGAATTTATAAAACAAAATTCCAACAATCAACCCCATTACGCTACATAAATAAATTGAACGTGTTTATGTGAAAATATACATGTTTTATCGGCTGCTGTACGGTTGTAAAAGCGGAAAATTGTGAAAATTCGAAGTCACAGTTGCAACAATGGGCGTTCTGATGAGCAAACAATTTTCATCGCGAGTCTAGTTTAAACTAGTGCCGCAATAAAATATTAAACGAAAATTCCATATAATAATAATATTATAATAACAACGATAATGGTATATTTAAAGTATAATTTCGACCAAAATTCTCCTTTAGCTATAAGCGAAATGAGGCTTTTAATAATTAATTGAATTGTTTCTCTGAATATAATCTCAAAATAGAAAGCTTCAACTCTCTCTCTCTCTCTCTCATCCGAGACGGGAATTATTCTAAACATTAATTAATTTTGGATATTGTTATTTACGCACAATTTCGATTTAGGATGTATGAGTTGAATTATGGACGACTTATCGTTAAATTAACCATAATATTATACGAAAGAGGGGTAGAATTAAGCGCATATTGTAGAATGGAAAAGCAGATTGATCAAAATAAAACGAATAGATGAGTTATAATATTTTTTTCTGTTTATCAATAAATATTTAAAATATATAAAATTATATATTTTCGAGTTGTGACGTTGTTTATGTTTTACTGACATGTAAAGTAAGACGTGAAAATGTTTCGCTATTTCACAAAGGTAACAACGTTATTTAAAAGCAGCAATAAAGATACTGCATATTTGAAAAGCACTGTTCTACATCAAAAGCCAGATAGATAAACACAAACGAAACGAGAACATCTAGTGAATCGTCAAATGCAGTCACATTTCTCTAGATGGTGAAATAGGAACGAATAGACGGCGACAGTGCTAAAAATTCAATATCGAAAACAAAAGGGAACCAAGTGCACGTAAGTGAACGTAGACAGATAAAGCTATAAAACTCGACGATGCGTAAACCAAGTTCGCTATATAAAAGGGGTTGACATATCTGACGTGAAACACATTTTGAAACAACCCCCTGAAATGTTTATCTGAAAACGCGGACCCGTTTATCGAAATACACGTCTGCGTCCATTGTGACTGCGACACAATGAAAATAGACCAAATATGTACGGCTAAAGGGAAAAAAAAACGTAATTCGATAAAAGCGGACGAACGTTTTACGTTTTATTACTTATAAATATATATGTATATACATATATATTATATATATATATATATATATAGAGAGAGAGAGAAATGGAGTTTATATTTTGTGTGGAATAACCCGTTTTATGGTGTCGTCGTAAGAGTTAAACTCTTTCTGAAACCCTTCAGGATGGTTGATTTTTTTTTCAGTTACCTGCGGCGAAAATCGAAGAAGCCTCGCTGAAAAAATCGACGATATAATAATACGACTATGATAGTCTTAAAATCGTTTTTTTACATTTTTATAATATTTAGTATATAAAGTTAATAAAAAAATTATATAAATAAAATTATTTTTCTTCGAGTAAACGTATGATTCTTGGAAATGAAAATTTCTTATCTAATTCGAATGCAAAGCTTTGTTATACAAAATCATCGATGTAATCAATATAATACGTCAAAATGGGTAATTTAATATTTCGTCGAAAACGGGATCCCTTTTTAATTCCTGGTCGCAGGGCAAGTTCGTGATTTTAATGCGAGTCGACAGCTCAACGTAATATCAAGGGACCGTCTAAATATAAACTTATTGAGGCGATAAATTTAAATTTCAATTACGTATTTAACCTTTTTAAAAGCGAAAAATATACAACGATGTGACGTTGTAATCAAAGCACACAATTTATTTACAGGAAGTGCTTTATTGAAAAACGTTAATACTGTTCAAAATGTTTTTATTTTATAATGAATTCACACAAAACATTAGAGAGTATATTTCCAAAAATATTATAAAAGGGAACATTAAGTAAAATAAAATTATAATTCGATTAAAATAAAATTTATAAATTTATTTAAATTATAAAATATTGATTTAATTTTAATTTTTGAAACAAAATTTCTTCAAACACATTTTATTTATTATATATTTAAGATTTATAAACTCAATAATTGGTTTTTAATTAAAAATATATTAATTAAGAAAATATTTTTCTTTCAAAAATTTCCATTGAAAACCATTGTATCGAGAATATTTTAAATAAGATTAAATATTCAGGTTTATAAAACAACTTTTGTATGCTCAGTATTTCAACAAAATTCTAATAATATATTATACTAATAAAACAAATATATACATATTTTTCAATAAAATAATATAAAGCACATTAATTAAAAAAAATATTAAAGCGTTTACAAGTTTTTCAATAAATTCTTTTTAATGTTATATATAATTCTTTTCGTTTGATAAAGAACTCTGTTTAATTACCAATATTTTAGATAAATTTGTTCTAATTTTTCCGTTTTCCAAACGCGAATCGAACTAAATGTCGTTCACGTCAATAATTTTCCTTACAATTTTTTTTAAATATATAATTTATCAAAAATTTATAACAGTGAAACATATATTATATTTTATAGTATTAATAAATAATATGACGATTATTTTTGTGAATGTAAATAGTGGCGAAGATATTATATAGTTAACTATTCACTATATATATATATATTCCTTATATAGAAATAAAAATATTTGAATAGAAATGATTTTATCCTAGATACAAAATCAATATTCACGATGACGATTTCTAACAACTATAATGAAAAACAAACACAGAACACGAGACAGATGTGAAAACGAAACGTGCATTAATCGCAGATAATATTTATACTACAAACACTCCCTATTATGGGTTTGAACTAGACGAAATGGGTAAGGGACTATTTGTTGTCAAATAAACCTTAGTCAAACGGGTGTCTGCATTTAATATTATTCTGAAACCCTTTCGATGGTTAGGTGCCGAATATCAAAGGGTTCGATTGATTATGAGATTAGTACGTTTCCAAAATATTCATCCGTCTGTTCTTGTGTACGTTTCTGTTTTAACACGATTTTGTATATTATATATACAATATATATATATATATATAATGACGAACGAATGAACAACGAATAGTGAACTTTGAGAATTAGCGATTAATGCTCAATAATAATAATAATAGTGTATTATCGAGTTGTGGCGTGTGCGGGCTGCTTTGCATGAATATCACGTTAAGATACGCACGTTTACATTCACCACAATAATTATTGAGGAATATACGTTTCTATTTTCCCAAATGACACGCGTATGTGTGTGTGTAAATTCATTATCATATATATATATATATATATATATATATATATATATGTATATATATATATATATATATATATGTATATATATATATATATATATATGTATATATATATATATATATACATATATATATATATATATATATATATATATATATATATATATATATATATATATATATATATGGTGATATCACGAGTTGAAAATTATAATATATTATTGTTTTGTAATTGATTTTTAATTATTGTATAGGCTATATTTATAAAGAAAATAAATTTTAGATTTTATATATGGTAAATATTTCATAATATTAATAAGTAGAAAGATGTAAATATTTGAGAGAATGGTTTTTTTTATATTAAATTTAATTCATCAAAAATTTATATTATATATTTTTTTTACTGCATAATAAATATCAACGATTAGAAATACGTTTTTACTGTGTGACTATTAATCATAATTTAATCTTCGATAGAAAGTTTTAAACTTTAAACTACAAAAGTTTTCATAACTTTAAAAATTGTATAGAAGAAAGAACTAATCAACAGAAAATACATTAATCATAAAATAAAAGTAAATAAATTAATATCACTATTTCAGAGAATTTCCAATTGAATTAAATTGAAAAGTGTAAACTTTTCAATATTACACAATTCTTTTTTAAATTCGATTGCGAATAAAATAGTACCATTAACTACTTAAATATATTAAAAATATATTTTCAAAAGCAAAATAAAAATTAATTCATATATTCCATACATTTTGGAGATTTTTGTTCGGAAAACAGGCCTCGAGACTGGCTGGATGAAATCTCAAAAAGCGCAGGAGTAATCCGATTAAGATAAACCTCATACCCAGAATCAAGAATATTGAAATACTATATATTATAAACAGTATTTTTGCAATGGAAATGTATACATTGACGCGCTGGGATCTAATTTCGAGTCTACAGTGTATTAGATGGGTTTAACACAAATAATTAACAAAGGTAATTGATATTAACGACACCCGTGGTAGATAATGTACACAAGATATTTTATAACTTCATATAATGTATTTTATAATTTTACCCATTTATGAGGGCTTAATCCGAAGTATTATAATATATTAAACGAGAAACCGAGTTTTCATTAAATTTAAAATTAAATAAAAAAATATATAAATTTATTAACTTACCATTTTTAATTTTACAATTCGCCAACAGGTCTGACATCAGATCTTTATTTTTCTGAAATAATAATTGAAAATTATATATTAGTAATATAGAGGTTTATATTATATATAAAATTATAATATTTGAATTTATCGTTAATCGCAGACATTTTCCAATTAGACGGCGTGAACATTTCAAAACTTGGCAAACATACTTTTCAGCTGAAAATCCAAATATTGAACACGAATATAATTATAAAATACTAAGCGACGAATGAAAGTAAAAGAGACAAAATATATAGACGACGAGATATAGGAATTGTTCAAAAATTTGAAGAAAAATACAACGCGAACGACATTGAGAATTTTCCAAAATGGAAAAAGGAAAACCGCTTTTGTTTGTCAATCACCAAGGGACCGTTAATCCGGTCTAATGTATGCGAAGTTTTCCCATCTAACGACGGTTCATTTTCCATATTGGACTTGTTGCTTATTTAATTACAAGGGTTTGTCGATAAATTTATAATTGATTGTGTTCGTGTCGATGTGGCCTAAACCGAAAATTTATACATCGATATATGAAGACGTAGCACGTTTTCTCAAGATTGAAAAGCTCATTTCGAGGCCTAACCATGAAAAGCTCTTGGGTATAAAGTTAGGTATTGCTTTATATATATAAATATAACAGAATATTCACACCAATATTTATTATTGTATGTGTGTGTTTATGTATATATATATATATATATATATATATATATATATATATATATATATATATATAGCTTTAGGATGTTCTAATTTAAATAATGTATACATATTTCATGGAGGAGACATCTGGACGTAGCCGAAGCCATTTTAATTTAACCTGAAACGCCCGAATAAAAATGCAAATTAATGCACTTGTACTGGCGCGATGTTAACGCAGGTTATGGCCGTTTTATATTGTTTGTTTTGTTCGTTTATTCCCTATTTTTTTTTAATTCCGTCCGTAATTTTTATTTCGTATTTACGTTTGAATGATGAAAAAAATTACATTGTTTTAGTTATGATTTTTATATTCATACGAATATAAAAATACGAATATACGAATGGGTAATTATGTTGATATTTTTAATTATATAATTTTAAATATATTTTTTAATAAACGATTTGATGATTGATAAAATGATTCTATATTATAATTAATACGTAGATTTTTTTTATTAATTAAAAAGAAAATTAAATTTAAATATTTTAATAATTATTATACAAACATAATTTTTATTTA
Source organism: Leptonema lineaticorne (assembly GCA_024500535.1). Taxonomy (NCBI): domain Eukaryota; kingdom Metazoa; phylum Arthropoda; class Insecta; order Trichoptera; family Hydropsychidae; genus Leptonema; species Leptonema lineaticorne. The sequence goes on from JANIJI010000017.1 coordinate 12,366,983, forward strand.
AATAATCCTTTTATATTATATTACTTTTTATCGCACATATTTTTATTAATTTTATTATAGATACATATTTCTTATTAGACATTGTTCATTAATCTCAAAAATATATTAGATTATACAGCAAAATCTAACCATTTTAGGATTAAGTAATGGAAAAAAGTTACACACCATTAAGATCATTTATCATATTTTCGATTTCTATAACTTTAGTGTAATATTATATATATATATATATATATATATATATATATATATATATATATATTTATCATGAATATGCGATTTATATACTAAATGTGATTAACTACGTTTATCTGACATCCCAGACATTCAATTTCCGATGAGTACAAACTTAACTCGGAAAACGAGCTGCAAGAGATCGAACGAACGAACTAACTTTCCATTAATGATCGCTAAAAGTTATATCGAATTCGAATAAGGGATTAAATTTGAAAATTCAGACCGAGTATTATTGCAAATTTTGTTTTTTTTTTGTCGTTTAACGTGTTCTAGGTGACTTTTAACATTTTCAACGCCGCCCCACTTTTTTTTCGTAGCAAAAAAAGCTTAAATTCTAAATGCGATTTTGGGGTGGTTTTCACAGACCGTAACAATAATCGTTCGAAAGCTGGGTGGTAGTTTCGTAAATAACGGACTCGAATCTACGGATATGTAGAAAGCCATGTTGAAACTTTCCCGTTTGTGGGGGGGAGGGTTTCGAAGTTTGGATAAAATCGAGTTATGCAACAGTTGAGTGGAAAATGTCCGAGGGGGGGGGGAGCGAGGAAGTTATGACTACAGCGAAATCGGAGAGGAAAATCTCGCCGTGAAAACCCTCGGCATTTATGTGTAAATTGGATAATTAAATTTCAGAAACCGGGGATATTTCTGTAATATTTGTATTTGAAAGAACAAAAAAAAAGCATCGAAAGCGTAAAATCAGAATATGAACTTTTGTAAAATAAAAAAACAGACAATAAGAGGTGTAAGTAAAATTGATATATTTACACGGAATACACTGTGGAGAATAAAATAAAAATTTATGACCATCATAAATTCCATATATGTAAAAAGTTAGAATTCCGAGGGGTTTATATTGAATTGCAATATTTATTGTGTAATATTTTCGTAGAATTTTCAAAATATTTTAAGTATAAAATGGATTTTTATGTTCTCTTTCGGGGTAGTTTCGAAGGTAATAAGATTATTTTGGATGAAAAGGAAATTAATTTATTTTTATTAAATTTTCATGATTTTATTCAAGATTTTTTTATACAGATTAAAAAAATCTATATAAAAAAGTAAAAATAAATTATAATTTATATCAAAAATAATATTCAATTTTGTTAGTTAGTTTCTCTGGTACAAAACATGTAATCAATTTTTCGATCATTTTCCAATATCTAATTTAGCTAAAATTTTGTATACTTGTTCATTCTTGATGACAATACACGAATCAATTAACAAATATATCAATTATTTAATTAAAATTTTATAGCGATTCCTATGTATAAAAAATACTCATTTTTTATTATGATTAACCGCATGTTATATGAATACAATTATGTCAGAAATCATTAAACTTAAAAAAAAACATTGAAATTGAAATCCAATATGTATATTTTTTTCGCACATATATTAACTAATAGTTAAATTTCGTGACACCGATCATAATTATAAAGCGATATAATAGCCTACGGGGAAAATTGTAACGGCAGCGCCTTAATTAAGACGGGTTAACACTTTCGATTAATTGAATTTTCGCAACGCAATTCCACAATAATATCTGGAAACGATCGTCTTTGTTTACGTGTAATTGAACAATGTCAATTACGTCCCGTAATCGAAATAAATATTGATGTGGATTTTCAGCGTCAATATCTAATTAGCATTTCGTTTAGAGTGATTAATTTTACAAATAATGTGCTAAATTAATAATTTTATTTAGTATATTTTAAATGGATATCTGCATAGTAAATTATTATTAAAATAATTTCATTATGTTGTGCAGTTAATATTCTAGATTATTATAAAATAAATATCGCGTTTATGTCTTATAATATCACGTTGTAAGATAAATGTTAAGGATGAAGTTTTAGCATCTTAAACAATAAATTATAAAGCATAATGTTTGTATATAAAACGTTTTCATTCATTTATTTTACCGCAAATACATTTTAACTAGAATGAAAATCTTATAATGAATTACAGTAGGAATAGAATTTCAAAAGAAATTATAATACAATAAATAAGTAGCATTTAAAGCAATTAAAATAATTTTCCAAGTTGCTCTTTTGGAATTGAACTCGTATAGTGTTCATAATAAAGTGTTAAATTTTGCGCGTCTTTTCGGTCAATATTGTATTATAAATATTCAACGAATAATTCAATTTTAAATTTTTAATACAAATTCAAGACGTGTATAAATATTTAGCGGTTCCATTATCTGAAAACTAATTAATTTTACCATCTACTGAAAACAAACCCGGATATTTCAGACTTGAACGTTCGTCGAGAATAATACAAGAAAATATTTTCATAGAATTATCATTTAAATTGAAATCAAATACGAGACTCATTAATTCACACATTAAATCTATTATATATATATATATATATATATATATATATATATATATATATATATATATATATATATATATATATATATATATATATAAATTTAACGTCAATTTTTAGATTTTAAAATAATTATAATGGATGAAATTAAAAAATATAATAGAATTAATTAATTCGTATTTAATCAAAGAAATGCAAAATGATTATAATACTTTTTAATTATTTAAAATATATATTCGAAATATTCTTTCTTATCGACCGACTTGAGCGCTCCGCCCTTTCAAATTCCGCATATTTCATTGTTGAAAGTTCTAAATTTCTTCGAAACGTTCACGGATAATTGACCTAATTTAAATTTAATTCAATAATAATTATAAACGGATAATGGAGTGGAATACACGTGCGTTTAATGCGTTTGTTCTCTATTAAGAATATTAACCAATTAGTGTGTGAAGCACTCACTCTCGTTCAATTCCTTATTATCGAATTCAATTGGAATCAAAATATTTAAACAATAGTATGAAGTGGTTATTAATTTATTAAAATCAAATCGTTTTCGTTCGTTTGTACCAATTGAAAAATATATTATATATAATTTGTAAATAAAAAATATTTATTTTAACACTGTGATTAAAAAGTAAGGTGAATTTGTTTATAAAATGTAAATTCTTCATTTATTCTTCTAAATCAATTTCATTCCCTTCAAAATAATTCTCATCCGATAAAACGCACTTTTGTTAACGCTTTTTCCAGTTCTCGAAACAACCGGATTATTTTTTTTTTCAGTATAACCTTCAAGACCTTCTTCGATTCGGTTTTAATCTCCTCAATCGTGTCAAAACGGCGTTTCCGCGTTAGCTTTTTGAGTTTGCTGAATAGCCAGAAATCGCACGGAGCCAAATCAGACGAATACAGTGGTTGCGGAACGATATGAGTCGAGTTTTTGTCAAAAGAATCGCGAAGAACCAATACAATATAACATAGTACATTATCGTGATGAAGGAACCGAGAGTTGTAAAAACACGTGTAACTCAGAGATAATTAAACATTTTGAAAACCAGACTCTTGGCAAATGTTGTAGATAGTCCTACCAACCTAGGAAAAAATATATAATTTACCTGCCTTCTTAATGTCCGGGAATTTTGAATGACAATTTCATCCTACTTTTTGATAACAGTAGTACATATTAAATGATTAATATTTCGTTGCATTTTTATATATAATAGCATAATTTATCACAGTTTCAAATTATACTTGTATATGGTATAACAAACGACGTGCTTTGATAAAAGTGCACTTTGTCGAACAAAACTCGTCCGTCTCTAATTGTTAACGACTATGGATAGAGGAAAAAAAAGAGAGCTAGAAAATATCCGTACGAACATTTGTGAAGTTGTTAAATGGAAAGAATACATTAATTTCCTAACAAAAGTCACATTAGTCCGGTGCGAACGTCACGGATACGTGACGGCGACACAATGGAAGCCTCGCTCTAGTTTGTTTAGGAGTGTTCCCTTTTCACTGCGACGAGGGAAAACTTTACAAGTTACAGATTTACTAGCTTCAGTTTTCCCGGGGTTCTATTACGTGTGTGTGCGTGTGTGTGTACGAAAAGAGGGAACTGGGAACAGAGCAAAATACGACACGGGACAAAAAGGAATATTTGTCTTTCGTACGCGACGCAAGATCTGGGAAAATCTCGTAGGCTTTGTTTTGTCACGGAGGATGTGCTCGGAAAAATTGAAGAAAATCCCCTTATAAAACTCTTATTTAATAGAACAGCTGCTGTTTTCGGATTATTAATAGAATAAAACGTCGTTTTATAAATCGATCGATTCGAAAAACGTTTTGACGACGTTTAAAACACTGCACATGTTTTATTTTTAGATTTAGATTTTTAAAAATGACAAATTAAAAAATATTTTTTTTTAAATCTAATACATCTGAATATTTTTTTTAAATTTAAATCATCTTATATTTTTAAGTATTCTTATGGAACGTGTTTATAATAGAACAATTCGTTTAAAACCTTAATTATGTTTTATTTATTATTTTTAAAATATTCATCGAACATAAGAAATATTTTTAAATATCAATTCAAAAAATATAGCATCCTTGAAAATAAAATATCTTATTAATATTTCATACAAAATAAATTAAAAATATAAATATATTAAATAACACATTAGCCAGTATTATAATGTTACAAATAAAATAAGCTTTATGATAAATTTAAACACTTTTGTGACAATTACATAACAAATAAAGATCTAAAATATTTACTCAAAACCAAATATTACTTTATAAAAGTTAATAACTTTAGAAATATACTATTATAAATATACATCGTTTTTATTATCGAATAATATTATTATATTTTGAAAAAGTAATATATAGGTTCATATAGATAGATCGATAACGCTATAGATTTATTTATTTAATATAAAAAATTCAACTTGAACCTTTAAAGATAAAAAAAAATATGAAATAAATCGTTATAATATGACACATGAAATGAAATACAGTTCAAACAGAATATTTTATATAAATACCGATCGATTACTTACATGAAAGTATCTTTTTATTTATTGTCATCAAACATTCGAGTTCTTTCTGTTGATTTACGAAAAATATATTTTATATTTTTTTTCCTCTCTAATATTATACGTATTTCATTATTTATAAACGCACTAGAAAAAAAGTTTCCAATAAAAATGTCCATATAAAAACAGTTCTCAATATATTTCCAATCAATACAGTTCATCGAATAATGTATTTTATATTGTCTTATGAGATTGATTCTTCAATTGTTTTCTACAAGAAAAATATTAAAAAATTATTAAATAAATTATATATATATATATATATATATATATATATATATATATATAAAATTAAAAGTAAAGATTGTTATTCAGTTAAATATTATTAAAAAACGTATTTGTAATCAAAAATCATGAAAGAATATGTCGAAAAAATCAATGAAAGCTTTCGAGGGATAAAGCAGCGGTTATCTCGAAGGGGAAAAACGAGCTTTTACTGCGTTCCATTTACACAAACAGATGTATCCTTTGTCAAAATAAAACGTGCAAATATATATATATATATATATATATATATATATAAGGTGTTTAACAAACGTTAGCATTTCAGTCGTTCGAATGGAAATGAAAAAGAAAACTCGATTGTTCGGATCGCGCATTCGGAAAATTCGAAGAGAAACTCGCGGTGAACCGACTGAATGCAGAGTGGCTTAACTTTTATAGTACTGTAAAAAAAGAAGAATAAAAATATTATATATATATATATATATATATATATATATATATATATATGTGTGTGTGTGTGTGTGTGTGTGTGATTTAACTTTGAAATATATTAGGAAAATTAAATCTATTTGACAATGATATATAAATTTGTCATTAAGGATTATCGAAATAAAAATCCCTTAAATCGGTAGTAGAATTATTATTATCGATGATCATGTATTGTTGAAATTGGCAATTTTCTTAAACAGCTTAAAACCTTACTAAATTATAAAAAAATTTTCCACTATAATCTTCAATCATATATTTTTCTTTTTGAAATATAAAATTAAAAAACTAATCGGTAAATTAGTTAATAGTCTCCAATTCTATATACATTTATCAGATTATATATTTGTTTTAAAGTGATAAATTATTGAATAAAAATATAATTCTCAAATTATGATATTATTAAGATAATTAGCAAAAACTATTTATTAATAATTTTATTTAAGAGCAAAATAATAAATTGATGTTACCGCAATCGTATTAAGTAAATTTCAAAATTAATTTGATAATTTTACTATGTTAAGAATATTCTGAGAATTGTTTCTAAAAACAGTTCGTAATAACTATAATTAATATACAATAATATATTTAAGTTATTCTAACATATTTTTTATTCAAAATGAACATCTAATTTCACATGTTAAATTGATATAAATGTGTAGATGTGGAAAAGCGATTTTTCAACGGAATGTAAAATTGAGATAAATGTTGCATATAAAAATAAACAAACTACAAAATAATGTTATTTCAAAAATTTTCTCGTCTATAATTGTAAAATTTATGCGATTTTTTTATGAAAATATACTCTAAAAGAATCCTAAATACCATATAACAAATTAGTCATTTTTAAATAATATTTTTATCATTATAGATAAATTTTATATTAATTTTAAAAAAGTAAACCGGTCATATAAAGTTCGAATATAATAATATATTAATGCAAATCTAATTTTGAAAATATTAAATTATTTTTTTAAATATCATTATATTTAGAAATTAATATAAAATTTTAAATAAATATAAAGAACGCTTAAGAAATATTTATTAAAATACAAGAAAAAAGCGTATACTTAAAACAGAATATCCATCTGAGCTTTCAATATCAGAATTTTTCATTAATTAATATTTACAAAATATTTACGTCAATTACATATAAGAAATTCATTAATGCGAATAATTAATGTCGAAATTTTATTCGTAAACAAGCATACAAATAATCGTTATTTATAATATATATATATTTTTTTTTTCGTCAACAATAATTCCAAAATAATTAAAATTATTCAAGAGGGAATATTAAGGTTAAAGTGCCGCACGGAGACGCCAAGATTAAAATTGCTTTTTCTTTGATAAAATAATACAAAATTATCCGTAAAATATTTTATTGCCGACCATTAGAAATATTACATTTATTCTGCGAAATCGCTTATTTATATTTATGTTTATGATTTCTTTTAAAATTTTATTATTAATCAAATCGAAACTTCATTCCAAGATTAAATATATAGATAGAAAATATCTAACTTTTTAACTTACAATATTATTTGAATATTGAATTAAAATATATATTATTATTATGTATTTATATTATATATTATCATAAATATATCTTTAATAGGTAGAACTTTTATCTATATTCAAAAAAATATTTCAATGTATTCGCTTTAAAAATATAAATGAATGTAATATATTAGAAAATTATCAGCGATAAAAAGAAATATATTTTTTAATAAATTCAAAGGATATTCCTTCGTCACTTTTTCTTATCAGTTGTTTATTTATTATTTTGACAAGTCGGTAAAAAAAAATTTCCAAACGACCAAGACGTGAAAAGCGAATTGAAAAAAAAATAAGACACGCATAAGCGAAAAGGAAAAATCTGCGATGGGAAAAACGGGAAAATTTTTTTTCTCGAAGTGTGATTTACAAAAGAAACGAGTCCGATTTACATGGAAAAGGGAAAATTTGTATATTTAAATGGCTTCTATTTGACCGTAAGGTATGAATAGAGAACGACCCTATGAAATCAGCGAGTTTCCAACCCATTTCAAATGCAAATACGTCTCCAGCGATTTTCCTCCGCTTTTGATTTAAAATAAACATTATGATTATTATTATTATTCGTCGATTTGAAAATTTTGATTTCGTTGTATTTGCATAAATTAAAATGTGCATACGCACTAAACGTATAATCCGATAAATAATTGAATGAATTAATTGATTGAATTTCACTGATTAATTTATACGTTCGTATAAAAAAATATATAATAGATTGATGTCTATAATAAATAACGTCATAATATTTCAATATTCAATTTATACGCTTTAAATTTGATAGGTGTAAAAGCTATTATATATTTTAAACTTCTGTCAACGATTTTTAAATCGTTCTATATCATAGGAAAAAAAGCGATATCTAAATATTTGAAATATATTTTATAAATGAAAATCTCCATACATGTTCGTGGAAAATATGAAAACTGTATGTGAATTGAATACAAAGTAGAAAACATTCACATATAAGTTTTGTATAAAACGCAGAATGAGTATGAAAGTTTACTGAATTGCAAATGTATCCACGATGGTTTCGCAATATCAATATTCGCCGAATGAACCGGAAAATGTTTTTCATATAGAGAAAATTTGCATCGGAAAAATTCTCTCAAAACAAGGCGTGTCGTTAAAATATATATATATATATATATATATTTTTCAGTTGACGCACATTTGTTTGTATTGTATTCTTGATTATTTATTTTCAGTCCGAATTTACAAAAAAAAGAGATAAAAGTTGATTGCTACGAATGCGAATATATTGAATTAAATATTTCAATATACATACATTGTTTTGTTTATTTTTTTTATTTTAAATGGAAATTCTACTAACGAATATATCAAATAAAATTATATAATATAGACATTTAAAATATGACGTTTAAATTTAACAGAGAAATTCATAATAAATTTATGAAATTCAAATTTTATTGATATTTTTGGTTTAAATTAATGAAAAAAAAAAAATATATATATATATATATATATATATAAAAGAAAAATATTTTTATATACAAAATAAATTTCTGTAATTATTAAAAATATGTTTTTATGTGGTATTATAATTGATATTAAATTTTTATTTATATGAATTAGCAATCGATATAAATAAAAATTTAATATCAATTATATGTTTGTTACAAGTTTTTATATATAAGTTTAAAATGTATTTATAAATAAATAATGTATTTATAAATTCTTTTTACATTTAAAGTATTAGAAGTTAAAATGCAAGTCAAAAATACATTTTTTCTCTTATAAATGGGAAAAAAATGGACAATATTTAAATAAAAAAAAAATACATTTAAATAAATCCAAGCGTTAAAATAGAAACTCTTAAGATAAATCGATTTACATAAAAATAACCTAAAATGAACGAAAATAAAATATGATAAACATTATTTGCAACACTTTTTATTTTATAAAAATATCAAGATAAATTTTAAAATATTATTTATAGAAAACGATGCAATTTCTCTGAGTGAATTTAAACGCAAAACTATGATCGAGTTTTTGAAATTCATGTAAAAATATGTAGATTTATCGCTGGAATTATGTAGCTCAAAATTTGCAGAGAAATTCGAAGAAAAATATAAATAAAAAACCGAAAACAAGTACCTTGAGAGTTTTGCTAGTAAATTGCATAAATAAATATATGGTGAAAATTTCATGCAAATAAATCACAACTTGACAATATATTTGCAAAACAAAAGATGCGTCTAAGAAAGCTTTTGAAGATTTTAACTTATTATTTTTGTCTATATGTATATATAAATATATCGGTAAAAAAATAACTGTTGATAATATTCGTATTATATATAATAAAAAATAAATAAAGGTCATAAAATTTAACGATCTAAATAAATAAAAATCATATTACATCAAAGAAAATCCCATTATTATTGTGTATTTTAGTTTCAAATAAGCGTTTCGGTTATGAAAATTTGTTAAATCGGCGCACGTTATGAAAGTCAACGTGCGGAAAATTGGAAAATCTCACTCGGAATTCATAGCCGTTTTCAATTACTTTCAATTGCCTTTCCAGTGAGTTTATTATATTTATTCACAAAAGCACACACTCACACACATATTTGTTATATATCCGCGGAAAATTCGAATATAATTTCACGGGTTTTAACGAATAAATTTGCCGCCTTTAACGGTACGCAAATATTACGGGAAATTTGTTACAGATTTTCCTCGCGTGTTTTAGAGTCGCCAAAAGAAAACTTTTGTTTTCGATTGCTAAAATTTCACGTTTAGATGTGTTTTATAATTTTGTACAATGATATATTTTTATAATTTATATTTTAAAATTCCGAAATATATTTCTGATTTGACTTATATTTCAGTAGAAAACAAATTAATTCATAAAGTATTATCGAACGAGTGAATTATTTGTGTTTAAATGGCATGGACAAATTTCGTCACAGTTATTTGATCATTTCACTATGTTTGAATATTCCTAAATGTTATCGCGTTTATATATAAAGTGAAACGTTACAACAGCAATACAACTTAAATCGCAACATTAAACACGTGACGAAAGGGACTTTCATTGAAATTGGAGTAAATACGGGATGTTTCAAAATTGTAAATATATATATATATATATATATATATAATACATTCCATCAAAATAATAAAATCGTTTAATATGAACAATTTCATAATAATTTGATGACAATAGAAATAATTTTAATATGTATAATAATGTTTGAATAAAATTATTTGTATTCGATGTATTTTGTCAACATGAAAAAATGTTGTATTTATGTATGAAATAAAATATAATTGTGTTAAATTATTATTGCCGATCAGAAAAATCTCTACAGGATGTACCGCTATATTGGAGATTTGCGCCACACCGTTTGAGAGGCACTGAATCTGAAGGATTTTACACCTGAACAGGCGGTCGTGTCTCACAACAAAAGCCCGAACCACAAAATTTACATATTTCCCATTTGCCGTTTTGTCGGTTGAGGCTTTACGGGGAAACAAACCCTTCAATTGCGGCACTGACCTATGTTGAATACAAACCATCGCTTTGTAACCTTTTCGTTACCTATATAAGTTCAAATATATAAATAGTATAAATGTAAACATGTTTCGAATTTATGTGATTTAATTAATTATTTTTGGTTGAAAAATTCTAAAAGTAACATGTAATTTTCCAATATAAATATATATATAAAACAATATAAATTCACTCATATATATATATTTTTTATTTTAGAATTATATAAAGTATAGTTTGATTTAATTTAATATAAAATAAATTTATTACAAATATATCAAATCCTTTCAGAAATTAATATCCGGTGGTTGAATGTAAAATTATTTATTCGGCCTTATAAAAAAAAATAATCATCGTTTCGAAATTCGAGAAAATAATCCAGATTTAAAAGGTCAATAGCTTCAATTTTTCCATATAAAAATATAACTAAAAGTCAAATTGTATATATCATCTATGATATTATGCTAGAAAAATAATTATAAATCTGGGTCAATCAACAACGTATTTTTATCAAAAATAACATTAAAAATATCGAGAAAAATAAAAAAAATAATTCTATACCATAATAGCACAAAGTAAAAATATTAAATATATATATTTATCATTTAGAAACAATCAAATCGTAAGTCTATTTATATATTCATAGATTGATTCTCGGAATAATAATAACAAATAAGATTTAATTTATTTTCCGAGAATTTTATCAGTAAATTTGTCAATAATATACAGCATATTGTCCAAATTTAACAATGTGTTGTATATATAGATAAATTTTGAAATTCACCCTAAATATTCAAATACGAATCATTTCACTCGCAGTAAAATCAACAAATCAATTATTGAACAAAAGGATGGAAAATTTCATTCGAATAAACCGTGACATAACAATATATAATATTTTATAATATATTTTTATATATTTAAATAACATCGTTTACATTAAACTAAAAAAAATATCTGAGAGAAACTCTTTAAGTGTTTATAGATAACGTCTCGTTTCAATAAAAAAAATATATATTTCTAAAAATAGGAAAAAAAATACATAATAAGGAAAGAAAAACGTATTATATCGATCAATTTTCACAGAATAAAATATTTAAGAAGAAAATTCTGCTTTTCAATATAAATAATCATTATCAATGCTTTTGATATTGGAAAAAAAAGAATACTCACTTTCACTTATTAATAACGAATTTACTATATATTTTAATGTTTTAAATAAAAAATATTAAATTAATCTGAGATATGTTTTATACAATTATTATTAAAAACCTTTTTCGATACTCAAAAACATATTAATTATTCAAAAGATATTTTATATAGTGAATTAATATTATATTAAAATATCTTTTAATAACTTTTTATTAATACAATTTTTAATACAAAATATTGATGATAGTACAATATGTTTTTATGTTAAATTTAAAAATATTTAAATATTTTCAGAAAAAAACGTGTTGAAATACGATTTTTCCAGTAATTTTCGATTGCGATAAAATGTTTTTGAAAAAAAAATACTTTGTGACATATCGAAAAACGTACGTCGTTGATGGTGTATTATAACTGAGATTTACCGGAAAATTCACTTTCCCCCCCGTTAGAGATACGATAGGATTTATAGTGGAATATTTGCGATTTGACACGTGGAAAAGGGGTAAAAGGCAAAACTTTGGTACGCGAACACCCCTATTGAAATTCTGTCTGAAATTCGATATTTCAAAAACCATCAAACCGAATATTTTACGAAGGAGTTTTCCGGGCCTCTCGTTCGAAAGCTGGAAAATGCCAGGCGTTTTTTTTTGTTAGAAAAAAAACAAATTATTATCGTTATAACGACGAAAGACGTCTCGTTATGAAAAGTCAAAATTCGCACTCATTATCGCGATGAAAATTTCTTTTCACACCTTTATCCAAATAATATAAAATATAATCTTATTATTTTTGCGTATTTAGCTATGAAAGGGTATTAAAATTTTAAGTCGGCTGAAAAATATTTTTTCAGCATCATTATTGCTATGCGAAAACGAACGAATGACATTTGTGCTGCGTCACTGAAAGCTGAAATAATTAATCGTGACCTTTATATATTGCTGAAGTCTGCATAAGATTTGAAATAAAATAACCAGCATTATCGTAAAATACTTTTCAGCCTATTTTTTTTAATGCTATTAAAGAGCGATTTATTTCCTTTTATATTAAATTCATGTGATTTAAGTCCATTTATAGCAGATTTTTTTTCAGTCAACCTTTGATCTTGAGAAGCCATATAAATGAACAAATTAATCAATAATTTACGAAAACAAATATCTCGTATATAAAATACATTACAAATACAGAAGTACTTCAAATATTTAATATGAAAAACGAGAAATTGAACTTTCCAGGCTCTATTTGAAATAACAATATATTAATCCGAATGATTTTTTCATATTAATTACTATAATTTTGCTGAAAAAAATTTTTTTTCATAATTATTATGAAAACGTATGTAATAATATATAATACGATTTTATATATAAATCTGTTTCCTATTACTATTATTTTTTACAAATTCGTCCTCATTTTTTTAAGGGCAAATTGAAATAAATATTTTATTACATTAAATCAATGTTTCTTAAATCAAGATAAAATAACCAACAAGTTATTATTACTTGTTAATTTCAAAGAAACTTATTACTTTCTACGAAATTATCTTATTATTCTTTAATGAAATCAATCCGTTCCAAAAAAAACGGTTACTTTTATTACAAAATCCTTTTTAAAAAAAAATATTTTAATTTATTATTTTTTTTTCTGTCCATTATTATATTTTTAATTATTCTAAAAATAAAAATATTTTTCTGAAATCAAATTTTAATATAGAAGAATGTTGCTTACATTTATATATATATATATATATATATATATATATATATATATATATATATATATATATATATATATATACACAGACACACAGCCATACACATTGCTAATAAACGAGTTGAAAAATTCATAAAACATTTCCAAGCGAGAAGAAAATTTATTCGTAAAAAAGTGGTAATATGACACGTTCTAAACTTGGAAACTTTATTAATAATTTCAGAATAATAATGAAATATCGCCCATTATGCTATACTTTTGTGTCGTTTCTTGAAAATTTTTAACTCGCTTCTTTTGTACTTTTTCGATTTAATTCTTTTTTCAAAAAAAAAATAAAAATAAAAAAAACGCTCTTAATATCCGATGAATTTCATATTACGGCTTTGTGAAAGTTAATCATATTCAACGGAGTTAAATATCTTATGTTAAAAAAAAAGTTATAATCTTCAATATACAATACAAGTATATTCATTGTTTTTTTTTAAACATCATAATTTCAACACTAAATATATGATATGTTTACATAAAATTTACCGATAATATAAGTGATTATCAGATATTATTACGTATTAAATTTAACCATAGATTATCGTTGATGTATGTAAGTCGAAATTAATGAACGCGTGCAATTCTATATTCGAATATTATAATATTATTGCGATTCGTTATCTATATATATAATATTAAGATATCATTAAAGTGTTGCTATCATAATTAATTAATAACAAAGATAATTCAAAACAGACAAGCATACTGATAACTTTATAAATAACTCGTATAGAGTGTAACAAAAATCCTACAGAAAGTGAACTTTCTTTAAATACATAAAAATGTATATGAAAAAAAATATCATATATATGTTTTTAAAATTTTTAAGTCCTCGTTTTCCAAAGCATTAAAAAAATGCTTCGATTTACCAATAAAAATAAAGAATATTTTCCGTCTTATAAAATCGTAATTGTACTGTCAACGTCGAATATATTAAAGTCTATTACGTCATTATTTTTTTTCGAGTTAAAGAAATATTAACTATTTAGTTAAAGAAATAACACTATTCTTTATAGTGTAAAATAATCCAAAATCTGTGTAAAAATGGTAAAAATAAATTTAAAATTTGAAAATAAATATTTTTGAATCATCTTGTATATAAAGAATATATGACGTCATAGGCGTTTAATTTTGATAATCCAACACTAACTAGTGTTGTCATTTAGAATGCGAGACGTTATATTGTTACGACATCGCGGTTAACCGTGTTACGATAGTTGACACTCTACGTATTGTATTATTTATATATATATATATATATATATATACAGAAAGACACATACACATATATACAAATACATGTATCAAGATCTAGGTAATATAATGACGTGTAGTAAAATTTAATATGTTATACGATGACATCTCACCTCCCAGACGACTCTGAAATCGTGATGCTGAACTCGCAAAAGTTCGCAAGCAGACTTTGTTACTACAGTGGCTGCTCGGGGTAACCCACCGGCCGGTTCTCCAAATGTGGCACCGACGCCTAGAGTCAACGGCGTCGTAACCCCGCAACTCTGTAAAAAAATATAAATAATTAATTATTTAAATTTATTTTTCATCGTATCAATAAAAATGGATATTATAGTCGACTCTCTTTTTACACGTTGTATAAAAAAAAATCGTGTAAATATATACAAATGACATGTGGCAAATTTGGAGTTATTTTCCATAACTTTAAAAAATCGTGTAAGATGAAAAAGCATATAAAAATACAAATTGAAATTAAGAAAAGGAATTAATTTTGCAATAATCCATCGTTAGTTAATAACAAGCGTACACGTTTATTATAGAGTGGACTAAAAAAAAACTATCATATATATATAATGACCGGTTATTTTGAAAATTAAATGGCGTTTAGGTCGAGAAAAACAAAAAAAAAGTCTGAATATGATTTTTCGCTACCAGAAGTGCATGTTTTCAGGTAATTTTCAAACAAAAACCTCGCCCAAATTCGATTAGTTTTGATATTTTTACGTTTTTTTTCGCGCGCAAATTCAATTTAATCGACAAATATTTTGCATTTAAGCGTACAAAATATCCGTTTTGGTTAGAAAAATCGCGATTTTTGATACGAAAAATCGTCATAATTTTGCTGAAAACACTGCGTTTCACAAACAGTTTTCAGCATTCGATTCGTCTCGTTGATTCACATCCGACTATATGTGATACTGTATAATTCTTTTACAGCAGGTGTGTCAAACTCTTAGTATATTGCGGACCATATTAAACCGGGTATTCCTCAAAAATAGATAAAGTATGAAATAGATCAAGTCACTAACTCATCTATGGTTATAAACCAACCGACGTTTTTAATTATGAATATTCCAATCGTATTTTATTTCTGTATAAATAAATTTCTGTAAGACGAAAAAATTCGTGTAAAACAATGTATTCGTTCTTATCGGTGAACCGCGTTATTTTAAAATCGTGTATAAAAATATAGTATAAAAAAAGAGCTAGGTGTATCTTAAATTATATATTGACTTGATTGAGTATTGAACAATTTTATTTTTTATAATGTTAAAAATCGAAAATAATATTTCGTATTCGTTGTTGATTATCTGAAGAAAAATATAAAATAAAAGTAAGACTTTTGATTTGTTCGTTTTTTAACGACGTTGAAATTTTTTAAAATGAATATTTTTATTATGGTTTTCTTTGTTGATTTATATAAAAAATATCGTCGTGTTGAAGATGAGGAAAAAAGCGGTTGAAAATTATGAATTTTCAATTGAAAAATATAATATTTATGCTACACAAAATTTCGATCGAATTCAAATGCTTAAAATTGTGATTTTTCAATCGTAAAATTTTTAGAAAATCAGTTTCGAAATATAAAACTAATATCAAAATGGAATATTGATATACTTTACTGATCTGATAAAAAAATATTAATATGTAAAAATATCATTAAAAAATGAAATGAGAAAATATAAAAGTTTAAAATATTAAAATAATAAAATTAACTTATTCAATAGAAATATTGAAAATATATATTGATATTATATAGAATATGAGTATTTTAAGTATTATACATTATACTTATATTAAAATTTTATAATTCGTCACTCGGTTATCATTTTAATATTTAAATAATAAAACTTTATGAAAAAAAAATATATTTGAAAACATAATAATAATTCTCAAACAGATTGCTCCTCCAAAATCAATTATGAGTTTCATCCACAAGCATAATACAAATAGAAAAAGTGATAGTAATTGGTTTTCCACATTTTTCCATCCGACGAAGAGTGTCTGAAGGGCATTCTATGTAGGGTATGATTCAAAAAAAATTGAACCAATTTTCGATTCACGTATTATTTTTTACGCTAATATTACGTAAAAACGATTAAAGCTACTTTTTATATTATTTTAATACAAAAAAACGGTATCGATATTATTTTATTTGCCAAAGCTAATCGTACAAATATCAATTTTCTTTTATTTAACAACAAGATGAAACCAGAAGAAATTTCAAGATTTATTTAATAAATTCTATATAATTTATCATTCTAACAAACCTTGTCATGTAATCTATAACGCATAATAAAATATGAAATCAAGAATAAAATAGAATAAAACATAAGATGTTAAAAACGTACTTCTATCGAAACAACTCTGAGAAAGTTATCTAATAATTTTCATATCGTTGACTCGTCGATGTAATTTCGATTTTCAGCTGAAACTCACCAAGCGTAACATCTTATGATAATGCATACAGCATATTCTAAGATAAATATTTGTATCTGAATGTTTCACAACGACGGAAAAATATAGCGAAATGACATTATTCGCATATAGAGATAATTTTACGATGTCTAGAATTTTGTGAAACATGTTCGTGACGTTGTGCAAATCGAATTCGGGTGCACAAAGGGATTAAAATGCTGTGTACTAACTGCGGAATATCGCTTAATGATCTGATAGTTAGCCGAGTAAAACTAATTTGTCCGTTAAATTGATACTATAAGTCAAACTGAGATAGGTTCTATGTCGAGCTAGAAAATTCGGATTGTAAAATAAAAGTATTCTATTTGTGTATTTATTCGTCTTAAATATTGTTTTAATTTATATGATAATTACTAAATATATGAATAGAGACTAATAAAATGCGATTTTTTTTAAATAAAAAAAATATAGTTTATATACATTTTTATATCGCAAATGTATATTTTTATATTATGATAAAAATAAATTATTGTTGTATTTAAGAATATTGCATTGATATTAAGAATATATAGAAAATGATTTTCAAAATAAAAATATATTATTATTTAATAATTCTATGATAAATTAAACTTGTCGTTCATTTTAAAAATTATATTAGAAAGCACATAAATCATTTTGAACGTAATTAATTACACGATCTATAAAGAATTAAAAAGTGCTGAAACAATTATATTTCAAATCTCATACATTATATAAGTTATAAAATGCCGTGAAAGATTTATTAAAACACTAGAAATATATATATTTCAATATAATACAAGTTTTTAAAGTTATAAATTAAGTTTTAAAGTTAGCTCGCATCTTTCGACTTAATTAACGACTTTGACGCGAATGCACACTGTTTTAAATTCGATTTGAATACGAATCGAAACTAACGTTTTCGATTTAGAATTCGCAAAGCTTCCCAAAGATACTATCGAAAGAACGCAAAATCCGACGTTCTCAAATATTGCAAAACGTGAAACGCGTCGAAAGCGTACACTTTTACGGTGAAAATCGCATTTTTAACCGACGTCCGGCGATCGAATCACGTCCTTTATCTGAGAAAACGGAAAGAAAAATGTGTTCAAAAGCGCTGGTTTTTTTCCTCTCTAAAGCGATCGACTATTTCGTCTAGTCGAAAAACGACAAATTGCCCAACAGATTTTTCCAACGATATAGAAATGATCATCTTCAACATTTGATATAGCAAAGGGAATATTTTATATATTTTCACATATTGCGCTCCTAAGTGAATTTACTATTTGAGAAATTAAATTTATATTTTATACGAGACGGTAAATTCAAAATAAAATACAGAAATCAATATAAATATTTTTTTTTCATATAATACACAGTTTGAAACATTTCAATTAACTTAACAACAATAAACCAAGAAAGAGAACATAACTAATGCATTACTGAGATATAATTAACCCAATAAAATATTTTTCTATTTAATATATTTTATCATACCTTATAAATATATAAATAAAATTATTAAGTATGTATAGTAAAAAAAAATAAATAAAACACATCCCTACAATATTAATAATATAATATAAAATAACCTGTACACATACGTGGATTCTTATTAAATATTTTGTAGAAGTTTTACTTTCTCAAAAAACATTACGCGCACATGTTTCGAACATAAAAAAAATATTTTATTACGCGTCATTTATATAGCGAATGGTGCTTTTAGCAGTTTATTCACTGTCTGTCGCTACATTTTTTTTTTCTATTTTATTTTTATTTTATTTTTTACTCGGTAAATTCGTCAAAAATCACTCGAAAAGAAGAAAACACTCAATGTCGCCGTTCACGGTTTAACAATTTTCAAATTTGAACGAAATAAAATTTTAAATATATATATATATATATATGAAAAAAATAATGTTTCTTATAAAAGAAGTCTTTTGATCATCTGAAAGTTAATAATAACTTCGAGCTCTATTCACGATCGAAAGCCGTTTAAAAGTTGCCCAGTCATTAAAATTTAAACGTTATTTATTCACTCGTGTTCGATGAAGTTAATTAACTTTACTATGAATAATGGTTAGTTTTAATGCATTCATATTATATTCTTTGTTAAATATAAATCAAATTTGATATTATTAAATAGTTTTATATATATATATATATATATATATATATATATATATATATATATATATATATATATATATATATATTTATATATATATATATATAAATATATATATATATATATATATATATATATATATATATATATATATATATATTTATATATATATATAAATATATATATATATATATTTATATATATAAATATATATATATATATTTATATATATAAATATATATATATATTTAATTGATTTTTTAACCCTATATATGCGTCATTTAAATTAGACCCGTATCTGAGACGTTTAAACGGATTTAACCGCACGTTAAATTGCGTGTCTGCGCCAGGTGGAAACTAATTAACGTACGAAAATCGGTTCAAATTCACCGTTAAAGTTTGAAATTGGCCAACGACTAAACAAATGCTTCGACTGAACGAGAATACATTAGTCTTTTTATTTATTTATTTATTTATTTTTTTGGTTTAACGTTGGAATTCAAATTCGCCCTTTGTTTGAAATCGCGAAACGGTAATTAAGCAACAAACAACATTAAATAATGAAAGTTTATCGGATTGAAGTTTTAATTTCACTATTTATATTCTAATATACTGATGTTATTAAAGATTTTTGCATCGATTCATTTTATCAAGTATACAATTTGCCATGTTTATCTTTTAATATAATCAAGTTGATAAAGGATTGATTCAATCAAAATGAAGAATCTTTGTCTAATATATATATATATATATATATATATATATATATATATATATATATATATATATATATATATATATATATATATATATATATATATATATTATAAACTTATAGAGCATTGTTTTACTAAATATAATCAAAAATATTTCATTCAGTTCTTTAAAACCTTTATATGTATGTACTTTTGTTATATTTAAATATTTTGTATGAAAATATAGTATAATGAATTGAAAAGTAGAAGGTGAACGATGTGTATTTTGAGTTGTGATAACACATGTGTTATCACAACTCAGGACGATATTATAGTTCTTTTATATATGGTATGCATAAATATGCCTCACATATCCTTTGAAATGAGTTAATTTAGAAATTTCCTTTATTATACAGCGCAACATGATTTCATATAATATTTCAGTTTATAAATTTGAAAGTTTTATATAAATGTGTCATTAAAAGTTTTAAAAGTAGAAAAATATAGTTTATTGAAAATACGGATAATAAAATTCAATACAAATTTTATTATTTAAAATATTTAATTTCAAAAATTGAAAAAAAAAATAGATTTGAATAACTAATTTTGAAACGAATATTTATCACAGAATTTTTATAACATTTTTTGAAACTTACAAATTAAATTTACAAAAACAAATGTATAAATTAAAGGATTAGAGTATTTTTTTTATAAAAATGTAGATAACGTAACCGAATATAATAATCGAAAAATGAATTAAGGATTATATCTTTTATCGATACAAATAGAAATAATAAACTCTTAAAAATAGCTATATTTCATTTGTATTCAGCAATAAGATTTATATTTCCAATTTCAATTTATTTTTATTGTACACACTTTTAACGAATAACTAAAAATAACAGACACTAAATTTGTCGAATTGTTAAACGTTTTATTTGTGTTTTTTTTTTTTGCAATATGATTCAATAAAATATCAATAGAAAACATCATTCATATACATTTATAATAGAGATTAAAACGTTTTTGCCATACAATCGATTAATCAATTCTTTTCATCTTTTATTTTCATAACCGAAAAAAAAAACGTATTTTAAATACAAATATTTTATTTTGCCATATATACGGTATAAATTAAATGAAAATTCCACCGGTTTCGCAATACAAACACGAATGACAAAGTTTAAAATTGACAATAAATTAATTTTATACTTTATGCACGAACTTCGCCATATGTTAAATAACAAACAAAACCGAAGCAATCTCGAAATTACTTTCGTTTTAAAACATTTAAGACATTTCCAAGTATATATAATATGATGACAAAATGAAAAAGTGCTTCGTCGAAACTTTTCAATTTTCATTGCTAGTCGCAAACCGAATATAAATATTAGCGAAGAAAATGAACCGAACGAATAAAAATAAAATATATGTATAATATTATATATGTCTTCGTTCGATAATAACTGAATTTGATGAAAGATAAAGAAGAATGTACAAGAATAAGACAAATAATATATAAAATAAATTTTGATGCGGTTTTATAAATTTATATTATCCATCTGAATTTAAGCTACAGCCTTTATATATATATTTAATTTGTAAAAATATACCAATATAAAATAAATTTAATATGTAAAAATATTTAAAAAAATCATATTATTAAATTATATATATATATATATATATATATATATATATATATATATATATATGATCATTTTTCATTATGAATGTTGTCATATTTATATCGAAAATCAAAAAGAAGTAATATTATTAAAATCGCAAACATTCGTGGAAAAATTTTCGATATAAAAATATGATTGTTATCGTAGAGTTTTCCGAGAGGTTCTTCATGTTTGTTATAAAATAAAAAGAATTCTTATGAAAGATCATCCGGTGAAATGATGAGAAATATTTCGGTGAACATTCATTTTATTAACGCATTTCAAATATAAAATGAAAATAATATTACATAAAAATTAATTTTATATATTTCGATAATATTAAATATCTAAAAAAATATTTAAATTATTAATTTTCTAGCAAAAACAATATCATAAGAAAATATATGCGGATATATTAAAATTTTTCATTAAATATTTTAAATTATGTGTGCAGTTAACTTATATGAGTGTGTAATTTATTCGTTCCAAGAGGGACCTCGCATTCTGTCGGCCTCGTTTTTATCCGTGGCTTTGTGCAATGGAAATCTCCAGTGTTTATTTTTTTATCCATTCCGCTTTTACGATTCACAGTAGAATTTATATCGAAATTATAAAAAAAAATTAAAACACTTCATTCACATATTATGAAATAAAACATGAAACTTTATCGTTTATTTTATAAATAAACCTACGTTTAAATAATTACAAATTAAGTGTTTTTTTTTCAAAATATTTAGAGTGTAGTGTTTTTATAGAAATGTATTCTATATAATGAATTTAATAAAAGTTAAAATGTTGCATTTGTAAGATGAATTTTTTTCCAAAATTCATGAAAAATCTCATAAAATTCGACTATTTTTTAGTTTTCCATATTTATCTCCAAAATTATAGTTCAAATTGTAAAAGTACCGATAAACAAAATATTTCTAATTATATTCTATATAAAAAAATTATATTAATTATTATCTGCGTAATTGTTATCAATTTGTCGTAAAAAGCGTTCAAAAAAAGGATTAAATAAAATAGACCATTCAAACAAAAATTTATATTCCGCGATTTAAGTCTTTATAATTCTGAAATTTTCTTTTCATATCTAAAAATTATAATAACAATACTAAAAATAAATATATTTGATTAATTTTTAATTGATATATTTTTGTTAAACTTTTCAAACCATTATGATAAATTAATATAAAACGGTTTATTAGACGTAAAATATTTTTATTCGTTCAAATTGACGCTCGCGGTTCAAAACATAAATCGATCGCGAGTTAATCGCTTATAAAAGCGAACGAATATCCAGAACATTAATCATATTCGAAAACCGGTAACTTTTCTGCCCGTGCAGTGTCACCCCCTCGCCCGAATCACGTTATCTAAGGTTCGTCAAATGCGACACAACACTCGTGTCCGTCGTATTATAAGGGTGGATTCAGACGAGCGAAATAATAAATTATTTGATTTACGAGCCACTTTGCGACAAAAAGTTTGTTGTGTCGCCAGTGGGAAAATTTCGCAGAATTTCCACGTCTAATCCGTCATCTGCACGGCGAAGTGACACAGACGATGTCAAAATTTTTGACAAAGACAGGCTAGACATTCGCGAAATATGTTTATTAATATATATATATATATATATATATATATATATATATATATATATATATATATATCACTATTATAATAAATCATATATACATATTAAAATTTTTATCATGTCTATATTAAAATTTGTATAGAATCATAAAAATTTTGCGCAAAAAGTTGAATATAAACGATGCTTTAAAGTCATGGAATTAAATCGTGATAAATCTTTAAATATATTTTAAAAATTAATCAAATTAAGCGAAATTAAATCAAGAGAGTAAGAAAATATTCAAACAGTAGGATTTCGTTTTAAAAATTAAATAAAATGTGTACTCTGTGTAATAATTGTATGTAAAAATACCATCTACTTCAAAGTTGTCCGTCTTGATATCAAATCTCAAAAAAAAAATCTCGGTTTGGAGAATGACTCAAAAAAAAAAATTTTGGCTAGTTTAAAATCTATCAAACACGATAATTCACGAAAAGGAGAATATTTTTCAAATGATCTTCCAAAAGAAGAATTGTTGATCACCTTATATTAAACATTATCGCAAATTTACATATTTTAAATGTATTTATGAGATATGAGTAAATTCATAATTTATATATTTTGCCATCGTTAAAAATAATATTGAATCAAATTACTTTTATCGTTATTATGCTTTCAATTTTTTTCACATTGAATCGTAAGAAAGCCACAAAATAAAGTATTATTGGATTCGAATAACGCAATTCGATATTTTATCTCATATATTTTGAAGCTATAAATTCGATAGCGATGAAAGAAAAAAAAATGTAATCTAGTATAAAAATTAATATACCTTTTAGAGACGATATTTTTGAGATGAAAGATATATTTTGATACTTAATAAATATGTATAAATAAAATACGTCACATAAAAAAAATACAACAAAAATATATCCCGTATTAATAAAAAAAGATATTTTAGAAGTGGGCGTTAAAAAAAGGATATTTAAAAAAAATGAGATTTTTTATCTAAATATAGAAAATATATTATTTTTAGAATAGAAAATTTCTGAATTATTTTTAATGATTATAAATATATATATATATATATATATATATATATATATATATATATATATATATATATATTGTGGAGATTTAAATAATTTTAAATCATATGATTTTAGATTAATATCAATTTCTAATAAAAATAATTCATAAAAAATAAATTGAAAATATTAGTGTTGAATTACATTTATAGTAAAATATATATTATATATAATGGAAAATATTCGTACTCTAACAAGTTGTTGCTATAAAATTATATTGTGTTTTCATTATTGCTAAAACGAGTATCGAAATCTCATAATCATCAAAATAACCATTCGCTTTTTATGTTCGTTTTACGGATAAGCATTTCATTAATGCCAAAGACAAATTTACGATTTCGAAAATTCGCTTATAAAATCAGTTTCGACAGTAAATTTTCGATATAAAAAACCTATTGTCGAAAACGTAAGTACGTCGAATTTTTTATTAGAAAAAAAAATCAATGAGAAAAATCGCAAAAATTAATCTAAACGGATGAAAATGAAAATATATAAAATATCGAGTTTGTTTTACCATATATAAATTATATATCATACAACAGTATAAATTATTGCATCAGTAGAAAAATTAATTAAATTAAAATTTGCTAATATAATATAAGACACGATAAAAAAGACCATTTATTTTCAATAATAAACAAAAAAAAATATCGAAGGGTTGGCGGGTGGATTTTTTGCGCATTGTTTCGTTTAATTTCTGCAACAAAGGCGGTTGAAAGTATTTCAAATTGCGTACGAAATAAAGCCTCGAAAACAAACAATTCGGACGAATGAACCTTTTTACTGTTTGCACGTAAATATTCTTATATTATATATTTACATTTTTTTCTACTATTACGTGTATATATATATATATATATATATATATATATATATATATATATATATATATATATATATATATATATATATATATATATATATATATATATATATATATATATATATATATATATATATATAATATTTCTGTGTAATCATTAATTTAAGATTAATAAAAAATATGTAATTAATTGGGAAAATCTTAACGTTCCATATTAAAATAATAAAATGGCTGAATTTCAAATTACGGTATTAAGCGCTTTAACAGTATTATTTTCAACGCGTCACACGTTACATTGAAAAAGCTCACCGGTCTTAATAAGCTTTTCAAAGTTGTTGTCGAGTACAATATATACATAAAAGTGGGAATGAGAAATGAAAATAGAAAAGAGGGTTTGGGGGGGAAAAAAGCGCGATACAAAAAGACAAAAGCTCGTTTCGTCGACGACATTGTAGCGTTCAATTAATGCCCGCTTTGAAATATTTATGTATGACGTGTTTTGAAAATGAAAATTTTACACGATTCGCGGCGTAAAGGCCGAAGGAAATTGTCGCCATGTTGGAAAACACTAAAAATCTTTACAAAACTCCGGCATAATGAGGATTTTCATTGTGCTGTCGCAGAAGAAGTTTTCTTGATTCATATACACTTTTCACAATAGTACACAGAATGGTACAAAAAAAAATGAACACAATTGTTACTGATTGATATTTATAGATTATTCAAAGACCTTATTATATAAGAAAAAATATAATAAAATAATTAATAACCTTCATTATCAATGGGCGATATTTAATATAGAATAAAACTTAAATATTCAGATTCCAAAATTCAATTTCAATTAATTATATAAAATTCCACAACGATTAAATTTATCGAGTGTAAAAATAATTTTACAAAATTCTTAAGAAATCTTATCGAATACTTAAGTTAAAATCGAATTTTAATGAAGCGTTAAAAAAATTATTGGGTTAATTAAACATTTCATATTACAACTAAAAAACTTTGTTAATCTCATGATGAAAATAATAAATTTATATAAACTTTATTTTGATTTCAATATTTCTTGATTAATTTTTTAAGTATTAATCCTTGTTAGACTGAAAATTAGAGAGCTTTTAAATATATAATATATTACAAAACCCTTCAAATTTAAAGCGGTAATTTATTATGAGTGTTAATTTTTTTTTTCAATCTAAGAATTTAATTTTAATTACTTTTTAAATCTTTTATCTTTATTTTATTATAGATTTTGCATTAAAATATAACAAATTCAATATAAAAATGAATTTATTTTTAAAATGTTCGAAATAAAAATATTAATTATTTTTTGAAAAACAAAACATAAAGAAATAAATAATTTTAATAATAAAAATATAAGATTAAATAAAATATTGTTAAATAGAATAAAATGTTTTTTCTATACGTTATGTATTTTTCTGAAAAGAGTCGAGATACTAACGGAAAATTCGCAGAAAACTCGTTAAACCGATTGAAAAGATACTCTTAGCTTCGGTTTTATTTATTTTTATTAATTTAACGACGTAAATAAAAACAGTTTTGAATAAAAAAAATGTTAATAAAAACTTTTAACAAGTAATAAGTGTAATATTATATAACTTAAAAAAAAGTTCAAAAAATTCTGTGGATTTTATATATCTTTTTTTTAATAACATCAATAAACGTTTGTTTTAATTTATCGGAAAAATATATTAACATAAATAATATATTACCATAATAAGAACTAGATTATGAAAGATTATGTATTCTTACGGACTTATTGAGATGAAAAATAAAAGTATCTCTCTATTGTTTCAAAGTAAAGCTATCATCTAAACTTTAAATTGAGTTTCATTTTTTTTCACTTAATTTCCAAATTGAAATCCTTGAACTTTTAAGCGCTGGATTCAACGGAAAAAAATGCGGGAAAAGTTTACTAATCTACAGAGTTTTCCGTGCAAATAATTATAACGAAAATTTTAAATGACTACAAATTTTCGGCTTTTTCGATTTCTGCATAACGCATCAAAGAATAAACATTTTTTTTTTTGTATACAATATAAAGTTATTCGTTGAAGTTTTACTTATATTTTTCAATGTAAATTATTTTTTGTTATAATTATATTAATATGAATATTTTTAATAAACCAGTCTCTTAATAAGTTTGGAACAAATTGGCCTGAAAAAGTTTTATTTAATTATTATATTTTAATATTAATTACAAAAAACACGAAATGATTTTTTTTGGTTTTTAAATTATTTTATTAATAATATTTCTGGAAAAAAATTAGGTATGGGTGGAAAATAAGAGAAGGAATATTTCTTTATTGAAAGAAGAAAACAACAATAAATATTAATATATAATATTTACGATGAATGTTTAGCAGAAATAATAACAAAAATGTTATTACATCTTCTGCTCGTAATCGAATTTTGACAATAGTCGCCTCGCTACTTTTACCGATTACATATTATCGATGTTTCTCAAACGTTTCAAAACGTATTAATCGTATAAATAATAAAAAAAATTCAAGAATATGTCAATAAAATAATGTTAAACAGAAATACATTACAAATTGCGTATAAATCAATAA
Source organism: Leptonema lineaticorne (assembly GCA_024500535.1). Taxonomy (NCBI): domain Eukaryota; kingdom Metazoa; phylum Arthropoda; class Insecta; order Trichoptera; family Hydropsychidae; genus Leptonema; species Leptonema lineaticorne. The sequence continues at coordinate 12,395,116 of JANIJI010000017.1, forward strand.
TCGAATTGCATCTCATAATATTTTAGATGAAATTAATTATTATAATTTTTAAATATTAGAAAAAAATATTCTGCATTGATCAAAAGTCCAAAAACTATTTTTCATCATTTATTGAACCATAATTCAATAATATATATTCACAGAACACGTCTCTGCAGACTTGACAATGTGATTAAAATTTAAAATATAATTAAAAAAATCATCATTAATAATCTTTTAACGAAATTTTTAATGACAATAACTTGGAATTTGTTAATAATATGCATTATAAAGTCATCAAATAACACGAAATGATGCCGTAAACCGTTCAAAAGTCTATTTTGACGCGTACAATAAACCGATTTAATGGCCGGCTATCATTGCGATGTTTTAGAAACGTTAAGTGAGATATTTTACGACGCGTACATACTTACGCGATACGCCTGTATAATAAATATATATATATATATATATATATATATATATATATATATATATATATATATATACGTGTATATAAATTTTCGTTGGGCCCCCGTTATTTAATTATGCCCCTTTGTATCCGAAATTGGATCACGTCATGATCTTTCGTCTGGAAGACAACGTCTTCGAAGTGAACAATTCAACGGACTTCGATTTTCCTAGAATTTTCCAAAGAATGACTAATGAAGTTTACCGAAAGGTTAATAATTCATATTTTCAAAATTGAAATTTTCCATATAATATCATGAAAATATTACATATAAATCAATACTATTTGTTGTTCATTCTTCTATATAAATATTATAATATTGTTAAAAATATTTTATTTTAGTACATAAAATTCTATTAATAGTTTTATTGAGATAATAATTTATCATAATATTTATGATTAATGATGGTTTTAAAAGTTCAACTATTTATAAATTATATCATATTTTTTCATTTGATTAAAAGGAGTATTAAAGGTTAATAAATAAAAATTGTAATATACTAAGTATTGGATAAAGTTGTGCAATTTGAATGCAAATTGTGAATGTCACAATTGAAACCACACATGATAGTGTATATATATATATATATATATATATATATATATATATATATATATATATATATATATATATAAATTGCTGAAATTTAAGGTCGAGTGGTATTCAGGGTTGACCCTTTCAATAAAATCGAACATGCATAATGATGAGGGACATTTGTGTGGTCTTGTGCTAAAATCTAAATTTCAATTTGACGGAAACACTATAGAATAATTAACGACTCATATGAAAATCGTTAATTATTCGGTATTGAAATGTGATTTCAAGGACTTTCAAATTATGCTATTATTTAATTTTTTATTTATTGTTAATTAAAAAATGTCATGAAAATTTTTAATAACCTGAATAAATAGATTCCTAGTCTATTTGGTAATTAATTAATTAGGTTGCGAAAAATCAATCACTTATCATCGATAAATGATTAATTAATAAAGACATTTATTACTTTTAAAAAAAGTTTTCAAGATATGTAATGCCATTAAAGAAAATAAATATATTTAAAAGACAAAACTATCATTATACTAAAACATCAACAACATTTTAAGTAATTATACAATTTAATCTTGATATAGTAATTATTCTTCTCATTTTTTTTAAATTAATGATATATAAATAATATATAATATTTATATATAATTGATAATTTTATTCATCAGTTAAAATCGTAATTTAAATCGAAAATGATTTTTCATAAAAAAAATAATTCTCGTACTTATTATAATTCATATTTGAAATCATTCTCAAATACGCTTTATAGAGAGAAAAAAAATTGAAATAAACAGCAATTATAGAATATTATTAAGATTTTTTTACATTAAAAAAAATCTTGAAATTTTAATGAAACGTTGAATTCGCAGAATTACAACGGATAAATTAAACACAGTCAAGTCTCAGACGGTTAATTTTACACGAGAAGCAAAAAGAAAAAAAAATAAGATCGACGATAATAATAACGAGAAAATTACAAAGAAACGAAAGAGGGTACGAAAAAAAAGGGACGGAGGCTTCTATGGATCGCACTTATATTACGAGAAAAGTGTGCACATCATTAATTTTTTCAATGAATTTAACTTACAACGGCCATAAAGGTCACCGGGGAAATTTTCAAAATGTAATTGAGAGACCGAGAAAAAAAATATTCTCATTTAAAGTCCATTTTACGACGCTCGCATAAATATTAGAAATAAACGCGTATGTATTCGTACATGTAATTTATTTTTTTTGTACAAAAAAAACAGTATATATATGTGTAACATTAAGGATAGAAAACAACGAATAAAACCTCACAAGTAAATATATATATATATATATATATATATATATATATATATATATATATATATATATATATATATATATATATATATATATATAGCAAAGGCCAAAAACGAAATTACACTCTTGTCATGAGTAAAAAAAAGCACACCCAATGCAAAGCTTTGAACCCGAAAGGGCATTCGTTTTTTTTTCTATTTTCTGTATTCGTTTTCTTTTTCGATGTACGATATTTTTTCCGCTATTTTTCCGTTAAAAGTGGAAAAAAAAGGACGAATAAATAATGATTTATTTGGCGATCAGCGTGCGATCAAAGGGAGTACTATCGTTTAATTATTGCAACGGGCGAAATGAGTGAGCTTTTCGAAAGCTTTCGAAACATTTATTTTATGCTCGAGTAAATTATGTTTTCATAAAAATATTTTATTATCCATTTTACAAATTTGTGAAGAATTTTGAAACGTTTTTTTTTTCAAAATTTATAAAATTTGTTATTAAGACTGAGTCAAATTACTCTACATAAATATTAAATAAATATAGTTTTATATAACTTTAACATTTTTAAATTAAAATAAAAAATACAATATTTCAAATTTTAATTTCTAAATATAATATATAGATATTTTTGTATTTGAAAAAGCATTATTTTTAGAAAGTATTTATTTTTTTACAAAAGGAATACAGTATCCAAAGATTGATAATAAAAAAATACTTCACAAATATTTATCAATATCTTGATTTATTTTTATGATAGGATGTAATTTCATAATCAATATCATCGAGAATGTCTCCATTTCTAAATATAAACGAAAATAAACTATTCCTTCCGCACTATTGATTTCAGTCAAATCTATGTTTCATCACAGATATTTCAGAAATAGGAACCATAATAAATAACAGAGTCAAGAAACATAAAACCGCAAAATGGATTTTATCTCGGGATATTTTTATGGACGAATTCCACATGGAGACGACCGGAAACGGAAAACGTTCAATTTTATACCGCTTAATAAAAATTAAAGTTCGAATTAATGTAAGTGTTTCGATTTAATATTATGGCAGATGAAAGAAATGTAATTTATAAAAATCAAATATATTTTCTCAATGTATCTATAAACTCAAGACTATCAGAATTGTCATTGTCATGTAATTCTGATATAAATCAGAAGATACAATGAAACTCTGGGTGTCTCAATTTCATCGATTGATTGACTTAAAGTCCTGAGATAACTAGATATCTGATCGTTAATTATAAATTCAATAGTCGATTGATAGTACAGTAATTTATATTTCGAAGTTCTGCAGAAAATCTGCAGATAAACTCGATAATTTGTTTCAAATCTAATTAACCTCTTATATAAAACGATTAAAAACCTCTCACTTTCAGATGATTTCCTTTGTTGTTTAAGATATGTTGTATCAATTGACAAATTTCATACATGTGATATCATCTATGAACCTCTTTGATCCTGTCTCCTTTGTTTAAATATTAATGATCTTCCTTCGAAATATCGTTATAATGGTCCTATAATTTAATATTCGTAAAAGAACAATTTACATAATGAACAATATTTAAAATTAAAATGAAAAAATATGTTAGCGAAGAATAAGATAAATTAGCAAGTGAGAAACGCCATTAATAAAACATTTAAATAGAAAGTTCTTTGTCCATTATTTTCTTATTGCAAAGCAATTTTATACTATTAAACGATAGTAAAGTGTAATTACAAAACAGTCTTTAATATCAATTTGCAATAATTTTAAAAGCAAGAACTAGAATAAGGAAATTGTCTTTAGACTATATTACAAAGTATTGAAATTGTTTTTTTAACGTAACTTTATTTGAACTGACAATAGAAAATCGTTTCTCTATTTTTTTCATTAAAAAGGAAAATAATATTATTACTAATAAACTGAAATATTTATTAGTAATAATATTATTATATAAAAAACTCAAAACTATTCTATGAACTTGCACAAAGAAACGCCGTAAAACTTGAAAATCGCACAATGAAAAGTCTGAAAATACACCATCTTTGTGTTTAAACTTCAGATGCACTTTTAGCCGTGAACTTTTTACGATATTATATATAAGCTATAAGAATATAAATATTCTGAAAATATAAATTATATATATATATATATATATATATATATATATATATATATATATATATATATATATATATATATATATATATATATATATTCGTCGTTAAATTTCCGAATACCTGACCTCAAAACCCGGATTCTAAACGTAATATAATATAAAGCGCATTAGTCTAAGATCAAATCCTGGCCGAGGTTAATTTATTACGATTTTACGACTAATTTCACCGCTCGATCGGTAAAAGCCGAGTCTCTGAAACACTATCTGAAATATTATTAATAGGATCGCTTTCTTGAAGAGCGTGTAAAATCTCTCCGACAAGCCGTTAACTAAGGCAACTCTCGAGCGACACGCCGAGATTTAATCCGCCTTAATCCGAATCCGACACGTACTGGGTTTTGAAGGCTGTATAATGAATATTGGCCGAGTGAAATCCTTGAAGGCGGCCCTGATTAAGTTCCCTACGGAGAACGAAGGATTAATACTGAATTAAAACCGTAGGTTTCGCAATAAGAATTGAACAGAAGCGTGAATTGCAACCGCCGCAACGAAAAGGTTTTCATAAAATACGATAAATCCTATGGGGGATGGATTTTAATGAAATGCATTTTCAATTTATATACATGTGAATATCTATTTTTATGTGTGTGTGTGTTTGTGTGCAAATTTCAAATCGGTCGAACAAGTTGAAAGCTTTGAAAGCGATAAGACGCTTAAGTGCATTTTCAATGAGAGACAGCTTCGGTTCAACGTGCTATTCATCTGAATCAGAGCTATTAAAATACGGATTGCGGTTGAAAAACGGCCCTATACATTTTTTTTATTTATCCGTACTTACATCAATAGTGATATCAAGTATATATTGATCATTTTATTAAACAATATATAATTTTATATATATATCAAATCAATTTTTATGTTAACAACATATATTTAATACACATCAAAATAAAAAAAATGTTTAAAAATTTTATATTTAAAAAAAACTATATTTATTAAATAAAATATAACAATAAAATAAAAAAAATAATCGAATCGTTTCTATTGACGACACAATTTAATATTTAATGTGCGTATTATTAATCCAATAAACAAATAAATAAATCATATATTAAATATAAGCTTCGTAAATAATACATATTTATTTTAATCGACGTTGAATTATTAATACAATTATTTTCAAATAATAATTTTCGAATATAAATAGTTAATAATTGATATCAGATATTCATATAATCATAAAAATAAATCCGTTTCATATTTTTTTAATAACATAATTTAAAATACATAGAATAAAAAAAAAATTGGACATTGTACATCGGACTCCAATCTATTCTAATTATTTACATTATAATATATATTTTTTTCGTGTAATTTATTGATACGAAAAAATTCAATAAAACCGATTATTTTTTTAGATACGATTCAATGTATGCATCCAAGTGGAAATTTTCGAATGAAATTATATAATTAATTCCGAGAGCGAATTCAATGGGGTTAAATTTAAATTGGACCAATTTAGAAAAATTCACTGTTTCGTCAGAATCCCAATAATTGATTTAAAAATATTTCAGCGAATATATAAAACAATATCACGTTTATAAAAAATATTTTTTGATTATAGATACAATACATTTTCTAAAGATACCATATTACTTGTAAGCATCGAATTTCATGTTTATTATAAAATAATAAAAATATCAATAACTCGAACATTGAACTGTTTTCTTTTTATTCTAATAACATATATATTTTTTTTTAATAAATTTTATTACACTCTTTTTAATTAATATAGAAGTGTATTAATTGATACACCAGAAATTAACATTGTACATGAAATTCAATTTTATAAATTCCATACGAAACGATTAAATTGATCCAATAAATCATCACAAATTGAAAACAATGATTAATTGTATTGAATTTGAAACGCTTAAAATTAACCGAATATATTTATAATTTAAAATTAATTTTTTTTTTAATTTTATTCAAAAATTAAATTTTAACACACACCCACATTTTATTTTCGTCTTTATGAAATTATAAAGAAAAATCGTATTATTATAAAAGGAAGAATACAATTTAAGACGATGCATCGGATATATTACAATTAAAGTATGAGTCGCATGCATTGATGAATATAAATGAAGTGGCTCTTAAAGGGTTAACTCTTTGAAGTGAGGTGTTGTCAATTATATATATATATATATATATATATATATATATATATATATATATATATTAATAAAAATTTTGAGAGTTCAAAAATAACAACATCATTAAAAACGAATGTCTTTATAATTTTAATAAATTAAAAATTATATGATAAATATAAAATTTTCTATATTGTTCAATATTTTAATAAAATTTTATTTTAAATAAATACATATTGTAACAATGAACGAGTTTTATGAAAAAAAAATGAATAATTTATAATTTATGAATACGACGTCGGATTGAAAATTTAATTAACTTTGATTTATAAAAAAAAAAAACGACGAGAAGACTGATTTTGAAATGAACGAAAAAAAAACGTTCTCTGCAAAATTGGTGATTAATTTTCAACGTTTTATTTATGAATAGAAAATATTATATGTTAAAATAAATACCAAATATTTTTTTCGAAATAATGTTATATAGAAAAAAATAATTGAAAATGTATTAATTAAAGAAATGAAATTGAATTTGAAATAAAAAAAAATTGAAACGTTACATTGCAAATTCTTTCGGTTTTAATTGTCCATCAGATATAAAAATATATATATATGGTATATTTATTATATGTCGAATGATGTAAAATATTCAAAATGGTTTTGCATCGCTGATAGTAAACAAATACAACACAACATAAAGGTAACGAGCCATTCGCAGTAGCGGAAGTGACATCATTTTTGTTCTAATTGAACCAGTTACGTCTCATGTCCTGTATTTGACGACTACTGATCTAAATCCACACGTTTTTAAGTATCATAGTATTTCTCAAACTTTATTTTTCAATATATATATATATATATATATTGAACGTATAGAAATATTTGTCGATAAAATTTTAATTAAATATAAAATTTATGGTATAAATAAAACGCAAAAATACATAGAATATTGTGCAGTCTGTAATAAAATATTATATATTAATGGTAAAACAGGTGCAGAAAACTCGATGCAATTTTCTCGGTCTCGGTAATTTTGCATGAATAGAACGTTTAAAAAATAACGATCATATCGTCGAATGTTAGTATTTCGATTGCTCGATTCATTTTTATATTTCTTACTTTCATAATTAACTTTAAAGAAATAAATGAAACCTTATAATTCCATAAAATATAAAAAGCAAGAAATCTTTCATTATATATATATATATATAATAGTAATATCTGATTAATTTTCATAATTAATTATTATATAAAAAAATGTTTTTAATTGAAAATTAATATCCAAAATATTTATGTTTCTTTAACTGACGTTATTTAATCGTTTAGAAAAAAAAAACATCGTGATATAATCGCGTCTATAGCCATCATTATATTAGATAATATTGATTATATTGAAAAACGAATGAAAGAAATGCTGAAAACGAGATATTCAAGCGGAAAATTGCGCCCCAATTTCCCTTCAATTATCTTCGTTTTTTTTTCTTTTATCCCAAATATAAATACTTATAAAAACGTATTGTATGAACATAGAATGCTTTATATATATATATATATATATATACAAATATATTTTTTCTTGTATGAAATAAATATTACATAATATTCAATTCGATATTTTTGTTATAAATATTATATAATATAAAACTAATTGATAGCTCGATTATTAAATGAAAAAAAAAGTAATATATTTATTAAAAATTTTGACGTCTTTAAAATTGACAATTTGATATGATATATATAAATTGAATTTAACTCCTAAATTAATGAGTTAAATGAAATCATCACTAATATAAAGTAACGATAAGATATATCAAATTATTTCATTTATTGCGATTAGATACGGTCTAAATTTTTTTTTCTTTAGAAAAAAAAATACAAAGCTATAAATTTTACGCGTTAAAAAATATATTTAACTACATCACATTGCCGAGTTCAATTGTGTTTATAAATACACAATTAACTCGATAATGACGTTGTTGCCGATCGGCAATTTTAATCAGGACGAGGTCCTTGTTTTTAGCGAGGCCAACGAAACGGAATTGATATAACGAGCGCGTTATACCGAAACTAAACGTTCGAATTAAGCTTGAAAAAAAAAATTAGCTAAATTGACCTCAGTCGATGCTAATAATATCGCGATGCGGTTTTATTTTAGATATATTTTTTTTTGTTTGCCATGATTGTTTGTTTGTTTGTTTATTGTTCGATTTTTATTTCGCTATAAAATGTAACGCGAGGACGACTATGCGATAAGATAATATTTTTAATATATGCAATTTACTCGTTCTATATATAATAAAGGTTTTTAGAATATGAATGTGATATATATGAAAATCGATAATGCACTAAATTTATAACGGATATTGCATTAAAAATATTATTGATGTTGAAAATTTAATCAATATTATAATACAAATTTCAATTTATTATTTGAATATTCGTCAAGTTATAAATTATGCATTATATCATATGAACTCTTTAATATTAATGTATATTAGTGATAATAGCGTTTCTCATAATAATCTGCATAATCGTTATGTTGCCAATATATTGAATAATTTATATATTATATAATATAACCGATTATAAAACTATAATATATATGAATAAGCGAATTGAAAATAATGAAAATTTTATTAATAATAAAATTTTATGTCATATATCTGAATTTTTTTTATATTTATACGGAACAGTTGTTATATTATATTTATAGTGAAAATTCTGAAAAGGTTGATTTTTATCTATAAATACAACTTAAAATAAGAATTTGATAGACATGTTGACATGTATAAAAATTAGAACATGGGTCCACTTGTCGTATTATATAATAGATTTATGTGAATTTATCTAAGTTACAAATGTTATTTATTTAAAATTAAATCGAATTCTTTATAAAAATCTGGTTTGTATAAAAATAAGAATATATATAATACATTTTAAGAATTGAATATGAAAGTATCTAAATGAAAAAATAGAGCCAACGCCCTGAAATACAGCATGTTTTTTTTGTATTAAGATTATTTTTATATATGATTTCCTTCATTTTGAATATGTTTAAAATTGTCGAAATTTACGTTTATATGTAAACGAAACGTTTTTATTGTCTGACTGTTGAAAAGATGCACCTTACCGTTTCAAAAATAGATTTTCTTCATTTTCACATCCAGTCTTCGATTTTATTCTTTTTTTTTTTTTACTTTGAAAGAGTCAACATTAAGCCGCATATCGAGGATAAAAGACGATTCAATCTGAAAATATTGATGCAGGTGTTCAAATGTCGACAGCGAAACGACGAATATATTTTCCGTTCACTTGTTTCGTTAGGGCCATTTTGTAGTAGTAAGTAATACGTATAAATTTTATTGAACTTTGTAATTTAGAACAATTACTCTAATTACTGCAGTGTGTATAATTTGAAGTGATAAAATTCAGTTTTCGCTGAAAAAGAGCCGCCGTCAAAATTATATATATAATTAAAATTATGCTACTTCCTGTTTCAATGAAATTACACACTAGTATATAATATCGTTTAAAAAAAATGAACCGAATCGAATTTTATACGAAAATTTATTTTCAACATTTATTAATCTATAACACCGTAATATATCATGAATTTAATTATATTTTAAAATATAATACGTTAAAGTGTTAAAAAATTAATATGTATGAAATGTAACAACATTTGACAGTTCCAGAACAATTATTTTTAATATGAAAAGTGAATATATTATATAATGAACGACATATTTTTAAATTTAATTAAAATATACAATACAACGGAATAAAATTTCAAGTGTTCCACACACATATTTATATATATATATATATATATATATATATATATATATATATATATATATATATATATATATATATATAAGGAAAAACGAATTTGTGCACTTTCATCCGACACAAAACGTTCTCGATGCAAGTGCATAAGCACATACACACTATTATGACCAAATTAACCGGTCAGTTATGTACTTTCAGTTAAACTAACTATAACCAGTGAATTTAACAATAACAGAGCAGGAAACGAGCCGAGTTCCCACACGCGTTCAACATCACAATAATACAATAAAATACGTATAAAATTACTACCACGCATCGAATTACCACAACAGACTATATATATAATTAATAATAATTAATAAAAATAAATCGATTTTTTTTTCATATTATTGCTGAAAATATTCTATCATTCAGATTTTTTTTTATATTAAATATTCGACTAATAAAATTAGTAATGTTGTAATAGAGGAAATGTATATATATATATATATATATATATATATATATATATATATATATATATATATATATATATATATATATATATATATATATATATATATAGTATGAGAGTGTCGTTAATATATAACATTAAAGATAATTATGATACTTTAATGAAAAATAGTCATATGAAACAGACAACTGAATAAACAGTAGAACGTGAAAAATTTTATTGTATATAATATTCAAATATGAGACAACATCGATGACGATACGAAATAAGAACTAAATTATTAAATTTTATTCATAAATAAATAAATATATATATATATATATATATATATATATATATGTTGTATTCGTTTTTAATAGGAAATATAGGTCGTTGACGAATTATCATCGAAAATACTAGTAATTGGCAATTAATAGTTCAAATGTCAAGCGATAAAAGAAATGAATGAAAATATAAATGTTCAAAATCTTCATTAATGCATTGCGGATGTTGTGAAATCGATAGCGTAATTATTATTATTATATAAAAAAATTAAATATTTTATTTTGTATTATTTATTTTACGTACTGAAATATTATTACATCATTCGACGGTTACATTGTTTACAATAACATCTTATAACGGCAAACGTCCGCTGAAGGATTTAAATAAGCGGAAAAAATGTACAGTGCTATCCCGCTTAATGCTATTTCCTATATATAATATATAAAATAAATATTTTTATTCATCTATTCTTGATGCTAACGAATTCACATGTATAAATTTAATTATCTATATAAGTAAATATTTTACATAATGATTTTAACATTTATTTTGAATATTTATTTTGTCTTTATTAAAAAAAAAAGTAAATAAAATACTTTTGATCAAATATTTTTTTTATTTTATATACAATGAAGACATTATAGAGCTGTATATCGATTATAAATTAAATTATATTTTTAAATTTGCAATCGTCATAATTATATATTCTTTTTAGATGCGGTCCAATGACGCACTTCAGCGTCTTTCAAAATACAATTATGCAAATTATTATTTTACAATATTTTAAATGAATATAACAAAGAAAAAATATAATTTTAAAATAATACAATAATTTTTTATATTATAATATATTAATATTATAAAAAAAATAATTTAAAAACATATTATATTTATACAATATAATTCAAAAATTAAAGCGATGTCCGACTATATTATTTATATTTTGATCGCGTTAAAATGTAGAGCATAAAGTCGAAAGATTTAAACGATGTTCACGGCGTATAAAGTTTTTATAACCGCTAAAATTTAACGGTGCTACATAAATCGTAACCAAAAAAAATAAAATAAAATACAAACAAACAAACTCACCTAAGATCATATTAAACGTGAGCGATCTCAATACGAACCACCACTTTTTATTATTATTAATAATATATAATATATAAAATAATAATAAATAAATAAATTATGGAACGAACGCGTGTTACGACGACGAACTATGACTCGTTACTGAGTATGATTTGCTTGTATTGTTTTTTTTTTATTTTAATAACGTCAACGTTATAACAATAAACCCGAGTCGGCCGTCAAAATTCGACGTAAATAAATCGATAAATGCACTTTTTTTTTCATTCTCATTATGTATGTGTACGACCGCTTAATCGACAATGGCGGTATAATAATAATAATAATAATAATAATAAAAATGGCGACGATTCGTTTTATCGTTCAAAATAAACCTGCCGTGAAATCGCGAAGCGATCAACTGTGAAACTGCAACGATGATAATGATGATAACGATGACGGACGTCCGAAAAGTACACGTCTTCGTTCTATATAGATATGATTTATTCAGCGATTGTAAAAGTATTTTATTACTATAGAAATTATGATTATCAATATATAAATGTTCCACAAATCAGATAGATATAAAAATAAATTTCATATTACTACTGATTTTATTATAATATTAATAAAAAAATAATCAGCTTATATACAGGTTAATAATATAAATAAAAAACAGTCAATTTTGAAGTCAAGCATCATTAGATAAAAAAAACACAATATAAATGTATGAATGAATCAAATTAACCTCTTTATTAAATTATTTTCAACGATGTATATAAATATATAAAGTTAGCATATACGTGAATTTGTACACGGGATCCACTTATAATTTATCCATTTGTCTTTATATGTATTTTTATGTTTGAAAATTGACGTTCATCGTTATGATTTTCATTTTTGATTCTATGGTTCCAAAAAAAAGACTGAATTTTTATCCAAATTATAAAGCTAAGATGCTTTTCTATTATCAAGATAAAAATGATCTGATATTTACATATTATTCAATATAAATGACAGACGACTACACTTAAATAAATTTCTTTTAATATAACCTAAAATATTCATATTCATTTAATATCTAAAACTTTTATCAATTATTCTTCAAACAATATAATTGATGTATATATATATATATATATATATATATATATATATATATATATATATATATATATATATATATATATATATATATAATCCACATCAAATTAGTTCACGTAGTTACATCTTTCGTTGATCCGACGATAAAACATAATCATAGTGATTTTCATGAGAAACAATCTGTCTTCGAGAAAATATTGCGCACACGTCTCATCCTCAAAAATTAAAAAAAAAACTCAGTGTCGCAATTGAAGAACGCAATCATCCGACAATTGTACCGGCGATATTTCAATTCGCACGAATCGCACCCGTTCGAAGATTGTGTGTGAATCGTTTCTTTTCAGGGCGTCGTAAGACGAAACGTCGCAACATGCATCCGTTTTTTTTTTGTATTGTTGTTTTATTGTATTATATTTATTGCATATAACGAAAGAATTCGTCGGAGTTCGTTCACATTGTAATCCAATTAAGCGGACAGCAGACGCTTTTAATTTTATATAATGCTATTGAAAATCGCAAATTCGAAGGTATGTGTGTTATATTTATGTTAATTCTTATATGTATATAAAATAAATATGGTGCGATTGCTGTCTGAGAAACTTGAAGATTAATTGAAGATACTATCTCATTAATACTATGTTACTATGTGTATATATTGTGTGGAAAATTCGGATGCTCAATGAAAAATAACTTGCATAAAAAGATTTATTCTATAGCTAAAAATACAATTAAACAATAAAAATTATGACTCGTCATTATGAATAATCTTAGTCAAAACGAGAAAATATATTTTTTCATTTATTGATAAATTTTCTATATATGTTTTAATATAAAGTTAATAATAATCAGACCTCGATATATTATTTACAACTAATTCACATTATATTTTGATATGAATATCTCATAAATATTTTGCTTTAACAAAATTTTTGAAAAAAATGTCTAAATTATGAATTTATATAAAAAAAAAATAAAAGGGATCAAAACTATAAATATATGACTAAAACAAATATATTTTATAAATATTAATGTTAACATGCTACCATTATATGATATAAAAATAATTAAAATTATCACACGAAATAAAATACGTACACATTTACTTCAGTATTCGAATGATAAATAAAGACTTTTTGTTATCATTATGATGACGTTCTGTTAAAAAGTCTTATGATGCGCATAATAATGATAATAATAATAATAATAATAAATATTATTATAACCAAGATGTCGATCAAATGAATAAAACATAATGTATTAAATTTGGAATTTGAACCGTCTGCATACGTGTGATATAAGTGCATATGATTTATTACGGAATGAAAATATGCATATTCATCGGAATATATTAATTTATTTCAAGTGTTGTTACAATGTACGATATGTATTTTATCAGCGTTTCTCAATCGGCGATACGTGAACGATTTGCGAAAAGTGACATTATTTACCAGGAACAACTAACAGATCGCAAATAATCAGATTTTTCAAATATTTTTAATATCACTGTTTTTTAATAATAATTAATTGCTTTTAATGAATATTTCTTTAATAAGAAATATTATAAACCTGATTTTCATAAATAAATATTTTTTTAATTTACAAAATAACTAAAAATTTCCTTGAATATATTCAGTTTACATATTAAATAAAGGTATAACATTGAGTAAATAAAAATGTAAAAATAACAATATCTTCATAACACTCATAGATTATTCAGTTTATTTAACAAATAATATAATTATCTAAATCGTCATATTTTTTAACTAAAAAAAAGAAAAAAAACGTGTTTTAATATATATTTATATATATATATATATATTTATATATATATATATATATATATATATATATATATATATATATATAATATAATTACATAATATATAGCATAGAATGACAACTTTTCATGAACGCAAAAAGAATATATAATTTATTTATTCGAAGGCTTTCAAAATAAGAGACCCCCCCAAAAGAATCGAAGGCCCTTTATATACCACTCGAATAAATTTTATTTATAAAAAAGGCACACGATCATATTTTTTTTTGTGTATATTTCTATACAAATAACACTTGTTTTGAAGAGCGTTTTTTGAACGCGTTCAACAGGTTGTATCTGTTAAAGGTATACATTTATACCTTTCTTTGAAAAATTTCTAAATATATTTAATATATTGCTTTATATATTGAAATCAAGAAAGATTTACGAATTGTTATCGTGCAGTAATCTGACAAAAAAAAATGATTTAACTGACGAATTAGAGCGAAACGTAAAATAATATTAATTCGTTTTTATAACATTTCGCTCGGATGAATCGAGAAATTCGCAACTTTAATTTATAAATTTAAAAAAAAAAGTAATTATATTTTACATGTAATGTTGAAACGTATTACATAATATCGTTAAATTATATTAAGTGTTAAATTTAATTTGACAGCAAAGGCGCAAAAACTTTTAGAACGGCTCAATTTAGATTGTATTAACGGCTAACGACGTATGTAACTTTTCGTAATTTTTAATCTAATTCGAAATATCCGTTAATTAGACATAAAATTTGTTAGAAAAATGTAAATATATATATTTCTACTATGATGTATGAATTTATATTATATATATATATATATATATATATATATATATATATATATATATATATGTGTGTGTGTGTATATTTATAATTATAAATTTTAACTGATATAATATGTAATATGAAAAGAATAATTTTAAAATTAAAATTAAAACACGTATTACAAATTATATTATTAAATAGAAATTATTTTTTCATAAAAATTATAAGATTTGATTTAAATATTGAGTCAAGTTATTTGATTATTTATAATATCTAGCAATATATTTCTATATTAATTTTAAAATTTCAACATGTATTACATTGTTATATATATATATATATATATATATATATATATATATATATATATATATATTACTTAATATATCGAATATCATTTTTATAATAATTATTAAACATCTAGCAATCAAAAAAAAATCAACATGCATCTGAATATTAAACAAACAATAAACAAACCTCAAAACGAACATCGACTCTTCACCGAATATAAAAGATAATAATATCGAATGAAACAACTCAAACCGTATGTATTTGAAATATTCAAAATTCACTTCAAAAACGAATATA
The DNA here is from genome assembly GCA_024500535.1 of Leptonema lineaticorne. NCBI lineage: Eukaryota > Metazoa > Arthropoda > Insecta > Trichoptera > Hydropsychidae > Leptonema > Leptonema lineaticorne. Next base: position 12,411,498 of record JANIJI010000017.1, read on the forward strand.
TATATATATATATATATATATATGTGTGTGAAAGAAAAATACACAGAACACGAACAAAAACAAACTTCAAATACCCAAAAATTACTAACGAACGTTTCTCTTCAAAAAAAATTAAAAAAAAAGAATCTATTTTAAAATACGTAAATATGGAAGATATATTTAATATATATATATGAAAATATTATTTTTTTAATGAACGGACTCCATTGTGGGTTCCATCTTCGATACCGATTTGTAGAAGACTGATCCAAAATGTGGACCGTTCCGCGTTTCACAGACATTGATTCGAATCGCGAACCGTGTTTTGTTTGACGCGCGTGTAAAATTGTGCGAGACGCAAAAGGCTAAAAGGGGACGTGCGTCGTGGAGCGCTTTTATTTTCTGTCTTTTGTCTATTTATATTTACGGCGCGGGGACGTGCGCTCGATTATGGACCGTCTCATTTATAATACATAAACGTTTTAAAAAAAAAAACACTCGTTTAAATTGATTAAAGCGACTGATGTTTTAAAATCTGCAATCTTCATTCAAGATTCATGTAACTATTTCAAAATATTAAAATTGTTATATGAATTAAACTAATTTTAAATATTTTTAATTTATATTATGATATAGAGAAGAGATTTCACATAATATCTAGTAAAAAAAAAAGAATTTTGATTATATAAAAGTATAATATTATAAAATTAGTTTTGAAAAAAAATGTCAGATCAACCTCGTGTTGAATAAAGCATAATATCTTGATTATACAATCTGTTTGAAAGATTTGGAAGGAAATCAAAATTTTATATAAAATCATAACATCAAAAATCGAAATACAGTAATACACTTATTGCGAGGATTATGTTTCAAAACCATCTGTAATAAATAAAAATCCGCGAAGTAGGAATACTATATTTATTTAAATATTTATACTTTACTTTAGTAGTTATACAGTATAAGTCTTTATAAGCTCTTCCCACACTACATAATCCTTTTAAATCCCTTTTAAACCTTTCCCACACGGTTCTATACATGTATTGTACCAGTTTCTTTTAAAACTCTATCTAGACTAAATGTTTTAAATTCTTACCATAAACTTAGAAATGTATACATCGAAATTATTGCAATATTTTTTTTCAAAATCTACAAAATAGTAAGGAATTACTGTTTTGATCATTAAATTTTTGAACACTAATAATTAAATTATAAAATTAATTTTAAATTCATATCCAGACGTTATAATATATTTTGAATTAAATCTGTTTATTGTATTCAAATATATATATATATATATATATATATATATATATATATTATAAATATTTATATACAAAATAAATCTTTGTTACTATAGTAATCGTATTCGTAACGAATGTGGGCGCATTTCCCCCCCGGTCGGCAAATGCGGAGAATCCAAAGAAGCGCCCTTTATCAGTACACTGAACTCGCCCTTTAGAAGCGATTAACCAAGTGAACTTTACAGGACTGAAACGGTAAAGGTGTTACGTCAAAAGCTCCTTCTGTATACGATTCGAGGAGATCCCTATCTGTGACGCAGGATATATATTCAAAATATACATGAAGAATGCGAGTTCACAACGGGTTAACCTTGTTACTCTTTGAACCACACGACTGAATTTGACTAGAATACGAAGGTCTTGTAAGATGTGATGTCATGTCAGCATATACAATATGATAGTAGAAGATGTTATATAATAAATTCAAATTATATTATACATATAATAAAAATCTATGTTTATAAATAAATAATTGAAAATTATATTTTTATTATCATAATTGGTCTAAGTTGACGAGTTAGCTTGAATTTTTTACATTTCCAATGGAATAACGGCAACAGAATCGTTAAAAATATTATAGCAATATTTTAGAAAGTCTACTCTATCAAAAAATTAAGTATTTCAGTAACATGATGCCATAAATAATATCGTTTATCCACCTCTATAAATCACATAAAATCGCGATTAGGTTAAAAAATAATAATTCTATTAGCCACGGTTAATTTTGATACATTCGCATTTTTGTATTATAAAATTGCCATGTTGGTATTAAATAGATAGTAGAAAATCTAAATATCAATCTAGAAAAAAGAAAAGTGATTGAAAAATTTCATCGATTTAAATTTAATCAGTTCGGTTCATATTTGATCACGTAATGTTATGTAATATAATCACTTAATATATATTTTTATATAAATTTTTAAATAGATGTATATAAAAATATGTTTAGCGTTTCGAAATATCTTGTAAATATGGTATTTAAAACGATTGAGAATTCCTTAACATGAAGGTATGCAAATACAATTACATATCCTTTGAGCTCGTATCTGCTTAAATATCTTTCATTACATAATGGAGTTCTTAAGCTGTTTTATAAATTCAACAAATATGAATATAATGTCAGCTTTAAGCGTAAATAGAAGGAATACAAATTATAAATTTTCATATATAAATCGACGCTCATAGGAATAAGTTAATTTTTTTTTCGCATAATTTTAAACATGTATTCGAGTTATTTTTCCATTTGATATGTTCCTAAGGAAACGTGTAGAAAAAAATCGTGTAAATAAATACAAATGACATATAGCAAATTTGGAAATATGTTCCACAATTTAAAAAAGTCGTGAACGATAAAAATAACTCCATATATTTTTCCAAAAAAAAAAAAAAAACGTGCAAAAAAATAATAATAAAATCCGTATTACATAAATTTTTATAAAATAAAAACATTCATTCTCGTATAAATTTTGTATGGAAGGGCATTATTTCTCGAGACAAACGAGAAATAATCATCTAAATATGATTTTTCATTATCAAAAGCGCATGTTTTCAGGTAATTTTCAATCAAAAACCCCGCGCAAATACGATTAATTTTGATATTTTTACGTTTTTTTTCGCGCGCAAATTCAATCCAATCGACTAATATTTTGCAATTTTGCGCACGAAATTTCCGTTTTCGTTTGAAATTTGCGATTTTTGATTCGAAAATTCCTCATAATTTTACTGAAAACACTATGTTTTTGCAAACGGTTTTCAGCATTCGATTCATCTCATCGATTCGCATGTGACAATGTATGATTCTGTATAAATTCTTTACGGCAGGCGTGTCAAACTCTTAGTATATTGCGGGCCACATGAATTTTCATTCACTTAATTGTGAGCTGCACTCTAAAAAACGTTATATGGTAACTTTTAAATAATTTTAAATGCACACGAATCTACATATAAATGAAAAGAAAATCAAAATTTACTTTTAAATATAAATGTGTTTTACTTTTATTTTATTTTTATCAAAAACAGCATAACATCTTGTCGGGCTGCAATTTTCATATTAACTGGCCGCATTTTGCCTTGAGAGCTTCGTTTTTGATATGCCAGGTCTAACACAACTATTGGCTTTGATTTAAATGATGAATATCATTCATCGTAAAATTATAAGTCAAATAAATCGGTAATTTCCCAAAAAGTAAATAAGCCATGAAATAGACCAAGACACAAACGCATTTATAGAAATAAACCGACCTACGTTTTTAATTATAAATATCTCAATTGTATTTAGTTTCTGTAAGGTACTCAAAATTATAATTTCAAAACAAAATAGGGATTCGTGCTAAATTAAAAACTTTGTGTAAAAATTATATTTATTCTTATTGGTAAAAAAAAAGTTAGGTATAAATTAAAATAATCATATTTTCGTTGAAAATACTCCATTTGAATTTAAAATAAAATGGTTTGGAATTTTATTAAATTTTTTATGGATTAAAAATGCTTGTACATATTTGGAAATCAAACAGTTTTTTTAAGTGTAAATAAATTTCTGTTTTGAAATAAAAAAAATAGTCTGGTAAGAAAATTACATAATATGATAATATATAAGGTAAAACGTTTAATAATATGCATTCAGCATGAAAACAGCTACCGATGATATCATGAATAAATTTTAATAATTTAATTTTTATGTAGTATAATTCCGGTCTACTTTATTTTTTTTTTATATTATGTAAAACGATATTTTCGTTTTTTATTAAAAAATATTTATTATATTGCAATATTCTAAAATTATACAAAAAATAATATTAATTATATTTTTTTTAAATATAAATATAAACAATAATTTATAAAATGTCTATGATCATCATAAATATTAATATTTCTAATTAATTTCGTCGTACAACTTCAATGAAAAATACTCACATCAAAAATAATTTAGTTAATATCAAAGTCTCATAATACGTGAGAAAAATTTGTCCTCCATATAAAATTAAGGCAATACCGAGATCGGAAAAGCCGAAATATAAATTATATATAATGAATTAATCTTTTGACCTTTCCATGTGCGGACGCGACCGGGAAAACAATGGAAAAGTTACCTGATGTCCCGCATAATTTTCCCACAAATTTTCCGCGCGGTCAAAATGTCTTCATTTAAACGTCTTAATTATAAAGAAAAATCGTTAAAGGGTTTACGAACGAAGGCAAAGTGTGAAATTTTGCTTTAAATTATCTCGCGCATAAGAATAATTATTATAATTAATAAGGAAAAAATACAACGTAACTTGTTTTATGAAATAATATTAAAACGAAATACAAATTCACTTTCATTCATCAACGGTTGCATTTTTAATATTCAACCTGTCATTAGAATTTTTTTTTAATTTTGTTGTGAAATTTTATGTTAACGATATTTTTATTACATCATTAGAAAGTGTCGTTTTTTTCAGTCAAAAATATGCAATATTTTTTTTTAATGAAAAATATAAAACATAATATACTATAATCAAAATCAAATATGAATCTTTAGATTTTAATAAAATTAATGATTAAAGTAAAAAAATATTTATTTTAATTATATTGGAAGTATTTTAAAAATTAATATCCTTTGTTCAGAGACATTGTCATTCATTAGCGGAAAAACGTTAAGCGTGCCTCGAAATTTTCCCAAAGAACCCGTTTATAAAGTTTAAACCGCCTCGATGAAAAAGTTAACGTTGCAACCGTTCTTTAAACGTCACGTTTAAAGACTTGAGGATTTTCATTGTCGACGATACGAACGAGAATCGCTTCTAAAAAAAAAATTTTTAAAAAAGTTGAAATTGGCGCACAGAATCTTCTTCGTTCGACACAAAAAGAAAAGCGGAAGAAGAATTATAGAGAAAGAAGAAAAACTTTTTCCGAGTTTTTCACGGACCAATAAGTGTCACGGCGAAATTTACTAGTCGTTTTTCTTGTCGAATAATAGAGAAAGAAACACTTGTGGCATTTTATTCGTCACGTGTATCGAGTAAATTCAGTTTTATGCAATCTAAAACATTTATCCTGTTCAAAAAGACAATATATTATTGAGGATTACGATTATATTCTCTTTTTATGCAAGTTTACAATATATAAAATCAGTTTTATAAATTGTTGTATTTTTTATATTTAAATCATAGTGGAAAAAACAGACAATAATTTATTAAACAAAAATATATTTCTTAGTACCACAGCGAAAACTAAAGATAATTACTAATTTATTTATTCTTAAAACATTTTACATGGAAAAAGATAAAATTATATAAATGTACACAAAAAGCTTTTATGAAGATAGTTGTTATCCTGTCGTTTCAACCGGTCTCCATCTATTTTAAGTAATATCCATTAAGGTAAAAACGAATAAAAAGGATTCGAATTTTATACACGTGATACGTTCAATTTAGCAGTAAACCGTACAAAAGACAAAAAAAAACCAAAACTCGTATAAATTGTATCAATTTGTTTGTAGACCTTTTTTTTCGTGTTTTCAATTTAGTTTTAGAAATTCTAGCGTTTTGCCGTTATTTTATATATTTCAAAACAGTTAAACATCACTCGCTCACTTGAATTTAATTAAGCTGAAAAGCTTTCAACAGCACTTTCGTTTCCAGCTTTTCGCATCAAAAAAGACTGCATTTTAGAATCGTAAACCTTATATCAAAGCAAAATTTAAATACGTCTGTCATTTGCAGATATTAAGATTTCAATAAAATATAAAAGTGTATATTTTTTTATAATAAAAAATCATAATAATATGGCGTGTAGCTTTATTCTAAATATAACGTGAACAATATTATTTTCAAAAATTTATATTACATTTCTTTATTAATTCTGGCAAAAATAATAATTCTATTAAAACTTTTATGGAGAAAATATAATAATAATATACATATAATAAAAATAACGTTATAATACAATTTTTTATCATTTAAATACCACAAAAAACTGTATATATATATATATATATATATATATATATATATATATATATATATATATATATATATATATATTTTAAATTTGAGAGATATCAAAATAAACTTTGGTTTCCAAATCAAAACTATCAATATATAAAACATGTATAAATTGATTTAAAATACACTGTTAAATTTGAATATCAAATAGTTGAATTCGATTAACAGGTCATTGAATTTAACTTTTAAATATTTTATAGTTGTTTTCCTCTAGATTGAGAATAATTGATGTATTTATATAAAGCATTAACCATTTGTATATATTATATTTTTTATCATATAAATAAGACGACAATTCTAATAAATAAAATAAACCGATGATCTAAAATTTTAAAATATATATTTTTTTCCTCATTTTAGATATTTTATTAAAAAAAAGTATCTCAATTAAAAGTTAACTCTTGATCTGAGGTGAAAATGTGAGTTTTTCCAAACGCGAAAACTTACATAGACCGCCAGGAGGTATTTCATTACATCTTCATTCGGTTGACGACTTTTCAAAGTACGAGACATTTTCTTTTTCATTATTATTATTATCGTCGTTATTATTGTTATTAATTTTATTATTATTATTTTTACCCTCTCCCCTGAATTCGTTGCGACTACTTATTTGAACATTTTTGTACGACAAAGGCAAGAAAATATCGTCCAAAAAAAAAAAAAAGAAGAAGAAATTTTCCATCGTCTGCGGTTAAACGACTCCAATCTGGACGTCGATTGAATCTCTGATAGGGTATCGATTTTCGATTTGTACTTCGGATTAAAGTAGTCGAACGGAATCGGACAGAGTTTAATGTGTGTGTAATTTAATTTAAAAAAACTAATGCGGATTAAATTAACTAATAGTACAATCTAATTTTTTTCAATATTTTGGAGTGCACGAATTTCATGTTTCAGGTCAACTTATATTTTAAAAATAATAAAAATCTTTTTTTTTGTAAAAAAAAATGAAATTCATCTTTGTTAAAATTTCCATGAAAATCTCTTTTTAAACACATAATTAATTAAGAATAGAATATTCGATGAAACGAAAAAAAAATGGTACGTAATAATTTTGATTCGCTTTAATTAGCGTCTATAAATTGAAACACAATGTAAAATTAAAATTTTCATTAATTAAACGGTTACATTTCTCTCTGAATATTGCTAATTAATATACAGATCGAATGACGATGTTTAATTATTGAAATAATCAATGACAAAGGATTTTATACAAAAGAAAAAGCCGCTACTTTATTATCTGTAAATAGATTGCGCATTTTAATATTTAATCTGTTCATTTTATAATATAATAAAATGGTATTTTGGGTATATATTTTTTTTTCTATTTTTTATAGTCGTTTTTAAAAAAAATGTATTCTCAGCTCTTTAAATTAAATGTAATTTTATCGCTTAGATTATGTTTTAGTACTGAATAAACTTAACATTTCTTTCTAACGTTCTTAGAAATAACAATAGAAAAGATGAAAAAGCAATATTTTCATTATCCGTTTCATCAACGAATAATTTCCGTTTACTTTAAAATAACAAGAATAAATATGAAATTTATGAAAATGATATCCTTGTATATATATGCGCGTGTGTGTGTGTGTGTGTGTGTGTCAGGAAATTACGAAGAGATTCAAGGTTTTTGTTTGACGTTTACTGATTCGACAATATAATTTAAGATAATCAAAATTTTCATTCATTCCTAAAATTCTATTTGTATATTAATTATTTTTTATTTATTTTATTTTGAAACAATATAACAATATTTTATAAAAAAGAAATTTTTATATATTTTTTTAATTTAAACATATTTTCTGTCATAAGAAACCGATACTCATTGAATGTACCTTATTTCGACGAAGTTTTCCACATGCCATATATAAAACTGTTCGTGTTCGAAGGATGATACAATTCAATCGATGTGGAAAAACCAATCGGAAGTGTCACATTGAATGTGTTAAAGTAAGAATGGTTTTTCAATTCGATGCACCACAAATTGTAAAATGGCTATTGCACAAACTGATCATAGTAATATAACAACATTTTTCATGACTCATCAACCCTTAATATATATATTTTTTTTTCAATGTTTATTTTAATCATATAAAATAATTTGAATATTGAATATGATGGCACATATTTATTCAATTTCAGATATGCAAGTACATCGTAAATATATTAGTATATGTATTTCAGTTTATAAAATCGATAAACCGTTCAACATTCATAGATGCTTTCAGACTGAAATCGTTCGTCTGAAACTGAAGCAAAGTAAAACTGCGTTAACAATGAACAACTTTTCTCGCGTATTATTTATTTATGGTAAATTCAAAAGCTATATTATAAATCGGTAAGTAAAACATATAGTCGTTAATGTTTTACTTTTATACAAGTATTCTCTACTATAAATCCTCGACTTCATACCTTTTCAAATATATATTCTATATTTTTACTCGTAATTGATTTATAACATTATTTCAAATATTTTAAATCAAAAAAAAAAAAGGTAAATTTATAATATAATTCTCTCTATAAGTTAAAAGTTTATTTTAACATATAGAGAAAACGGTCAATTTTTTCATTCTGAAATGAATAAAAAAAGGTATAGTTTTGATTAATAAATATTATATTAAACCAGATATTAAAAATATAACTTTTTCAGCAAAAAATATGAGTATTTTAAATGTTCAAATGCATGAAAAGTTAGAAGCATGTTTGACATCAAACGATGTGTTCGAATTTTTAACGAAAAATACAGCAAATACAAATATAAATTACATTAAATAAATGTATATTAAAAATAAAATATTCATATTAATATAATAATTCAATTTATTCGATTAAATATATTCTAAATACTCAATCTTCAATATAGTTTGCATAATTTTAAATTATATTTTATGTTATTATATTTATATAATTAAATTAATAATTTAAATAAAATATAGATTATATATATTTTGACATAAAATATATTAAATATGACGATGTGTCAAATTCATCTGACGTAAAATTAATTCAATCAATATAAACTTAATACATTAATCTTCACTATTAATTTTATTATAAATTAATATTATGAAAATATTAGACAGAACTTAAAATATACAATAAATAGCTATTATAAAATGCTGGGAATTAAAAAAATTACTTTTACCTCAATATAATTTCAAGGTTAATAGAAAAATATCTCAATTTACATCGAGTGTTAAAAGTGACCGCGTCTGAAAATTTGACCCAAATTATAGGCATTGCTGAAATTCTCAATTAATCAATACATACCACAGACGTACTATATAAACTATTATATTTTACATAAAAAACCCTATTTGAACTTAAAAAAATATATAAAAATTATTTTTTAATATGTTAAGAAAAACTTTTTAACTTTTTCATGACTGATCCTCGAATTACGACGTCGTATCGCGAGATAATATTTCAGAATATAAAGCAAATTTTGATTTAAATATTTAACGAGTATCTTCGAGTCGAAGAAAATGAAAAAAAAAATGAGGCAACAAAGGAAAACCGGTATAAATTCAAAAGTTCACAGAAAACGTACATTAAATATTGAAATAGGAAAATGAACCTGCGATTTCATAATTTTCGCATATATTACAAAAGTTAAATATTTTAATTAGATCGTTGGAATTAAAGATACAATAAATTGAAAATGTATAAAAATTCAAATGTATATCAAGTAAAAATAATTGAAATTTATATCGATAAATAAATGTAATTTTCATAAATATGATTTAATCTAAAATTTTCAATAAATAATATAATAATATATTTGCAAATTATATAAATCATATTCTATCGTAGCTTACTAACGACGCTGTATCATGTTAAATTTTATTTATTGCTCACGTTTTTCGGTTATATTATATATCTATCACAATATAAGTTATGAAATTTGCGTGTAAAATTACATTATTCATAAAATATCGGTGTGGTCATAATTAATATTGTAAAATTTCATTTTGTCGTTCATAAATCATCGCACTTTCATACTGTATACTGAAAAAAAAAACTACTACTACCGAAAATCATTTTATTAACGTGTGTTAGTTTTGAAACATCTGAAAAATATGTATTAGTAATTATTTTAAAATCGGGAACTTGTTCTCAAGTTTCAGAACGTTTATTTGTTTCATCAAGTCCATGTCTTCAATTCAACTTTTGACCTTCGAATATTATTTTTATTTGACATTGAATTATCGTGAATAGTTTCAAAACTTATTACATAGTTAAAATGTCAACATCATATTAAATCTTAACAAATATTTTTATCTGAAAAAAATTCAATACATTAATATTATTAATATATATATATATATATATATATATATATATATATATATATATAAATATGGTTTATAAATTTTAAATGGGAAACATGCTAACTATATTGGGATTTAAACTCAATTGCTGTAAATAAATAAGCACAAACTTAACCGCCAATGTTCTATGACTATTAAACTGAATTATTGCATTAATTAAATGCGAAAATATTCATGTGTTATTACGTGAAAATTTAAACCCTAAACCTTCTGTGCATTGAACAAACATACAACCAATTATACATTTACTGATAACTCAAAGCACTAGTTTAATATTACAATAATTTTATTTGTAATATAATATATATATATATATATATATATATATATATATATATATATATATATGTCTTATAATTAATTCGCTACTAATTATCTTCGAGACACGTCACCTGTTAATTTTGAATTAAATTGAAAGTCTCGTATATCCTTTGTCGAACTAAATATATGTTGTCAAACAGTGAACGACAATGATTACAATGATGATTGAGATGAACATCCAAACCGCGACTATTGCAACATCGATAAAATTGACAATAAATGATGTTACACAGTAAAATAGAAAATCGACATAGAGATATATATAGAAATGAATGAACAGAAAACGACAGTTCAATTATTCTCGAAACACCCTGTAATTAAAGTACTATACTATGTAGCGAAACACCCCGTGAAAATTCGATACTAGCAGATGTCACCTTCGTGTTATGTTGTATAATATAAATATATATATATATATATATATATATATATATATATATATATATATATATATATATATATATATGAAAGGGTTGTTTCATATTATTAATATGTTTCATTGTACTATATGTAATATGTTGTATATATTATTATGTTAAAATACATGTTTTTTTTCTCTATATATATGCCGAATGATTCTAGTGAAAAAAAAATATAATTTCATATTTTGTATCTCGTAAAATATGAATATATATAAGCAATATATCAAAGTCACATTGAATATTCTTTGTTTTAAGATTTAATATGATAATAATGGTGTTTTATTGGCGACGATTTGAATATCGGAAAATTCATAAAATTGTTTTATAAATTGATTTTATTCGATAGGAATATTTCATTAAAATTTATTAATAAAACTAGAATATAATATTATAAATTTTAAACGTTTGAATATCTCATTGTAATATTGAGAAAATAATAGAAGTGAATCCTTGATATTGTATTATATTTATGGAATCAAAAATTAATATATATATATATATATATATATATATATTCAAAATTATCTATAGATATCTTTCATTTCTATATCAAATAAATATTTCACTATTATATATAATATATTCGAAAAAATTTCATCATTTATTATAAAAATCACAAAAACCACGAAATGTTAATTTAACAGTATTTAATTACACAATATTATATTATTTAATATAAATATATAGAATATTATTATAGAAACGTCTTTCGATCATATTGGCATATGATTAATTACTCAAGAATTTCATAATCAAACGTATCCAAAATTTTCGATTATATTGTATCGATACTTTTCAACGGTCCTGTATAATATTATAATATATGTATAATTGACGTCAAGTTTAAATTACACATCGAAAGCTAAATTAATAATTAACGAAAACGACCAAAATTATTTTACGCCGCATATTCAATACAAATATTGATATAAACGTATGAAATATGATATTTTATATAAGAAATCAGAAATTTATTCATATGTAAATTGCATTTCGCCATGAAATTAATATGTAATAAAATAATATTTTTTAATTAAAAATTATAAATTTGATATAAAATTTATTTTTTTAACTCTATAATGGAATAAAAAAAAATAACAACATCTATCAAAACCAAAAAGCAACGATCTGTAATACTATAATTTATTTAATATCTCATTTTATTAAAATAGTAAAAACCGTCGAAGGGTGAATTCGCAGTAAACGTTTTTATAACGAAATAAAAATGCGTATCAAATGCGGCGAAACACACACACACACACTGTGTTATATATATATATATATATATATATATATATATATATATAACACAGCGACGAAAAATCCTGAAAAATCGTTCCAATTTGAAGATTCAAATTATTCAATAAGTCACCAGATGAGAAAGGGAAGACAAAATGTCGTTTTTCCGCTTAATTCCATCAAATGGAATAAATAATCGTTCGAATTAAATAATGGAAGACAAGATTGAAATCGCAAACGATTGATGATTCGTCGACTTTTCCGCGGCTGAGTTTTATATCAATTTTCGTCCGACGTTCGACGAATTTCAATGTAATATTCGACGACGGAAACGAAATATAAATCAACTAATATATATATATATATATATATATATATATATATATATATATATATATATATATACAGAAAAACGTAAATGAAAGGCAGGTAAAGAGAATGAAACGTACAAAAGACTAAAGGGCGGAATTTTGTCTATACAAAATGTATCTGAAATCATCCCCCTCGGGCTCAATTAGATTCACTAAATATCTTAAATAAACTTATAAAATATTCTATTGTATTGTTAAGGTTTTCGTATTTGAATTGGATTAAAAAATCGGTCACGTTCAAGTCGGATTTATCCAATTAAGAATATAAAGGGAAAAAAGGATATTTCTAAATATGAAAAGTCGTATTCATCTTTTAAAATTTGTACAATCAATTATTTATTATATTATCTTTACGAAATATTAATTTTTTGAAATAGCAAAATAAAGATGAATATATAAAAAAACGATGATTTTAAATAATATAAAATATTAAAAAAAAGGTTATCAATCACTGCTAACAAAAGATTATAACTGAATGGAATTTTTCGATTTTTCGCATCCGCGACTTAGGATGACTTAACGAGGATTCGATTTTTAAATTGGCTGCAAAATTGGCAGAAACCGTCTTAAAAATAGCCATTTGCGGAGAGAAAAATGCAAATCTGCTGAAAAAAGGACTGCGAAAAAAAACAAGATACCGGATAAGAAAAAAAAAGTAGATGAAGTCTTCGGAAGCGAAAGAGAAAAAATTACGAAAGAAAGGTAATTTTGAACTAAAGGAAAATTAAAGGCAAACGGATTCCGTTAAAATCGCGTCCGGAAAAATCGGGATTTTCTTCGAATGGGCGAAAGAAAATCCCGATTTACGTCATGTATTTTCCGCGCAGATGAAATATTAAGGTTTTGATTAAATGAAATAAACGTCCGAAAAAAAAATATTATCACGCCAGCCTTAATCGGCTTTTTCTCTCATATGTTTGGCCTTTTGATAAATTTTACATGCTTTTAAACGCTTACATTTTAAAAACAATATTTCATAAATATATCATATAAAATATATTATTTTTAACACATAAAATACGCTTCTAAAAAATATATGAATATAAAATTAATATTCATGTATATGAAATAACATATATTATTAAAATTATGTTTTTATAATTAATTTTAATTAATTTTTTATTGAAATAAAAATAAATATTATTTTTTTGAAAACTTATAACAATGGCCTTTAAAATAATGTTTAAAATCGGAATTAATCAAATTATTTTATAGTTTAATATTATATAAATCTACATTTTTTTATTATCAAATAAATATACGATAAATGCGTATGTTTACTGAAATAAAATTATAAATATGCAATATATCATCATAAACATAACAGTATAAAACAGATGTAGACATAAAAGTTGAACAAGGGAAACTTTTGAGGCCGTTCAAAGTCCCTGTGATTAAATTAATCTTACTTTTAAAGCGCAAAACTTCTTTTGTAACATAAAAAAAATCGTACGAAAAACGAAAACGAAAAAAAGCCATCAAAAAAACGCACTTCCTCTTTTTTTCTCACATAAAAGCACATAAAACGCGACGTTAATCGCGAAAACACATATAGCGTAATTAAATTGCGCTCGGAAAACAACAAAAAGCACTCCGGCGACTTGTCTCGCTTTTCCGGAAGCGCGAAAACTCTTCCGCAATGCACTCTTTCCGCTTTTGTATTATATGCGGATTTCCCTGTAATATCCGGCGCCGTCATTTCTTACAAACCGGACGAGCGCTGTTTCTCAACATTTTTAAATAATAATCATCTCTTATTTATAATTTACTCTAAAAATAATTTTATCTTATAATTATGAATAATTTTTGTATAAACTAAATAATTCAAAATAGTCTGTTAAATATTTTTCGGCTTTTAAATAGTTTATACATAAAAAAAATATTTTCCATGAGTATGAGAAAGTACTTTGTGGTAACCGAAATCCGAGAGCTTTTCACGTTAAATCCAAAACCTCAAGGATTTGGTAGTTAACCACTGGTTTCAAAGTTAACTTTAACATTTCGCTTGACTATTATATAGCGTTGATGTTTTGTTCATTTTCATATATATATATAATATTACAAAATCTTTCATAACTCTGTAGTTTAATATATAATCCATAATAATAATAATCGATGCACAAGATTATCATAAATATATTGAAAGTTTGAATTGTTATAATTTTCAATATGTTTTCATTGATAAAACGATCTTCAACTCTTGAATTTTCCATATAAGAATATTAAATAAAAATATATATGACTAAAATATCAAAACTGATTTTGAAAACTGTTTTGTAATATTTTTCCGTAATAGAATTTTGAAATATAATATTAACTATCAAGTTTCATATTTAAATCCTCAGATATCTTATGTATAGATTTTAACATTTTATCTTAATAAAAAATATAATATTATAGTATATATTAACGAAATACATTAAAATATTTAAAAGATTTGTATATCTAAAAAATGTATTGAAAATTTGCAATATTTCCAAATTTACCATTTTAATATCAAAAGATTAAAAAGGTAAATTTGAAAAAAAAATATTACACAAAATTCTCAATACATCTGATTTCTACATATTAATATTTATAGGAATATTTTATATTACAAAATAAATATTGATGTTATCAAAGGTTTCATTACTTTTATCGAAAGCGAAAAAATATATTTATTCTTTAAATTAAAAATGGTATATTATATGAATTTCGTGATTTGAAACTAAAATGTATATCACATTAAAACATTCTGAATTTTTTTTAAAAAAATAATATAAATCCAACAAAGCTTTAAACCTTGTGTGAATAATATTGTCTCTCGGACATTTTTTGTTTTGACAGTTTTCATTTTAATTTTTATATACTTAATTTAACTTTATAACATTACGTTGATTTTTTTTTGAAATATAACTAGTTTATCACATTTACTTGAAATAATCCGTTATCATAAAAAAACCGAATGAAAAGTTCACAAATTTTACAATGTTATTCCTTTATAATAATGTGTTTATTTTTTACAGTGCATACGAAAATAAAGAAAACATCAGCTGAATATTATCATGAAAGAGAAAAAAAAAGAAAAATTCCAGTTCATTCTAGCAATCATGTCTACAATGCGACAGACGCGTCTCGATTCGACAACACAAAGAAAGGGTTGAAAATTCGCATACAAAAATGGTTGCACGAGTGAAAAAAAATAAAAAAATAAGAAAAGGAAAAAAAATAAAACCGAGGGGGGTTTTAGGTGGCGCGAAAAAATAAAGGAAAAATAGAGAAAAGCTTCACAATAAGGTGACGCAATAATACAAAATAAAAACACGTCGTAAAAGCGAATGGATAAGCTGAAATTTTCCATATACAATGCGAGGCACGCGAAGCAACATTCGCATACATTTTTATGTACTATTCTAGACTTCGTTTTTTTTTTTAATATTAATAAAAAAGGGACTATCTTATCTTTCTTATGAACTAGAATTATGTGTGAAATAGTCAAAATCCAAAAAAAAATGAATATATACAATGACAAATATTATATATATATAATATAAAAATAGAATTATAATACGTGACAATAAAAAATTCTGAAGATCTTTTATTGAATATTTAGCATGTAATTTTTAAGCATACTTTCTCGAACTAGCATTTACTTCTTATATAATATAATATTATTATATATATATTAATATTGCACTGCGTTAATCATATGAAAATGGTTTATCTTCCTATTTCCTCCAGGCAAAGTTATTCGTGGCGGAAAATTAATAGTTGCACTACAATAGACAGTAATCCGATTAAACCATTCACAGAATTGCAATTTGAATTATTAAGCATGAATAATTAATAATATTCTATTATTAATTTTTTAATTCTAGAATACAAAATTAATCATTGATACAAATTATAAAATTATACATTTACTATTAAAATATTCATTAAATATTTTTTTATGTTCAATACAAATTTAAACTTTTCATTTATTCACCGAGTGGAAAGTATATGTATCAAAGTCTTAGTATAGTCGAAGAAAAAGGATAAAAGGAAGGACATCCTTTATCCTTGAATCCAAAAACAGATTTACTATCCCATCCTGTCACAATCCTGGATTTGTCACCCACATTTCGACACTTGAAACTTTTATTTTATCAAATTGAATTTGTTTTTCGCACGAAAAGTCCGCCGTCGGTTTTCCGGGATAAAATCGATTTTCATCGATAAATAACCATTAAATGAATGATTATATATTAATAAAAATAATATTTTAAATATAATAGTAACGTCTAATATATGTATAACATTTTACAATAGCATATAAAAATATTTTCATAATGATGAATTATATATAATTAAAATATTCATATATATTCTCATAAATTTCAGTAAACTGATTATTGTTAAATAGTATCATTTTTAATTAATAAATAATATATCTTAAAAATATATGAAATAATATATTATTACTAAATATTTTTAAAATATAATGAATATATAAGTATCAATTTAATATGACGATGTTCAGCGTCGACTATCGAATAACGACGCGTCATATAACTGAGTAGAAAATGATAATAATAATAATAATAATAAGGCTTTCACGTTTAAAGTAAACACATAAAATAAATGCGGTTTTAATCAAGTCGCCTATCGCAAGAGTATAAAGTTTCGCATCGCCACTTCAAAGTAACGCATCGTTGATTTTTATACGTAATATATTCACTTTCGTGAGCACGCACGTGAACATTTATATAGGGTGTTTCTTTTTTTTATTTTTATATACATATATATTTTTTTTTTGTTCAAGCTCTTCCTTCGATCCAATCAATCTTTTACGCTTTCAAGATGGAAAGTATCTTATTTATCGACAAACAAGCGATGTGAAGACGTGCATATATATATATATATATATATATATATATATATATATATATATATATATATATACTTCTCATCGTCGGCAATATATGAAATTGATACGCGAAACGGTGTGAATACAAAAGATATAAAAAAAAAATGTTTTATACGTGTATAAATTTATGAATGTATATATAATGGAGGCCTTGACTTGTTTTTTGTGTCGCTCGGCGCTGGTTTTTTTATATACATTTTTTTTTTGTTTATTTTTGGTCCCACGGGAAAAATTGCCGATATTTTGTATCCCGAATGGGAAAGTTTTTGAAAAAAATCGAATGAAGATAAAAAGAATAGTTTTTCACTATCAAAAAGAAGAAGTTTCTCCATTTTAAAAACATCCTTCACATTCACAATGCGCCATTTTTAATAATAATAATAATAATAATGAAAAGAAAAGAATGTTATCATACGACAAAAATATTTATTTATGTTTTAATTTAGTACAATTTTATAATAGAGTTGTGAAATAAAATTTAATTATTATAATAATATTTTCTTTTTTCAAATATTTTCATATATGTATTACTGCTAAAATTCAAAAAATATATATTTCTCAATATAATTAATTAACTTTAATATTATATATTATAAAAATGGTACAGAATTATTCCAAGTTTTGTAATAAAAATTACTAAATACATAAATAACTTATAGGTTTTAGTCGAAATTTAAATCGAATATAATATTTTTTTATAAAGAAATAAAAAAAATCCGCTTTTATTTGTCATACAAAAAAATATATTAGAAAAATTTAATATTACTTTGAGATTATTTGTTTTTTATAATGAAAATTTACAATTTATATTTTCGACCAAATATTATAAATACTATAAAATATATTTGATAAAATTTACAACTGTGCTAAAATAGATAATAAAATTGTCGTTTATTTGAATATAAAATGAAAATTTATCTTTCTAAGAAAAGTAAAATTGTATCAAAGTTTTCCGAATGAAAGACAAAAGACGAATCGTTTTCAAGTTTAATCTGGATAAAAAAGCGGTTTTCCCACAGGAAAGAGAGTTGAAGAGAAATCTACCAAATTTAAATTGTAAATTTTTAACTGTATTGTTTCTTAATTATTCATTAACCGATGCATAAAATTATACAAAACAATTCGCATTTTGGATTATATTCATAAAAGCTCGGACAATTAAATCTCATCAATATACACAAAACTGATCAAAATGAGAATAAAAATAATAAAATAAAATTCAACAGTATTTATATTGAGTATAAATATTATTTGTAAAGAAAAACTCGATTTTTTCTTATAATAGAAAAAAAAAAAATTAGAATCAAATTTAGTATTGTCTTACAGATGAAAATAAATGGAAAATTAAAAGTCATAAATCGACTATTTTCATAATTAATATATAACATATATATATATATATATATATATATATATATATATATATATAAACTAGTAAAGGTACTTTTCGTTGAAAAATATTATATCGAGAACGTTGGGTATTTCTAGAAATGCCGAGAAAATTTGCATAATGACTGAGGCGTCGCGACGCAATGGCGTGAATTCGCAGACGTTTTATGCAAACAACCCCTACATCGTTTTAAGGGCTCATTAATGCGAACCCCTAACGACTTAATATTTTAATTGATAATAATGATCCAAATATTCATAAAACATATATGAAAATAAATATAAATAAATAAATTATAACTATTAGTTAAAGACTCTGCGGTAAAATCAGTTTATATTAATATATAGATGATAGTTTTTCTTATACTAAAATCTTAATTTAATAGTATAACATAGATAGTACAATATTTTATATAACATCGAATATACACAATGTATTAATATTGGTTATAAGGTTAATGTAGAATTTCATGTGAAAATTTAATTTTCCGACCAAATATTGTCGAAAACATCGTATATGAAATATACATGACATCACTGTATACATATTATATAAATCGGAGGTCAAAGGGTAAGTATGCAGAAAGTTTTCACATACTAGACGACATTTAAATTTAAAAGCTATCGATTTCATATTCAACCGCACGTTCGTTTCGATAGTCTCGGTTTGTTTTATTATTATTATTTTTTTCTTTTCACTGTACTTGTACCCTTTGATCTCTGACGGTCTTTTGTGATAGTCAAAACTATGCGTACTATCAGTACGAACCAACCGTATACGGAATATGCAAATTTATCTATGGACAAATGTCCGTATAGTAGAAGGTTCTTCTTTGCGTTTCCATGAATAAATTTAAATTGACGGTTAAACTCAAACTACGTTTAAGCACTTTGAGAACAATAGATATAAGTGAAAAAAAATATTTTTGATGAAATATTAACTAAAATTTTCTTTAAATAATATTATAATATTTTGTAATTTGAAAATTTTAATTTATTATTAATTTCTTAGAAGATATTTTCACAATAAACTATTTTTTTTAAAAATGACAATTAAATTTGAATCGCAAATTTTTAGACTAAAAATATATTAGACTTTATTGCTTTTATTAAAAAAAATATAAATCATTTATATCCGTCATATTTGGAACACAATATCGTTATAAATGTACACACATATGGCGCAATATTAAAACTGACCGAGCGGAAAATTTCGATTTTATTTTCGAACGAGAAAAAAAAATATACCGAAAGCGAAATAAAAATAAACGAGAGCGCGAGTTTTCCGTCTCGACATATTCATAAATAATTTTTCGGAAAAATTTCGAACGAATTTTCGCGAAAAGCGAGCACACGTGCAACACAAAGTTATATAAAAAAAAAAAACAAAGGGCAGTATCGAATTTCAATCGTCCGCGTCGAAAGGGTTAAAAACGTTTTCGCGGAGGCGTTGTTGTAATTAAGCTGTCAATTTTGGAAAAATCGAGACGTGAACGTCATTTTTCCGATAAGTATATTTTTCGAGAGTTTTCCTTTATTTTTCCGTAGCATTTTTTTTGATTATTATGTTCAGAATCGTATTTTCTATTAAATAAGCCGTATACAATTTTGTAAAGCATGATATATATATATATATATATATATATATATATATATATATATACCTATATAAATAAATTATTTCGCTATACTAAATATTTTTCGTTTTTTATATAATAATTTATAACATCAAAATATGTTTTATGGTATAGAAAATGTTGACATTTAAGTAACCTATGATAAAAACAGATACATTCAAAACTGTCTAGAAAATACTTTTACCTAGATTATTTTTAAGAGTATTGCACATCTATTCAAGTGTAAAGAAAAACGGTTATACGGTTAAAATGTTCCTCGCAAAGCGAATGCATGTTTCGTTTTATATTATTTTTTAATTCGAAAAAGTTTTATTTTCCATATATTTATTTGAATATGAAAATACTTAGTGAACAACATTCTCTTCAAAACATAATGAAAAAAATATTATTATACTGCAATACAGACGAAATTTTAAATAGTTTTTTAAAGCCATATATTCACGATATTAAATACTTTCATAATATTGCATATTTATTCAAACATGTAGAATGTTTATATAAAAAATCAACTTAGTAGTTTATATTCTAAAAATTGTTTTAATTTTTATTATTAAAATCGAAGAAATTTTCTATCAATCTATAAATATTTAACATCATTTTTTTAATATATACAATTTAATTTGTTTACTTTATTTAAAAAATATTTTATTACAAATATATATGTATATTTACCGTAATTTTAAAATAAATCGTTAAATTAGATAGTGTCATACTAATAAAGACAACACAATACGAATATTATAAATAATACACAAATTAAAGTTGTAAACCTTGGAAATATAGCCGTTATTATTTATAACAGATAGATTATATAAACGTGATCATTACAAAGTGTTATCATTTTTATTGTTAATCGATAAATCTGATTGTTCACATTTAGCGTGTAAATAGACCATTAATATATATATATATATATATATATATATATATATATATATATATATATATATAAAACACTGTATTTTATTCGAAACGAAAACATTTAGAAAGATTTTTATTAACGGTCTGTTTTTTTTTGTTTTGATTATTCTTTCCACGCGATTTCAGTCAGTTTTACGACTCGTAATTAATTCCAGAATTATTCCATAACCCTATATTTACGAGATAAATTTTGTTGAAATGATATTTTAAATGTATAAAAATACAACAATATGCAAAATAAAAATCGTTTGTCTTTGATATATTTTTTTTTTATAATGAAATAAAAAGAGAAAAAAAATCGTAAAAACATTTTGACGTAAGCGAAGTGCGAAAAAAGGAAATTTAACCGATGTAGAGGGGAAAGAAAATAAGGGGAGGTGAAAAAGAAAAATGCGTGAAAAGACGCCCTTTTTACGTAGACGACGAAAGGAAAAAAACCGATCCAGGTGCGAAGATTTATTCAATTTGTACACTTCGAAGGAAAAATTCTTGTGTAGTGGAAAAACAAAATGGAGGCTTTGCGATATCGAAGAAATTTTTTTTAAATAGATTCCACAGTGCGATAGCAGAAATTTGACAACTTTTACTTTCATACATTTATATTTTGTTGTATAATGTCGAAAAAATATTTTTTTATATTTAAGCTAAACATCCACAATTAATATTTATAACAGAATATAAACTATTTTTATATTTCATTTCTATTCTGGATATTTCAATTTTTGAAATGGTGATTATGAATTAAAATCAAATACTCGAATGCATTTTCTATACGAGAAGAATGCATTGAATATTTTGTGAATATCCATAGAATTTTTAGTGCGAAAGACATCATATTTTATGCATGCGAACTTCGGACTATACGACGCCTGAAAGCTTCGCATCGTTCGAATTTTCCAATGGAAAATTTCCCAATGGTGTGACGCATTATAAAATTTTAGTTCCACGAGTGCCATTACATTTATTGAGTATACAAGATGGTACAAAAATTGTTGACAATCGAAAAAGTGAAAAAGATTTCTCAAAATAATTCACATACTAAACAAATAAACAATGAATTTATTTTTTTATTATTCAAATAGTTATAAATAAATATATTTATATATTTTAAAAAAGAAATAGTTTCGTTATATTTATTATATATATATATATATATATATATATATATATATATATATATATATATGTATTATGAGTAAAATTTATATTTAAATATATGTATATATGAATAGATGAAGGTGTAACAGGAATAAGTGCATATTAAATCATAAAATCCATTTTAGATATTGGAATATATAAAAATTGAAATCCGTTTCACAATTTTTACGTTATATTCAAATACGACACATTTTTATATTTTGAACGTCGAATTTTTAGGTTGAGAGCTTTTTCTAAAGATGCATCTTACATTGTAAAGCTTAACGTCAGGGAATTTTCTACACACACACATATATATATATATGTGTGTGTGTGCGTGTGTGTGTATGTGTATATATTTTTTTTATATAGATAGATTTATATAATGTGTGACATCTGTGATGGAATTTAAATGAATATTGGAGAACATTTCTCTCATATTGAAAATTTACAACAGAACGAACGGCCGTATAATTAGATTTTCACAATGCGAGACATGCATTTGGAAAATTGAACGTGTTTTGCGGTTTTTCCGAGTTTTATTGCAAGTATATATGTATAATTTACCATATAAATACATTTTATAACAATAACAACATATATATGTACTTTGATGTATATATACAAATTCATATCTTCTATATCTTAATGACTTACTTAAAATTTTTTTTTCTTCATTTTTATTTATTTCTATTTAAAAATAATCGTTTTGAATAAAATCAATTATTTTATATTATGATTATATTTAAATGTCATGAAATTTAAAATATTTGTATCTATTTATCGCTTCAGTTTCGATATGTTTTAATTTCCCACGTTTATTTCTTTAAAGAGCACTGTAATATATTTTGCGCCCATGACCTCAATCCACCTCTGCATACTTGTTTAATATATATTTTATATTTATTTAAATTATCTCAATTTGTTAATAAATTACGAAATAACATAGCTTACACAATTTTTCTAACGAACGTGTATTAAGTGAAAAAGCGATCGCATTTCCCTAGTAATAAATTTCTCTGGAATAATAAATAAGTTCGGCACATTTTCCGCCCTTATCTCAGTTTCGACGATCGATACTTCAAAAAGTTGAAAGCGAAAGCGCGGAAAAGCTTTCGTTCCGTTCATCTAAAAATTTTCTTCGATTTAGCATCAACGTTTTCAAAAAAAAAAAGAAAAAAAAGCACTCATCCTTCTCTCGGAGACGATTTTCGCTTTTAAATTTCCACCCCGCGAAGTTACATTGCGACCAAATGGTGGCTGCGGAAAATTATTTGAGAAACGACAAGAATTGCCTGTTGATTCGTGAAAAGCTCTTCTCAAGTATTTGGAAAGCAACAAGTACATTAAACTTTTTGCATTGTTAACAAACTATTTCGTAAAACATTACTCTATATAAAGTTATATCGTTTTATATGATCAAAAATATATAAAAATAATAATAATAATAATAATAATATGAGCTCAAATTTGAAAATATATCAATATAATACAATAGAAACATTACAATTGAATTGTATTGAACGTCATTTGGGAAATTACACTGCAATACAAATTGCTCACAAAAGCAAAGGTTGTATACATAGGACGAGTATAAATATATAAATAAACTATGTCTTGTACAAATTTATGATAGGCGAAACGCATACGACCTTAGAGTCGGTTTCAAGACTCGTTACAATTTCATAGGACCATACTGGAAAAACGACCCAAACCTTAAATAGTGTACACATCGTCACGTGCGTAACTTACGACGACGTACTACGTTTACGTGACACCCGCATTATACGACAGGGTGTACTAGTATGAATTTACTATTAAACGATCGATACGAAGGTCGACTCCAATTTTGACATCGTTTGTTATATGATAAATCTCTATTATCTTGAAATTATTAAATTGATATATATATATATATATATATATATATATATATATATATATATATATATATATATATAACATATATTATGTAACTTTAATTGGGTTTCAATTATATTTTTCATTATAAACGAAATCCAAAGTTTTATTTTTATCATTATATCTTTATTAAATTTTTCCATTGAGTAAGATTAACAATGATACTTTTAATCCAATTATACTGATTATAAATACTCTATATATTTTGATTCGTACAGATTTTTTTTGGTAATTGTTTTGTCTACGACGAATTTTCGACATTGAGCTTTTATGAAATTTAATTTAATTTAAGTTCAATATTCAACACTGATTTGATATCAGTTTTATTTTTGTAATGGATTTGAATTAAAAATTATATATAATATAAAGCAACAGCATCTTTATAATATCTAAAATGTAATTTAGTTCTATATATATATATATATATATATATATATATATATATATATATATATATATATATATATATATATATAATCTGAGTTTATTATATAAAATTTATATTTTCAACAAACAATACGAATAAATTCTCAGCATACAAATCGACTCCAAATTTTGACTCCATCGACGTACCCCTGTAAATAAAAACTAGACTTGTTCATCCGGTAAGAAAACATACTGTGACACGTGCAATCGCTTTTAGGGACTACAGCCTGGCTCACCGCGTTACGTACATTGAATTATTAATAGAAAGTGAAAAGTCCAAGGTCCAAAATATACAAAAAAAAAATGAACAAATAAAAAAATAACCAGAGAGTGCCCGCTGAGAGATGCCGGGACCGAATTTCAAGTTAACCGTCATCCCATCTAACCGAGTGTGAGTTAACCGTGAGAGTCCGCCGGGATTTAACCGTGTTACGTTTACGTAAATAAAACGTGAACGTTTCCCCGTACCGATTCTAAAGATCCGTATATATGTGCGCGTATGTAATTTCATCGATCTTAACTTGTTTATGCAAATATTCCAAAAGAAAATATATATATATATATATATCTATATATATATATATATATATATATTATATATATATATATATATATATATATATATATATATATATTGAAACGTATCCGTTCTTATGCGAGGATGTGTACATATTTGCACTTTTACAAATCATTAGATAAAATTACAAATATAACACAAATCAATAGAAACATATATATTTTTTTGTAATTTTTTTAAATTCAAAAATATTCTTTTAAAGCAAATTTTTTTTTAATAAAATATAACAGAAGTATAAAAAAAAACAAAAACTTAATTATATATTTTTTTAATTATATTAAAAAACACAACTGACAAATAAATTATGATTTGCTTAACATGAATTAAAATAATGACATCTTTTTCATATATATATAAAAAAATATCTTTATCGATTTATCGATATTTTAAATGAAGATACATAGATGACGCTAAATTTATTATCAAAAAAAATATCAAAATACTATAAGATAATAAATATTACTCACTGATAATAAGAAAATTATTTACTTATCAGTTAATGTATACGTAAATACATTATATATAATATAAAGCAAAGTTCACGTATAAATTAAGAAATGACGATTTATATTTACGATTAAATACTTACTATACAATCTATATTTAAGATAACGAAAAATATAGAAATTTCGTACCAATAAAACTAATAAAATTTCAAAAAATGGACATTTGTTTTTTTTGTCAAAAAAAACGACCCCAGTCTCAAAACTTTGAAGGACTTTCATTTAACAAACATATATTAGATTAAAATGTATCGCCGATAGAACTAAAAGTGTTTTTAGAATTGTAAAAAAGATTGATATAATTGTATAATAATAATATCTAATATTATGAAGGAGATGAAACATTTGAATACTGAATTAAAATTTATTTTCATATTTTAAATAGTAAAACTCGTGTTTCACACAAACTATTTAATACGACTTTCAAATATCTCGCTAATATTTTATTGCGAATGCACATTTTCGCGATGTCAAACTTTTTCCGCGTTCAATTTTCTTAAGGCTTCGAGTTAGATTAGTTACGCTCGACGCGGCGAGATTGCGTTCAGGGGGGGGGGAGAGGCTGAAAGAAAAGCTCAACTTCATATTTCTTATTTAAAAAGTTTACACGACGGCGGAAGCTCGCGCCGAAAACGACCGGATTTTAACTCGGACGTCTCGAAACGAACGGAAGCATAAAAGTAAAAGCGAAAAGTAAAAGAGAGAATGGAAAAAAAATACACAAATACGACCGACGTTAATGTCGAAACGAATTTTAACCCTGACGAAAGGCGTCGGAGTGAAGAAAAAAAAATGTTCTCGTTACATACCTTGGAGTCGGAATCCGGAGGCTGTATTCTCACGTCTAACGATCCTCCGAGGACAGCATACCAATATTTTCCCTGATCTCCCTGGCGAAATACTGAAAGATGAAAAATATTATTATATATAAAAATTGATGAAAAATTATAAATATTTATTATGCATATTTGATGCGCGGTATAAACGAAATATTTTTTAATAAAATTTTTAGCTTTAATATATTTGCTCTTATTATTTTTACTTTACATATTTTTAGATATTAATAAATTTTTCATTATATTATACTACAATAATCATTTAAAAATGATTTTTTTATAATATTTAACATTAGATTTAAAATTTGCGTTCATATAAATATAATTTAAATATGAATTTTTTATTTCAAATTATAATTTTGTAACAAAAAAATTCGACTATACTTTTTATCTATATATCTAATATTTTTTATGATATTATTATATTATTATGAATTTTTGCTCGAAATTGCATTCTATATAATAAGATAAACATTACGATTATAGTTACGAGAACATTATTTAAACATTAGATCATATACTTAATATTTATTATTATATTTAACAATGCGATTTATCACGTGCTCAAAAATTCTCGTACGTGCGCGTATGAGACATATCGAGCGAGTTATTTTCAGTATCGATATTCCGATAATTGAAAATCGCAAGAGCGTAAAACTCTCGATACGTGTGTTCAGGTATTAAATGGAAAAAAGAGGCTTTTTAGCCAGAAAAAGGGAGAATTTTTTAATAAAAAAAAAAGTTAAATGGGAGTAGATGGAGACGTCTCCTATTCCCGCTTCGAAATTAGATTTCACATACTGTGAGCTAAAAAGCTCGTTAAGTCGTCATCTTGAATTGTGTGTGGAGCTTTGCGGTCAAAGTCAACTTCTTTCGATAAAAGCCTTCGATCAAGGTTTTCTAGGAGGGTTAACGCGCCGTCGGGTTTCGATTAACGACACCATGCCCAGGTAAAGGGTGGTTGTATGCTTCGATTTTTTGTCAGAGATACTCAACCATCGACGAATGTTAATAGCTTCGATCGTATGCCTATATTGCTATATTCAATCATTTAAATAAATTTCTCAGCTTCATATTTTTTTGGAATATTCCAATTTTACAGGAAATGCTTCATATCAAATTAAACGAAGAATTTAAACTGTATGTTCGACCGTTGCAGATATATAAAATATAATTAATTTAATATAAACTACATATATTACAAATTAAAAATTCAAATAAATATCGTAAATACATGATAATTAGTATTAAAATTATAGTTTAAATTTCAAAGCATTTCATACTCTTAGTTTTAAATATCGAATAATCGATGAGTTAATGAATATTTTTTATTTAAATATAAGATATCAATATATAATATTATGAAACAAAAATTAAATATTTTATCATAAATTTTAAGTCCGAAATCGATGAAATATATTATATTCAAATAGAAAAATAAAAAATATTTTTTTCACCAGAGAAATATTTTAATAATGTAATATATTGTACAAAATTGTTACACCGGTCGCTGAAATATAACATTTAATAGCTTTGAATATTAAAGTGTTAATTAAAACCGCTGTAAAAGGGTAAATAAATATAAGTTTACTGAAAGTACAGTAAAATTACATTAAACCACTAACAAAATATAAAATAAAATATATTATTTTGAATTTTATTTACGTTTCAGTTCTAATGTTAACCGAAATAATATAATAATAAAAAATGTAATGATTTGCAAAATATTAATAGAATTAATTGTAATTAATAAGCATAATAATAATATTACTAAAATAAAATATTTTAAATTAATTTTTTAATGATAAATATTTAGAGAAAATAAATTGAAAAAGATCAAAGAACATTTTAAAATAACTGAATTACGTCGATAAGGGTTAAATACGTTCTAATTATAAATATAAATAATATTATAATTACCGAAATGAAATTGTTATTATTTTATATTAATACAATATATAAAACATGTGATAATGGATAATTTTTCATTCGAGAAAATGTACGAGTCTTCCGGGAAAATGGGAAAAATGGACCGAGCGAAAACGATAAACTGAAAAACTAAGACAAATTCTACGGCATTTCTCTTCTGTTCTTTTGTAAAAGTCGGTAGATTTGTATATATATATATATATATATATATATATATGTGTGTGTGTGTATATATATATATATATGTGTGTGTGTGTGTGTGTGTGTGTGTGTGTGTACGTCAGCACATTGTCCGATACTCGAGTCGGAATTAATGAGGTCGAAGCTCGTTTTCGACTCGTTTAACGTCTCGTCGGTACCGTCGTTAAGCGAAACGGACACGAAAGGGTTAAAAGAAAACTAATGATGCCGTCGAGACGTGAGCCGCTCTTTTTTCGCGAAAAGTAGGCATATAAAAATGCCGATGATTTTTTTTTTGCGATTTTCGCGCTACCGTCAATTCGAGAAAATGTTTTTCTTTATGAAAATATACATTGAAAATATATTAATAATAAATTTTATAAAAATATTTTATTAAAAATATTTTTAAGTTTAATATAAAAGATTAAATATTTTCTTTTGATATAATGGTAAAATATATTGAATTTTAAAATATAATAAGTATGAAATATGACCGAAAAAGATTATATGTAACTGATATATGCTGAAAAAGACACCCACGATAGTCAAACTAGACTTATTTGTAGACGAAAAAAAAATCATATATTTTACAGACGTATCTTTTTCAGACAAAAATATACCCTCGTTAAAATGATTTTAGATGTACTGAATTACAATATTATATTTTTTATTGTCGATTTATTTATTTTTTATGTCTAGTAACGAATGAATTAAAATCAGTATTATAAATATTGTGAAACGAGAAACTTGTCACTAGTCAGAATAATACGATAGTGTTTTGTCTGGTTTTTTCACTTTTTTATAAAATGAAAAGAAAAAATACTAAATATAATGATACGAAAAAATATCATTTTCATACATAATTAGAGCTTTTAATAAAATTTATTAAAGAATAAAATCGAAAAAAATTACAAAATATTTTTATCATGATTATATATATTTTGATTTAAATTAAAAAACTTCTGTAAGCTTAAAAATAAAATAATACGTATTATATAAAACAATAGATGTATTAAATTTTATTGTAAATATATTCACAATACTAAAAATTTATATAAATATTATTTTATTTTTTCCTTTTTGAAAAAAATTAAATCGGTATTCGTTAAAAAACACGACAGGTTGTAGGAAAAAAAAGGTGGTGGAAAAAAACGAATTTTCCTCTCCCTTTTGAAATAATTTTCTCTCGTGTAAATTTCGAATCGGAAAAGAAAACGTAATCCGTTTAGCGGTGGAGTTTTTCACCGTCAATTGAAAACCGAGTTGAGGTTGAAGCGAACCAGAAAAAAAAATTTTAAGAAGGAAAAACACGGAAAAAATATATTGTTCGCCAAATTCAAAACAAGTCCGTGAAAAATATAATGCAAACAATGATTAAAATGATCTCTATTGATGAAATACAAGTAAAAATAATTTGTAAAGTTAAATATTATTTTTTATATTTATACTAAATAATATTATAATAAAAATTATTAAAAAAAATCATATATCGAAATTGATTTCATACTAAATATTTTATACGCACTTTTTCCTTTCAGACAAGATTTATTAATCTATCTAAGGAAATTACACTTTTTCGTAATTTCCCGTTGTTTTTCCTGAAAACTAATGACTCGAGATATTTTATCCGTTGATCATTTATTTAAAGCATTGTTTCTAAATCTTTATAGTGCTGCAAAATGTTTTTTTTTAATCAACTAACAAACAATATTATT
Source organism: Leptonema lineaticorne (assembly GCA_024500535.1). Taxonomy (NCBI): domain Eukaryota; kingdom Metazoa; phylum Arthropoda; class Insecta; order Trichoptera; family Hydropsychidae; genus Leptonema; species Leptonema lineaticorne. The sequence goes on from JANIJI010000017.1 coordinate 12,442,505, forward strand.
TAGTATCGATTGTAATAGTTGTTTACAAACGTTACTGAAATATAATAGTTGAAAATTTCATAAATAATAAAATATTTCAGCAAGAAACTTTTAATGAAAATTATATAGTATGTCAGCATTTAATATTTGTAGCAAATCTGATGTATTTATTGAACTCAAACACATTATACAAATATTAAATTACATTTTATAATTAATAACAATTATATAACGTAAACAATTATAGAAATCATTATTCTTATTTATATATAAACTTTTTGTTTTGTTACAAAATAATAGTTAGAATCGGCGATAATTATGTCAATATTTATATATGAAAATCGCATTATATTTATACATCTATATAATTTACATTATACAATATAATAATTCAATCGTTTTAAACCGTACAATAAATTTCTACAATACACCATTACATTTAGCAATATAAAGTTTTCCGATTTTCCTCGATCGCTTTCATACAAACAACGCACATCGGTAACGAGCAAAAATATATAACGCGCGCATAAGAGCACGCGTTTTAAATGAGACCGCCGCCTTAATATTACGTACAAGCATCGGTTATTCGATATACATATATATTTATATATATATATATATATATATATATATATATATATATACATAACAATATTCTTGGTAAGAGTGGCTCGTAAATTTCGAACTTAGCCCGCATTAATCCCGTTAATTATTTATATATTAGCCGCACGTTATGTGAAACATACGAGAACCATTGTTAAGTCCTGCTTCTGGGAATAAACTTCCCCAAGCCGAGAGTAACTTAGATATATATATATATATATATATATATATATATAAGAGGAAAAAGTGGAAATAAAAAAAAATAGAACCTCAAAATGTATACTCCATTATATACTATTAGCTAAGGCTTCAGCATCTGCTGCTTTAAAAGTGTGAATGCCATAACATGAATAAAACAAGATTTTCGAATACAAACGTTAGATCATCACAAAGACGATCGACTTTCTCATGACTCACAAATATGGACTTAAAATAGAATTCTATTCATAATTTCAACTGGAATTTGTTTTTCAAGTATTTGTTCTAAATCTATATATATATATATATATATATATATATATATATATATATATATATATATATATAATTATTTGAACGTGTTGTTTTTTTTTCATAGGAAAATTGTGGAAAACATTCGTTGTTTCTTTATCTATAAACAAATTTCTTCGTTTTTTTAATCTCAACGATTTTTTTATTTTGACATCAAATATTGAATATAATTAAATTTATATCAAAAATTTTTAAGACTTAATATCATTGTTACTCTTCAATATATTAAAAAAATAATGTTTTTTTCTAACGATAATCAAATCGTATTTTTATCAGTTTACCAGTCATAATTTTTATATTACAAATACATATTAAATTAAAATTTTGACATCAAATAAAATATCAAAATTAATTTATTGTAACGAATGCAAAAAAACATATTAATAATAACAATATTTATAAAATATAAAATCTAAATCATTCCTGACATAAAATCGAATATATTCAACATTTAAAAAAATATAATAGTACACGTTTTCTAATATTAATTTTGGCATAATCTTGCATCAAGATTTTTTTAAAACAACAGGAAAAAGATAAAAATAAATCAATCGGAAGTACCGTAAAGAGATCTCTCCTCATCCGCACTTTTCCTCGACAGACGTTAAGGGTTTCAAGAAAAGACGAATAAAAATAAATTCAAAAGTAAAAAAAAAACGAGCACCACCTGAAAAATGAAATAAAAATTCCCTTCCTCAAGATACGGTTGGATTAGATGTTGAAGTGGATATTTTCAGAGCGGAAATTCTTTCAGTTTCGAATTCGAGACCTCGCCTTAAACTGGCCGTCTTTTTTGTGCGAAGTTTCAAACTGAAGACCTAGAAAATTCTTTGTTCTCGTCAAAAAAAAAGCGTTCCGATCTGAACATTAAAATTATGAATAAATATAACAAAAATAATTTATAATCAATATGTAATTATACATTTATTCAACTATTGTTGTTAATTAGTGCAAACCGCTCGATTGCTTCGACATTAACTAATCGATATAGAATTTACGTTTTCAATTACGAGTTTATTGTTATTGAAAGCTTTCGATTCGATCACAACTGAATAATTAAAATTTATATGTCTGATAAATTATCGTTGAACAAATTCAACGTCGTTAATGAACATGTTAAAACCGTGCAAAATATGTATATAAGTAAATTAACCGTAATTACATAATTGTGATGTCATTTTTAATTTAACACGCAGCCAAAAATGGCCAAATACAATGAAACAATGTCAACTAATTAATCGTTTATTGAAAAATATATATATGAAAACACCATTATTAAAATAATTAATTAGATTTCGTTATTATTGAAAAATCAATAAACCTCGTAACTATAAACTAAATCTTATAAAATAATATTAATATTTTTATATATGTAGCAGATATTGATTATCATAAATAATTACAATTCATAAATGAAAAATAATTATATATTAAAATAATATTTTATGTCATCTTACGTCACATTTTTTGCTATGATATAATTTATATAATACTTGAAATAATGGAACAGAGTTAATGCGATTTTTTTCAGTAGATAATCTAGAAAAATGTACCTTTAAGACAGATGGAACGTCGACAAAGACAACGAAAATTTGATATTTTCATCAGAAAATAATCTGGAAAAACTCGACAGAGACAAACGCAACTTCGGCGCGAATTTTATTTTTCAAAAAAAAAATAAAAAATAAAAGAAAAATCACGAGTGAAAAAAAATTCGCTTGAAAGTCTAAAAAACTTATAACTGATATTTTTTTCCATTCGCAGTGAATGATCAGAATTTTCTTTTTTTTTTGTTCAAAACTTCACTGCGAACGTCGTGAAAATCTTCCGCGTGAAAATTCCCTCACGTTTTTTCACGTCAAATGAAAAAACCGTGAACATTTTCATAGGAAAATTCGCGAAAGGAGCACGTGCTTTCACTTAAAACGTTTATATTAGAACATTTTGTAAACAAATGAACGGGAACAAAAAAAATTTTCATCTCGCGCGAAAAATTAAAAAAAAAACAAGAAAACACGCAAAAATTCACATCTTAACCTTATTATTATTATTTGTCGTGTTTTACTTGTCCACGAAGTGTAATAATAAGACGATGAAAAATATAAAAAAATATGTATAAAATAAATTACAGTAATATATGGCTGCGACGAAATAAAGCATCACGTTTTTTTGCTTTCAGCAAACTTATATCAAGAAAAGGGGAGAAAAAAATGATAGTTTTCCACGCCTTAACTGGAAATATATCATAAAAATAATTATATAAAATAATGTAACTACGTAACTGTGATATAAGCTGTGTGTAGTTAGAACAGTTTTGCGATACATCATAACTGTTAATAAGAAACGTGACTTGGATACATCACAACTGATATATAATATATAAAAAATGTTAATAAATCAACGACAATATATAATACTCATAATAATATAGCATTTTTTTGTAATGAAGCACTGAGTCTAGATAAATACAACTGAACCTTCATCTCAATAAATATATAGATAATTAGATAATACATTATGAATTTCACATGAGAAGAAATATAATTGACATATTAATATATTTTTATGTTGAATAATGATTTTCTGAAATACTGTGTAATTTATATTTAAAAATAAAATAAAATATAGATTTAAATTATTTTAAATATAAATTACACAGTATTTCAGAAAATCATAATTCAATATAAAAATATATTAATATGTCAATTATATTTCTTCTCATGTGAAATCATGATCTTCATCTTCAAATTTAAATACACAATATCACTTCTATTTTACAAGAAATATTCTTATAATTCGAAAATTAAGTATAAAATAATAAATCATCTTCTTAATATATACATACATTAAAATTTTTATAATAATTAATAAAATAATGACAAAAAATATAAATAATAGTCAATGCTACTTTATATTAAATTGATTTTTATAGATATTCATATTACAGAGAATTCCATTAGTTTTATCACTTTCAGTGATAAAAATATATGATATATTATATTCAAAACAAAATGATTACATCAACTAAAATAACGTACAACAATAGTTTTATAAAAAAAAATATATATTTCATTTTAACTCAATTAGACACACCCTGACATAATTAATTCTCGACCAAAAAAAAAAAAAAAAAAAAAAAATGAAAAACACACCTTCATATATAATTTCATAAAATTTTATCGCTTAATAATATTGCGTAAAAGACATAAAAATATTATTGCGATCAAAAAAAAACAAAATCGCGAAATATAAAGCAAGTTGACTCGAATCTAATGCAACCTTGACGTTGAAGAAAAATACTATAGAAAAAAGGAATGCCACAGCACAGTGGCGAACTGAAAAAAAAAATCTCCAAGAAACAGATTATCTTTCGCCAACGTCGTTTTTTTTTCCTTATTCCGCACATTTTCTTTTTTTTTTATTCTTTGCTCGGTTCTTATCCTTCGGTATTTTATTTCGGCGTCGAAAAGAAGAAAACTCGGGAAATTGCTTTTTCGCCGAGTGGATTTGATGAAATGGAGCGAGTTACTTTTCCTTTTGACGAAACGACGCGAAATATCTCTAAATTGCAAGGCGGACGCCGAAAATTCGATTTTCGCTCAATAATGATAATAATAATAATGGCCGGTTGCGACGAAGACGATAATAAAAAAATAATAATAATAATGAGAATGATATTTTATAATGTCTTAATTAAAGATGTGGAGAAAAACGTCGAAAAAATGAACGTAATCTATGATGATTATTAAAAATAAATTAAATGAACAAATATTGAAAACGATAATATTATATGATCTTTATAAATATTGATAAAAGTATTCAGAAGTCAAACGATACAAGTGTGTCGTAAATTTTGTTCGATAAAGTACTGTTTTTTTTTTTAATGGTTCATCGTTAACTTGTTGCTCTTTCCGCTCGCATAAACCTCTGTCGATATTTAACTTGTATAATAAACCTTAAAAAATCTTATTAAAACTATTTATATTGATGTAAATTAAGTATATTTTTTTTAATATAAAAAAATAATTCTTATCGCATTTACAATAAATATTTGTATAATATCAACGATATAAAATTATATATATAATAAAAGAAAAATATATATAAAAAATTATATTTTAATTTATAATAAAATACAATCGTATTATGGAGAGCGAGTTCAAAGTTTTATTGAATAAATCAATTAAAAATATCATAGCATTAACGTACAAATATGTAAAGTATTTATATTTTATTTTATTTCGATTTATACAATGAAAAAATATTTAAAATCTTTTAAAGATCTAATAAAAAATATTATATGATTTGTTTATGTTACAAATTTTACTATGAATTTTATATTATATAATGTAAAATTGTAATAGAATTGTTTTTATTTTATGATGTAAAACTAATTACTATATTTTTCAATTAAATATAAAATAAATGTTAAATGGGTCAGAAATGACGACGTACATAAAATATTAATGTTGAATGAATATTGATTTCATTTTTGAAATGATTTAAATGAAAAATCAAATTTATTAACGCTTATCTTGATTATCGATTTTAATTAAATTATCAATCATTATATAATATAATCGACAAACTAATCAAAAAAATCTTAATTATAATAATATATAATATAAGTGATTTTAAAATTTCATTTTTAATATAAATATATTATATAAATTACATTTCTTTATGTATACCGTTTTTACATTCTAATAATAAAAACTAGTATATTTATCAGTTAAAATACAAGGAGAAAGCGATTAAAATATCATTATAAAACTCGTTAGCGTATATGACAATTGATTATCTGCATATAATATCTTAATTACATATGCAATAACATCAAAGGATAATTATTTATGAAAAATTACAAAGATTATTTTTAACAAAAAAAAAACAAATACTCTTAAATAGATTACTTCGATCACTTTCTTAACAACACAGTTAAAACAATTTTATACAAATATATATTTTTTCTAAATATAAACGACTTCTTTTATACGATATATATATATATATATATATATATATATATATCGTTTGAAAAAAATTATATAATAATAAATATACTAGAATTTTGGTGGCGAAACGTTTTATGTGCTCGCGCGAACCTAAACCTACCACATGTGGTCAATTGACCATTTTGAGCATTTTATTCTATTTTTGTTTGCAAAAAATCGGTATTGCACCGCCTTTCAATTATATACCTTTTATTATTTTGCACATATAATCTATTTAAAATTCAAAATGTCGTTTTAATGTTTATTTTTTTTTTTGTAAAAATAAAAAATCGACATTGATCTTGCCTACAGTGACCGGTCATTTGACCGCTTGAACATTTCTAGTCGTTTTTAATTATATTTTTTAAATTCTAATTTCGTCATGAAAACTCATTAAAGATTCGTTTATTTAGAAAAATTCTTTCCAAATTTAATGTATATTAAATCCGATTTGATAATAAAACGTTTATATGCCAGCAAAATTGTCGTATGTGCCATCTTTGGCACGCGTGCTAGAACTAGGACATCATCGAAAATATCGTTATATATAAAGCTAGGCACGTCACAAATTCGACTATATTGTGTTTTATACTTACATGTAACTCCTTTTTCCAGGTCTTCATAGAAGCCGCATAGTGCCAAATGATTGAGGGCAGACGGGGGTAAACGTCCTAAGGGTCCAGCCCTTCTCAACCTTTGGGCTATCAATTCGGCATCTCTAGCGTTTCTCTCTCCGGGTCTGCAGGGGTAATAAAAAAATATTAGCGTCATAAAACTGACATAAGGGCGCTTAAAATAACCCTATATTGACCAAATAGTATAAATATACACATCTGAACCGAAATAATTCAATTGTACGTTATATAAAAAAAAATTGATACATACAATATTAATGACGTAATATATTGTTGAATTAAATTAAATTATATATTTATATATAAAATTTATTCATCATTTCTTATTAAACTCTACATGAAACTCAAAATATTCACAAAATTAAAATTAAATGCAAAAAAAGTGTTTATAACTAATAAAAAAATACACATTCAATAAATTTTATGATTTGATTAATGCGGAAATTAATCATTCTTATCGTGGAAATCTATCATTGTTTGAAAATTATCTAATAAATTTATGGCTGCTTTACTTTATCTAACAATGTAATTTCACTCTAAACTAGCATAAAATATATTTACATTCTTATTGTTATTTCAATGAAAAAATAATTGATGTTTTTATTATGTTTTCGAAATTTTTTAATAGAATAATATTAATTTAATTTTTAGAGTCGAGTTGTCATTTTTATATTCAACAGATTTATAAATTATTCTAATGAATATAAGAAAAAAAAGTAATCTAAATTTAATAAAACAATAACATTATATTTTAAATTCAGAACCTAACAATTTGAACTTTGAAAAATATATAATAAAACTTGCAATTTTCTCATCACATTATCGTATAAATAATCATTTACTTCTCATAATTCGTCATTAATTAACCCGTTCGAAGAAAAGTATTAATAATTACGACATTCTATAGAATTACAACGTTTGATTCGTGTTTTTTTTTTCATTCTGAAAACGATTCCGATTATAATCTTTATAGTTCACCGCCATTAACAATAATATAATAATAGTAATATAATTAGGGGTAATTGAAACTTTTCATTGTCGTCGATCGCTTATCGTAAAATGAAAAGACCACACCTATACAAATTCCGAATGAAATGCGATATAAATATAGAAGATTTGTGCGAAAACGATTATTTCACATCGAGGTATTGCATTATAATTGTTTATAAATTAAAATTAAAAATGAGAATTATTACAATTTTGACCATTTTAAGCCTAGTAATTTTGGCACAATCAGGTAATTTTCGTCAAATAACAATATTTTATATATATAATATGATATTAAAATTATATAATACTATTATTTTATCTATTTATTTAAGCCATATTGACAAAAACGACCAACAGATTGATTATACCAACAATTGTTGGCGGTCAAAATGCAAGAATTGAAGATTTCAAATATATGGCTTCCTTATTGAAATATAGAATGCATCATTGCGGCGCTTCGATTCTTAGCAACACGTGGCTTTTAACTGCGGCCCATTGCTTTTACAGGTAATCAATAATATAAAACAATAAAAATATATTTATTAAAATCCAAGAGATTTTTTTTATCTTTCACATGCTTTTGTTAAGATCGCACTGTTTGTTTGTTTCTCCGGTATAAATCTTGTAATCGATATTTCGACGATTTCCTAATATTTAATTGAGCTATAAATTTGTATATTTGTTCATTATCGCTGACAATATATAAATCAATTAACAGATTTATCAATCATTTATTCAATTAGTGGCATATTTAAAATATGTGTCGGATCGAAGACTTATTAAATTATCAATTATCACCGATAAACCTTATAATTTATATTATATAAAAATATAATTATGAATAACGTTTTTCATTACTTTAACGAATACTTTTTTATTTGTACAAAATTTCCATTTCATTTTAATGTATTCAAAATGAATTCAATCGCAAACCAATATCGAAGTTTAATCATGGAAAACTTTCGTCTCGGTCGTTTTTTTTTTCTTCTTTTTTTTTAAACTAAGATTAATATCTTCGATTCTTTTATATTCCTTTTTTTTTCGTATTCGTCTCTATGTATTTTTCGTTCTAATTTCTAAAATCAATTTATTTCATGTGTTTTAGACAAGAAAATGATGAATATACCGTAAAAACCGGTACCGCAGACATGTTTGAGGGGGGCAAAATTTACGAATTGGAAAAATTCATAATGCACGAAAAATACGATGCCTCAACACAAGATAGTGACGTAGCACTGATAAAAGTAAGTTATTGTCATAACTATATATGGTAAATAACTCTAAAATTAAAATCGTACACAAATATATTTTAGTTAAAGGAAAGTATAATTTTCGATGAAAAAAATTTTCCACTTCCGATACCCAGCGAAAATTTTCGATTGCAAGATGGTGAACTTTCCACAGTAACTGGTTGGGGTCTCTTGAACGAAACCGGACCTTTATCGTATGAATTAAAAATGGTGCGTGTGCCTATTGTTGGTAGGGAAAGATGTGCGTCAATGTATCAAACATACGGAGGAAATGTTACGGAAACAATGATTTGCGCCGGACCTGATCAAGGACAAAAGGACGCCTGTCAGGTACATTTTCATTTGCATAATATCGACAACAGATGGCGTTGTGGCGTTACCGAATTAAATTTCATATAAAACATTTCAGGGAGATTCGGGAGGTCCTCTGGTCATCAGAGGAACCTTAGTCGGAGTCGTTTCTTGGGGAAGAGGCTGCGCTCGTGCAAATTCTCCCGGCGTATATTCAAACGTTCAATACTTCAGAGATTGGATCAACGAACATCTTAGAATAAAAGCTGTTAAGAAAACTATTGAAATAACCGATTTCAATGCCAATATATTACTTAACTATTTAGTATCTTAAATGAAATAAATCGACGTTTTTCATTTTTTCTTATAATTGATTAAAAATTTTATTTAAATATCAATTATTAAAATATAATATTGAAGTATAAAAAAACCTTTATATATAATAATAATATATGAAATTATATATTTATTTTATATAGCTTGAAAATACATTATATAATCATAAATAGAATGAACATTGTGTTTATTTTATTTTCAAACATTAACAACTGTATTGCGCATGAAATAAAAAAATAACAGAAGGAAAAATAAAGAGACATGACAAATTTATACGAAGAAAACTGAAATTAGTTGAGAACACGAGTATGCTCTTAAACTTTTCGACGCGAATTTTCCGCGAAAAGAATTTTCCTACGTGTCTCTAAAATTATGAGTTATAATAGTGAAAAAGGGAAAAATCCACTGTGACACGTTTCTTTTTATGCTTTTTATTTTTTTTTCTTGAACGTATTGTCAAACAGCTCCGATTTTGAAATGAGCAAAAAAAATGGTCACACTACAAGATTTTTCATTGTAAATATAGTCAAGAACTTTTTGAGTATTTTATTGTAATTTTTATTATGTCTTTGTATAGTTTAGTTTGAAAATGAAGATGAAGATGACAATTGAGATTTTTATATATTAGTCATAAATGAATAAACATATAAATTAATAATGAAAATCTTAATGAACAACAAATATCATCAAACAAATTATAATATTGAACGTCAATAAAATACCGCTATACATATATTCAATGAAATATAAAGTATTAATTAATATAAAATACGGTAAATCGTGAATCAATCGATTCATTTGAATCTTGGTACGTTTTCCTTAATTAATGAAAAATTTTAGAAATTTCAAACTCGTCAAAATTAAAACGATATTATGCGGGTCATTATAGTGTATGACATTAAGAAAGAAAAAAAACCAGTCTTATTGAAATTAAAACACGAAACATGCAATTAAATTGTACGTGCATGACGATAAAAATAATACGATAAAAGCATGACAGAGCATAAACATTTTTTCATCATTTTGTATAAAAATTTAATGACATATTATATATAAACTGAAAATATGCATATGTTTTAAAAAAATACATGTGTCAAAAAAATGTTGTCGACACCTTCCAATCTGTATTATAAACATTGCGCAATCGCCGTTTACCAGCATACTACAGTTTTGTCACGACTAATATAAATATAATACATATTTTTTATTTATATTTTATACAATTATGATTATCATCGGGAAAATAATTATCTTCTGTGTGTATCTAACCGTTATTGCCAGGGGTAAGTTCAATATGAATCGTTCGTTTATCATTTATCCTGCATTTATAAATATATGTTAAATTATATTTTACAATGAAATATATGTATATTGTTCAATTATATATTTAAAAAAATAATAATAATTTAAATAATATATATTCTTATTAATATATGCCCTTTCTAAAGTGCGATATATAGTATAAATTAATTCACTAAAAAGTTAAAAATGAAAATATATTCGTACATAGATAATTTTAATTTCTATAAAATGTATTAATGTTTTTAATTCACTAAAAGAATCAAATTGCAATTAAATATATTATTTGCAATGAAGACAACAATTTGATATAAAAATTTATTGAAATATATTTTTTAATATTATCTATATTTTTCTGAATAAATGTGTATATTTAAAAAAATAATAATTATAAAGAAATCCAATATTTTTTTTCAGTTCATATATGAAACATATCATATCTCGATTAATTGATTTCAGGAAACCGTATAAAAAGAGTCGTCGGAGGAACAGAAGTAAATATAAATGAAGCACCATATGTGGTAAACACGAAAATCATTCGTTCTAATTTTCCAAAACCAAAATAGACAAAAAAAAATACAATAATAATTTTCTTCTTAAAAAAAAGGCATCACTGGAACATAAAGGCTTTCAAATGTGCGGCGCCGCAATATTAAACGAAAATTGGATTCTAACATCGGCTCACTGTTTCGACTCCAGCTTTCGCATCAATCAATCGAGAATCAGAACCGGATCCGATTTACGTCAGAAGGGTGGTAACGAACATGAACCGTTGATCGTGTTCAAATATCCAACGTTCACCGTGACCGACGTGAACAATGACGCCGCTTTAATTCAGGTACATTCAATTTGCATACCCGATGCGTCTCTGTGCAACAACGACCAATTGTACACGCTTACGATTCATCATCATATATATGCACTCTTGATATATGAATATTTATATACACTTCAAAATTGTATCCATATATATATATATATATATATATATATATATATATATATATATATATATATATATATATATATATGTGTGTGTGTGTGTGTGTGTGTGTGTGTGTGTGTGTGTGTTATGCGATAACAATGCATAACATACTATTGTGATCAAAAAGTAAGGTGAAATTGTCATTTAAAACTTTAGGCCATTAGGAAGGCAGGTAAATTGTAATTTTTTTCTTATAACATTAGCCAAGCGTCTGTTTGTCAAAAGGTTTAATTATCTCCAAATTACACGTGTCTTGGTTCCTTCATCATAATAATGTCATATTGCTTTGGTTCTTCGCGACATTTTTGTCAAAAACTCGACCCATATTGTTCCGCAACCACCGTATTCGCCTGATTTGGCTCCGTGCGATTTCTGACTATTCAGCAAATTTAAAAGATCATTCTGACTATTCAGCAAATTTGAAGAGATAAAAACCGAATCGAAGAAGGTTTTGAAGGCAATACCGGAAAAAGACTATTCCGACTGTTTCGAGAACTGGAAAAAGCGTTGGTAAAAGTGCATTTTATCAGACGGGGATTACTTTGAAGAGGATGAAATTGATTTGAAAGAATAAATAAAAAACATTTTTAATTCACCTTACTATTTAATATATTACGATTTCGAAAATTGCGACAGACCCTCCTATAACGAGGTATTATTAAAACGCGATTTTCAAAAAAAAATTGTCTTAATATTAATGAATACAATATTTCGGATGTAAATTATAAACGAATGTATAATTAATATATCGTTTACTTACTGCATATGTAATTAAACAACCTCATATTATTTTTCTAAATATATCGTATATTTAAAAGCGGTTTAGTACCATATATAAATTGGACTATTAATAAAATTTTAAACGGTATTGGTAATTAAAAATATAAATAGGTTAAACGATTGCTAATATTTATTTAGAACAAAATAAACCACTAATTAAGATATTCATCTATTGCATTATTTTAAATATTAAAATGAATTTTTAAGATTGTATCATATCATAAAAATTTTATCTATTATGGAAATTTAATAATTTGAACATTATTATTTTAATATATATATATATATATATATATATATAAATATATATATATATCTATATATAAATATATTGTATCAAAATATTGTAAGAACTATTTTATAATACTATAAAATAATGGGACCATTAGTAAATTTAACTATCTAGAAGCATTTAATTTAAGCTCTTAAGCTCCATTTAAAGTGTTTATAACACTTATAAAACAACGAAATCCAGACAAAATTGCCCATACAATTTACGATTTTCCTTGTTGGAAAACTCTAACTGAAGTCGTTATTATGATAAATTGCAACAAAAAAAAAAACATTTTACAGCGTTTTTAAACTATCCACGAAAAACTATATTTTTTAATTACGTACAACTAAAATATAATGAAATTTTAAATGACAATATTAACACAACTATTTACATTTGATATATATATTTTTATAGTATAAAAATAAGTTGTTAGAAAGCAGAATACATCTGAAAATTGACTTTTAAACCTTTATCCATACAATAAATACATTCTTGACCTCAGAGAACAAACGGCGCGCTCGTTTGAAACATTAAAACCTTCGCTATCACAATAAAACACGAACGTTTTTATACATTTTACGCGTTTTTCAGATTGCTGAACCGCTGAATTTCAGCTCTAATGTTGCACCGATAAAGTTGCCAGATTTCGAAGATAGGCCTCGGGTCGGTGATTCTTTGACCGTTTTCGGCTGGGGTTACACCAGAGTAAGTGGTCGTTTCACGAAATGTTCTTCTATTTTTTTTTCTTCTTTTTCCTGTGTACCAAACACTTGAAATCGTAAAGTTTTTTTTTTGTTTGATTCAAGGAAAAAGGCGATCCTTCGGAACGTTTGAGAAGCGTAAACTTGCCGGTTTATTCGCAGGAAAGATGCCGAAATATATATAACAACACGCTAAAAGTCACATCGCATATGATTTGTTTGGGATATGAAGACGGTGGAAAGGATGCTTGTATTGTGAGATTTTATATATATATATATATATATATATATATATATATATATATATATATATATATTCATACTATATTTTATTTATACTATTTTTAAAATAATTTAAATCGACTCCATATAAAAAAGCGATATAAATACGATTTTAATAAAAAAAATCAGTAAACTTTCACAATTATGGAATTATATATGTCTTAAAAAAATAATCCAAAATCATAAAAGTTAATTAATATTATGGATAAACGTGAGCTTGAATATTATCAAACGGAAGCAAAGATTATATTGTCAAATTAAACGTAGTTCATTGATTTAAAATACTTATATAAAAATATTTAATAAATGAATTTAGCTTGATTATAATTTTTGGAAGATTAATTTTTTTTTATATAATCCGAACTAAAATTTTTCACGTTAAATGAAAAAATACTGAAAAAAAAGAAAATAAACTTCATATCGTTTATTTATTTTTTCCGAGTGTATCATAGAGAAGCGTACTTTTAGATGCTTCACATTTCAAATACTTGACCTTAAGTCAAATATTTTCAAGAGAAAAATCTTATCCATATCAAATATTTATACACAATCGTAAAACTTTTCATAATAATGATAAAATATCGCATTTCTGAATAAACGCACATATTTAAGATATATTCCAATATATCTACAAATACTTTTGTCAACTTTGTTATCTATCATAATATTGTAAACATGTTACATTTTAAAAATAGATATCATCAGAATACTAGATATTTTATTAATTTATAAAATAATATAAAAAATAAAAATTATATGATACATTATTTAACTGAGATATTTAAACAATATAGCATTAACAAAATTATAAATTTTTATTAGTTAATCCCTAATAATTTTGTGATAAATGATGCTATTTAAATATCGTTTAGAATTTATTATCAAATTTTCCCAAATCATGATATTTTTTCAATTTTTCCAAAATCATGATATTTATATTGACTATGTAACATAATTTGTACAATACATAAATTTAAGCACCGCCATTCATTTTCACAACATAATCACATTAAAACGATATACGGTCGAAATACCATAAAAAAAACATGTTTCCAATCCGTATCGACTAGATTATATCAGTAAAAGTTTAGTAGTTTGAATCGAAACCAAAACAGTTTAATCGAAAACTTTGAAACTAAGAAAATCGTTCGATAGTGAAGAAAATCCTTTTATGTGACAACTTTTCGTTCGCCTGTTGAGTGTCGTAAATTTGAAAACTTTAACGGTTCGCGGGTTTCGCTACGGCGATTCGCTCTCTATTTTTATTTAACCCTTTAATGAAACGATAATCTTTCGATTAAGATTAATTTAATATTTTTTTTTTCAGCTGGATTCCGGTGGACCGCTAGTTAAAAACGGAACCCTCTACGGACTTGTCAGTTGGGGTTTTGGATGTGCAAGACCCCATCGACCCGGAGTTTACACCGATTTAACAAGACCAAATATATTGGAATGGATTAAAAATATGATTGAATACAAATTTACACTGAAAACTTTAAATTAGTATCATTTTTATCCAGAATTTTTGACGAATAACGAAATTATAAACGACATGTAATAAATGAACGACATTATTTTTGAGTTCACTAATTACTAAACAATACAATTTTCAATGGATGTCGAATATTTAATGAAAATTTTAATCACACTTATATACTTAAATATAAAAATCGAATCACAATTAATAAATTTTCAATACAACTTATCCGCAATAAAACATAAATTTCGTTCAAATTACATATGAAATTACTGATAAACCCACATATAATGATAAAATAAACGATCTCACTAAGAAATTAATGAATCATCTATCGTATGAAACATATTGATTTTCACGAGACAATAATTTAGATAGATGCTAATTAATGATCGAATTTAAAAAAAAATCATATAAATAAATGTCGTCTAATATTCCTTAATTTAAAGTGTATCACAAATTCATAGCGTTCAGTTCTTATCAATAAAATGAATATTCATATTATTCATTCAATATTTATAGTTCTTTTGAGTTTATTATTTACGGTGAATGGTATGTCAAAGTATTATATTTAATTATAATACAGTGATAATTATTTTTTTTTATTATTTACAGGTGGTGAAAGGCATAAAAGAATCGTTGGAGGCGATATTGCAAATATTCAAGATGCACCCTTTTCGGTATTATTTATTTATAAAAAAATATTGTATTTAGATAAAATTTTAATCTTTATTTCATATTATAGATAGCTTTAGAATATTTAGATCGTCATATATGTGGAGGTGCAATTTTAACCGAAAAATGGACTATAACCGCAGCCCATTGTTTTGGAAAAATATTTCTACAATCACAAGCCATAATAAGAATTGGTTCCAATTTTAGACGAACTGGTGGAACTGAACATTCATTAAGAGAATTAATAAAGCATCCAGATTTTGTTCTCAATGTAAACGATAATGATGTTGCATTAATGCAGGTATTAAAATTACAACAATATGTTTTTTTTTTTGAATTTGGTATATTAATTATTTTTTTCATTAAAAGATTTATCCACATATAACATATTCGAATACAGCTAGACCTATAGCATTACCACAATTATATGTGAGACCACAAGTCGGAGATTATGTGACTGTATATGGATGGGGTTATACTATGGTATATTTGTAATTAATAAATTGTATTTTTTTTCAAAGATTTGTATTGTAAAAAAAATACATTTTAGGAATCTGGTAATCCATCGAGTAATCTTCGTTCGGTAACATTACCAGTATTTCCACAGGAAGAATGTACTAATATTTATCAGTCAATTTTAAATGTTACTTGGCAAATGTTATGTGCTGGATATAGAGAAGGAGGAAGAGATGCATGTGTGGTAAGAAAAAAAAATTTTTTTTAATTAGGCACTTTTTGAACATTTTTTTTTACTAAAAAAACATTATTTTTAGTTGGATTCGGGAGGTCCATTAGTATGGAGAGGCGTTTTACAAGGTTTAGTATCCTGGGGATACGGATGTGCAAGATCCTTACGTCCTGGAGTATATTCAGATTTATCCTCGCCAAAAATTCAAAACTGGATTATGTCAATTATAACGCGATATTAATGAAAATCTAATGAATATTTTATAAAAATAATAAACATGATAAAAAATAAATATCATATTAAATCTATCGTAATTGGAAATTACGTTTAGAAAGATAAGATTATTTCACTAGATTAGTTCATCTATTGTATATATTTAATTTAATTTATTTTGTAAATATATATATTTAATTTAATTGAAATATTTTTTTTTCTCAAAATAGATATGAAAGTATTTTTTTAAGAAAAACATGAACACGCTAAAACTGAGAATAATGATTATCCAATATTATTTTGGATAAAAGAGAAAAAAAAATATTAATTAAAAATAAAATAAAAATATACGGTATATTGAATTAAGAAATTCCGATGATATATTTATTTTTATTCAACAAATTTAATATATAAACTTAAACACCTTCAAAATAAATGTGTCATATTGGAAAAAAACACTTATGATAGATAACTAAGCAAATAACTTTAGATTTACCAAGAAATCATAATAATTTTGGTTAAAGAATTTATATAGTAATTTTTCATAATTCCTATATAAACGATTAAAATAAGAATTTTTTAACAATAAAGAAAACAGTGTGGAATTTCCGGATTATATTAAAAAAAACTAAAAACAATGAACGATGAAAGATTTTAATCGACTAATCAAAGATAAGCTTATCTTAGTATTACCCAATTCATATATAATTAACTACCAGTTATTCGACAATCAGTGTTGTATTTATTTTCACGAAAAACACTCACAAAATGGTTCGGATATATTTTTTAACGATAGTACTAATTACTTTACAAAGTGTAACCTCATGTGAGTACATATTATATATATATATATATAAGTGAATAACATATTGAGTATTTAATTATGAAAACTTTTCGGAAAATTTGTGTTTTCTAAATTCAAATTCCAGTTCCAAATTTATTCTATCGTCGAAATGATGATTATAGAATTGTGGGCGGTAAAAATACAACAATAGACAAACATCCACATATGGTAACATTCAATAATAATTCAAACGCTTTATAAATAGTATTACATGAGATTTATTTTAAAATTAATAAGAGCAAATATTTATTTTCATTGGACAAAATCAGCTATCTCTTCAATACTTTAGCAATCATATGTGCGGAGCATCAGTATTAAACAAAGACTGGGCTTTGACCGCGGCCCACTGCTTCGGAGCCACTGATCCACTTATGGATTTTCTAACTGTAAGAGCAGCAACTTCATTTCATAGAATTGGAGGAGTTCAATATCTTATTAAAAGAATTATTCGTCACGAAGAATATTCTGGATATAATAATGATATCGCTCTATTAGAGGTTAGTAAGATATTTTTACACATAATATAAAAATCAAATTATAATAATAACACTATTAAATTTTAGCTTAAAGAACCTTTTGAATTTGGAGAATTAATACAACCTATAAAAATACCAGAACAAGACCAATTTTTCCTACCAGGATCCTTAGCAATTGCAACGGGATGGGGAAAAACAGAAGTACATATATATAATATCAATAATTTATTACAATTGTCTAATATAATTTAATCACATTTTTATATACAAATTTTAGTATGAAGATTATTTATCAGAACAATTACAGGAAGTAAACTTGTTTACAGTTTCGCATGAAATTTGCTCTGAACTTTACACGGATAATTTTAATTCTAATATGATATGTGCTCATTATCCTTTAGGAGGAAAGGATTCGTGCACGGTAATTATTATATATTTTTAATATTTAAAAAAATATTATTATTATTATAATAAAATTTTCAATCTATAAAAAAAACATTATTTTGAATTACTTGTTATATATTATTTTCAGAGCGATTCCGGTGGTCCTTTGGTCGTTGGGGACACACAAATCGGCATTGTATCCTGGGGTCCTACACCTTGCGGTGATCCCATATATCCAGGTGTCTACACGAAACTGTCCAGTTTTTCAACATGGATATATCGTCACACGGGGATTTACTAAAATTTCTGTTTTTTTTTTGTTTTTTCTTCATTTTTTTTTTATAAAAAAATAAAATTCTAGTATACGTATTTATATATGAAATTTTCATCGCGCATAAAATTGTCCTTGTGTCTGTCCGTATGTATGTGCATAATGTATGAGATGCTTCGAAAATGTGTATTTTATACGTCCCCTAAGGGATGACAACGACATGGTACAGGACGAAATGAAAAATAATATTCTTGTCTTCGGTAGCAATCGTTGTATCCAAAGCGAAATTATTCCGTTGGGGGGTTTACTTTAATACTTTCGGTTGGAAAAAAAAATATAAAACGAAGCATCGACTTGAATTGCCGTATCTAAAATAAATAAAATGGAAAATTAATACGCGAAACGTGCCCGTATTAATACATATAGAATACACCAGATATTCTGGACAAATATAAAATGAAATTTTATTATATTTATATCATTTTCAATAAAATAAATCTTGTTTCAATTTATTACTATATAAATGTTTAAAAATAATATGATATAAAAAATAAAACCGTAGTCAAAAATCAGAACTCCAACTCTAGAAATTTGAACCCTATCTCACATTAGCCGGATCATTGTCGACATGTAAACTTTCCGGGATTTTCCGGCTTTATTTAAACGAACTGCTCTTATACACACGCCATAATAATAAGTGAGTAATCAACGTTATGGTTCTCAAACCGTACAATATTCATTTACTAAGTTGTCGTGAGAATATGCGAACTTATTATCGGTCATTACGACGAAACGTCCGTCGAGTGTGAATTTTCCTCGCAATAGCACAAAGGGAAACGTCGTGAGTGGTATATTTTCTTCCGCGTGCTTTCCACGAAAATTTAATTAAAACAAGTCTTGAACATTTGTGCATGCTTCAAATATAGGAATACGTATAACATTCGGTTTCAGCAAAGAGAATTGTACGACTACTAAGGGAAAACTTTGACTGCACAAATTTTCGCTGAATTTTCCGACGATTAAGCAAAGTTTCCCACCTCACACTCCAATCGTTCGTTTTATCGAGAGTGAAAAAAAAATATAAAAGATTAGTAGATCGCATACGTTTTTATTTTGACTATTCGTTTTCAGCCGTTTCTTTTTATTTTACGTAAACACAATGAAAAACAAAGAGATTTTTCCTTAGGCAACGTGTACCGATCACGTCGGACACGAACAAATCGAATCTTTGTTTGAGTTTTTCCTCAGTTTTCTTTTACTACGTTTTCGTTTTTCGTATTCATGGTATATATAACAATCAATATAAAACTGCACGTGTTTTACCTGTATCGTTTAAAACACAAAATGATGAAAAATAGAGGTATCCTATTTTTTTCATTATTTGTAAAACGTTTAAAATCAAATTTCGTGTTATATATATTTATATACTTATTATTAAATATATGAATAAAAAATATTTAATCCAATACACAAATTTATTATACAAAATATGGATTATCAATATTATTATACGAAAAAAAATGTTTTTCAACGATATTTATAAGTATGTTTAAAAAAAGCATCATATTAGAGAACAGAGATAAAAAAAAAGGCAGACGGAAAATATGACGGTACGCTGCGGAAAATTTCTCGCTTAGAATTTTCCGGGGCATCATTATATGAAAAAGTTCGCGCAATATACGTACATAGTTTAATTGGCATCATAAGAAAACTATTTTAAACGTTCACAATATATACGCTTTCAAACTTTAGTTATAAACGTATTGTATATATATATTTTCAACATAACTCATCACAGAATTAAATAATATATATTTTATAAAATATTTCTAATACTAGTAATATATATTTTAGATTCTAAAGAAATATTTTCAAAGTTGTAGTTGTGCATATTATTGATGAATACTATATAGAAATAAATACAATAGTCATGTTTAAGAAATATATAAATTCAAATATCTCTCAGATTTCAATTTTAGAATACAATTACAAATGAAAGCTTTATTATTATTATACGTTTATGCTTGAATTTAATTTGAACGTCACTTGAAATGAGAAAAAGAACGAAGAAATGAAAATGTTTACTCGACGATAAATAGCTTTAAAAAAAATTCTCCATGCGATTATACGAACGTGTTCTCTTATATATAATATATAAAAGATATATACAGGCGGTGCGAAAGTAATATGCGAGATTTTCATTTTTATTCGAAGATTTTCGATGGCAAAAGTGATCGTCTATTCATAACATACGGATGAAATGTTCGGGTTTATCCTCGGATTCCAGACCTTTGAAGAGCAGCATTCGAATCGGGAGACTGGAAAAAATGTATAGAAAACGCACAGAAATGCCTTATTTTCTTTCTTCTTTTTTTTTACTCTCCTTTTGGTCGTTTTTCCCTTTTTTTCGGGGGCATCCTTTTCGTCGTCTGTTGTCCCCTTTTCAACATTTTTTTTTTGACGAATAAAAGCTAATATCACATTCTTGACCGCACGCACATACACACACTTTTTAGAAAATTTTCACATGCTCAAGTATTGACTATTGAATGACGATCCGAAATTAAATACAAGTCAAACATTTGCTAAAACTCGTATATAAAAAAAAATAAATCCGACATTAGATCCAAATCTAAATCAAAGCCTAATGATTATTAATATAATATAAAATCGAAAATTAATATACGAAATGTTTAAAAAAACTGAACAAAACTATAAAATATTTTGAACTAGTGTCTATAAAAACTTTCAACAGTTAAAATACCATATATAATATTGGAAAAATACGCTTTCACCCTTATCTAACATTGACACCCCTTTCTTATCATTCGAAACAGACTGTCCGAGTTAAAAGAAAAATATCAAAAAAAAAAATTTTTTTTCCTGTAAAACGACAACGTTCACATTCAACGACACCCTTGCCACTTGTTGAGCTTTGAAAGCTATGAAAAGAAATAAAAAAAAATCTTGGCGAGAATAACGAAAGAAAGCTCCAACACTTAAACGAAATTACGAACGACGTTTCTTTCGAATTGCGATGTCTTCAACGTCGAAAACACGAATTATAGAATTACGTTTTGTTTTACGTCGCTTTTTATTTTTATTTTTTTATCCTCCCATTTCAGCTTTCGTTTAATAGCAATAAGTCTTTATTCCACGTTTTTTTTTTTGTAATATTTTTTTTTCTAAATATTCGAAACCGAATATATCGTGTAACATTATTAATCGAATGTGAGTTATTTTACAATATTGTCACAAAATGTTTAAAACTTTTATAAAATAAAAATAAAATATTTATAATATTACCATTTAAATTCAGTGGAAATTCTAGTTATTAATATACTTTTAATATCGTGTTTGACTGAAATATATGTTCAATACGTGAAAAATGTGAAAATAGCATTATATAAAAAATGTCCTAATGTCAATAAAAATCAAATGTACAGAAAGTATTTGTAGAAAATTTATTGTATTACATATTTTACTATAGAAAATAATTCAAATACTGTTTTTGTCTATTCAGTATTCCATGTTATTTTTGCCTTTGCTTTTCTAAATATAATGTATTATTGATTATAAATATTTTTTATAAATATCAAAGAAAATATCATTCATATTGTTATTTTTCTAATTATAATATATAAAAATACTTAAAATAATCTATGAAAATATATATATATATATATATATATATATATATATATATATATATATATATATTATATAATTAGTTCATAAATAATAGAAATTAATAATAACTTATAATGATAGTAATAAAAACTTTGGGTTAAAATAAAAGTTAACTAATTACTCTAAATTTCAAGTTTAATTTAAAAAAATAAATTTAATCATCAT
This sequence comes from Leptonema lineaticorne, assembly GCA_024500535.1. Classification (NCBI taxonomy): domain Eukaryota; kingdom Metazoa; phylum Arthropoda; class Insecta; order Trichoptera; family Hydropsychidae; genus Leptonema; species Leptonema lineaticorne. The sequence continues at coordinate 12,465,300 of JANIJI010000017.1, forward strand.
TATTGATGAGAATAAATCTTTTTTTTGACTCTTCCATTAATCACTTCTTTATTGAACACTTTTCTATCTAATTCCAAAATTAATATTTTGTTGATTTAAATTAAATAGTTATAAACTGCGTTAAATTTAATTTCTGATCATTATTTTTAAATTAATATAAATATAAAAAATAAACTGTATTATTCATTATATTTATTAAAAAAATGATAATTATGAAAAAAATCTTCATAAAAATAATTAATATTAGTGACATCTATGATTTATTAATATGACTAATAATTTTCAATACTAATATACAAAAAAAAACTATATTTATGTGTTATTAATATAACTATATATAATTTTTTAACTACGTATGATTTTTTTTAATTCTAATTTATTAAAAACATTTTTGTTTTCATTCAAACATATTTTATTAAAAAATAAATAAATAAACAGTTCAATGTGGTTAAAAATAATATGTATAATTGAGTTTAGTTTTATATATAATCATCTACAATGAAAAATCTTAGATTAAGAAATATATATATTTGTCAATTTTGACCGTGAAAAGCGACGTATTTGAACGAAATAACGTTTAACATTTGACAATCGTTCTGAAAATATTCATATGGCAAAACAACAGAATGTAGTTAATTCAATTTCGACATTTCTGAAAACGAGCCAGTAAACTGAATTATTTAATTCAGACATTCGTATGCTTATTCTAACGCACGAAATGCGAACAAATAATATTTAACGGCTTTATGTTTTATTTTTTGCATATATTCCCTGTTCGTTTCGCATTATATTAGATAAGAGTGTCGTATAATTATAATTGACAACTGAAATATTCGCCATATTCAATTACTGGATATTTATGTATATATAAATATATTAAAAATAGTAAAAAAAATCGGACGTACTTCATCATTCATTATCCCTTTTGGAAAAAATGATCATCAAAAATGTAATTAATCAGAAAAAATCAATATATGATAAAAAGAACAAAAATTTTATATGAAACTTAATGTGAAAAAATGTATATATAATTGTAAAAAAAACACTAATATATATTGTTAATATTTGTATGTTTTTAAAAAGTGTTGTTAAAATAAATATAAAAATGTACTATTTTATCGAATACATATAAAATATAGATCGTGTTTATTTTAATGATTGAATAACTCTAAAATACAATAATTAAATCTATAATTAATATTTATATAATAGAATAAGTTTTCTAGATAGTGATTATGAAAAATATTTTTACTATAATAAAAAATGAATATCAAAAATCGACAAAATATATTAATATAATAATTTATAAAAAATATACATTTAACATTAATAAAATACATTTATAAGTATTTTAATAATGATAAATGATAATATATATAATATAAATAGATCATTTGATAACTGTTACATTATATTCATCATTATATATGTAAGAGAATGTATACAAAAGATAATTAAATTCTTCACCAAATAGAATGAAAATGTAAATATAACAAAATACATATATTTTAGTACTAATAAATTCTTAGAATTTAAATTAATTTCAGCGATTCGCATATAATGAGGTCGCGCCTAGATGTTATTATTTAAATGATATGTGAGCATTAATGGAAATTATTACTAGCAATTTCTGAATTATACTTCGCTCTCTCTTTACATATATAGAGAGAAAATTACGTTTACGAAATATATCCCACGTTCTCAAACATTATAACGACTACAATTTATAATAAGAATCCATCAAAACTGCCGACTCAGTCTCAAAATATATTTTATATATAAGTAAAAAAAAATAAGAAAATGCAGTGACATGTCAAATCCTTCGATAAAAAAGATGAGATTATACTTAATGTCGACAATTCATCTCGCATCCTTCATATAATATATTGCTGAATCATTTTTTTTTCCTTCAAAAAATAAAATATAAAATATATTAATTCTATAAAAATTGATAAAATCGTTATTATTATATTTATTTGAATTACATCTTTTTTTATTATCATCTATACTTTACCTATTATTCCTTTATATTCAAAATATTGCGAAATTGGAATTTATAAAAATCATAATTTTCAATTTAGAAACGAGTATTTATTTCAATATTATTTACAAACAGCAATATAATTAACTTTAACTTAACAATGAAAGTTTTTGAATACGCCTATGTAAATATAAAATCTCAATTGTGGGCGAATATATTGTATAATAATGGTTCATATTGCTGAATCTCACCTGTAATTAAAATCATTGATATTTAAACTTTATTCTAATAATAAAATAATTATATATATATATATATATATATATATATATATATATATATAATATATATAAGTTCGATATTTCAATTTTCCAATAAATCTAGACCAACAATAATATTTCAACGGTACTACAAGTCAAGTATAATGCGACCATTTGAAAACCGATGGTATTTATATCTTAGAATTTACGTAATATATCTAGTATAGACTTAGTCGATCTCGTATTGAACTCGATATATCGTCTTACTTGGAATACGCGATTCCATGTCGACGACTTCTCATATTTCTAAACTTCACCGTGGTTCGATTATCAGAAAATTCCCCACACATACACACAATATGGATAGTCTTCGACGAACTTTCCATAATATTTATTTAATATAAAATGATAAAACTTTATCAATATTTGTGATGGTGAAAGCGTAAAAATGCGCGCATTATTATTATACTTATAATTTTCTGACATGTTCAGTTAATAAAAGTAAGTAAATAAATATAAAAGTACATATTGTAAAATTTCATTTAAAAATAATATAAAATAAATAATGATGACAATATTTTCATTTCGTTTATAAATCGTGAACTTTTTTTTTGTAGTGCCAAAGTAATAATAACTAGCCGGGCTGTCGTTCTGGTTGAATATTTGATCTCCTACTAACAATGATAGTAATACATAGTAATTTATCAATGTCTAGTAAACTTCGGTCACGTGTACATAGGTATAATAAATAAATATAATATCTGAGTGAAAAAAAAACACATAGAAAAACGAATGAAAATAAGGTTGAATACACTTCTTCGTGTTCGCACGTCATGAACAATAAAGAGATAATTAATTTCGATCATAAAAATGACGAATGAAATGTAACAATGTCAAAATATTAAATAAATACAAATGTGAATCTAAATTGAAAATAAATAATGTATATATTTGATTTTGATAAATAAATAAATTAATAATTAAAATATTGCAAGAACTAAATTAATATTGAAATATAATAGCAACCACATCAATGTTGAAATATTCGTTGATTGGTTTCACTATTAAATTCTCATACAAATTAAATATATAAAGGTTCAATCTTTAAATAATTTGCTTTAAAATGAATATATAATATAATGATTTATTATAAAATAAATATAGTTTATAATTCTTAGTTAAAAATTTATATAATACTGAGAAAACATATATATTGACATTTTTTTTTTTTTTTGAAAACAAACTATTTTAGTATATTTCTAATTCAGAATTTGATATAAACATTAATTTATCATCTTTGATACATTAAAAATAGTTTTGAATATATTTAAAACAGTGATAAACAATACATTAATGATATAAGAAAAAAGTAAATCACTTCAAAAAAAATTTTACATATTACAAAATCGATTTCATAATAAAATTACTTTAAAAATCGTAATAAAAAAAACAAATATACTTTATATTATAAGAATTTTTAAAGTATTCTTACATTTATCGTGTAAATTCACTTCGAACGTGTATAAAGTCTCGCGCAAACAAACCGTGAAATTAATCGGAAAACAGCCCCTTATTCTTACCACCGGTTAAGATTAAAAAATTTCATTCACCTAACATTTAATTTATTACTTCAACCCCCCCCCCCACACACACACACACACACCAACCTTCTATACGAGACGACATGACGTATTTCATTTTAATATTGACGTCGTCGAGTATCATTTTGCACCGACCAGCCGACGAATTTCATTATAACGACAAAGATGAGTCCTCTCTTCGCTAAAAAAAAAAATGGAACCGCGAACCGGAAGAACGAGCGGTGAGACGAAGTGCAGGGGGGGGGTGAAAGCGAGGAAAAACTCGCCGAGAAAATTGAATAAATATTTAATGAGGGCGAAACCCCAAATTAGTAATTTAAAAATTAAATTTCTACGAGCGAAATGACGCGAAAAAAAAGCAAATAAATAAACGAGGCCGAATACTGTTATTTTATTTTTTTTAATGGTAATTTTTGACGGAAGAACGACAAAGAGGTGCTCTCGAATTTCTAAAACTCAATTTACGACGTAATTTTATTTTATATGCGTGTGCGAAAAATATATCATAAATTCATACATTTTCACAGATATTAAATATATTAATAATTAACGATATAAAAATTATGGCGAATTTGTCGATCATCTCTATATAAATAATAGCAAAATTGCTTTTATATATATATATATATATATATATATATATATATTGTAATATTTATATCGACAGCTGAATTGAATTGATGGTTTGTTTTTGAAATGTACAAAATTAATAATAATTTCGAGTCAATTATTTCATTTAATTTAGTATCGCTCAGAAACATTACGAAATGTAAACGACAATAATAATATAGAAATTTTATTTATCATAATTTATGATATTGAATTTTATCATAGAATTTAATAAATATCGTATACTCTACTAATATGAAAATAAAATAAAAATTTGGGAAGTGTTTTTCAATATCCAAAAAGCCAATATAATATGCAAAATATATCGTGTGATCCATCAGTTTTACATATTTGAAATGTATGTGCAAATAATATATTTATATTTTATACATAAATTTGACATTCAATTTATTGTTTTTCTTTTCATTTTTAAATTTGACATGTCGACATCCGATCATGTCAAATTCAATAATAAGTTAAAATATATATCTTGATCAAATACAATATTACGTTTAAAAAACATCTTGAAATATTAATATTCAATATACAATATATTAAACAAATTATATATTAATATTTTTTTTAATTCTTCAATATTCATTCAAATTAATAAAATATATATTCTATATATGAAAAATTATCTTATTATGTTCCAAAATTATCATTTAATCCATTACATCATTTTATATATCTAATTTAAAATAGAAAAAATAACACAATTTTCATTCACATACATACAAAAATTGTAAATAACTATTTTAAATACAATTAAAATATATACTATTTCCACGATAAATAATAATATTATTCGAATTACAGATGTTTTAATTCACAACACGTTCCCATATATTAATTAATCATGAATTTTAAACATAATTGCGATTCGCAATCCGCACAAAAGTAATGAGAAAATAAAATATGCGCAGTGCATTATTGTTTCGCCGATTTTAAATCTCCGCCAAAAATCGCCGCTTTCCAAACATCGTTAAATAATTAACACGAAAATTGTACTATTTCTCTACTTCTATAACATTGTAAACGATAACAAAAATTAATGCAAATTTGTAAGCATCGACATTGAAAAATTTCTATGATTTATAAAAAAAAATCCCACGTTAATTTTCTATGAAATGATTTGTATTTTTTCTCTATATATATGTGTGTATGTGTGTGTGTGCAAAATAAATTAGATAAAAAGATAAAATGAGAACTTTTTGCAGGAAAATGTCTTCCGTGTTCAAATTAACGACGAAATAAATCGCGACGAGATTTTCTTTCTCGTTAAGAAAATATCGGATAATAATGATAACGTATCATAAAAACGTAAGAATAATGATAATAATAATAAGTAGAACATCTGTAGAAAAAAAAATGGATTTCCGACGAAAAGAATTTTCTTAGAAATATTACTCTCAGGAATTGAACGGCACGATAAAATAAGAAGTGTATTTATACAGCTATAAAATATATATTATGTATGATAAAAGAATAATCAATACATTAATTTTTATAATGTCACAATTTAATATAAGATTATTGTAATATGAATTTGTCTATAAGTGTGATATTTAATAAAATAACACATATTGCCTATATAAAATGGTTAGTGACTGATATTTTTTTCAATTAATTCAAAATTATTTTTACGTATAAACATATGGTATAGATATGTAATATTTTATAAATTTACAAACTCGTAAAAGAATTAAATGAATCGGAAAATACGAAGCCTTTGTATTCGTAGCATATTCCGAAATTATTTATAATAAAAAAAAATAAACAACACTGTTTCTTAACAATCGTTTTATCGTAAACAAAATTTAATAAAGTTTACACAACTTTTCCTTTGGAAAATATTCGTTAAAATCAAATAAATAACTAGAATTCATTAATATTATAAACGTGCTTTTAAAAAAATCGTTACAAGGCGCTAAAATGTTTTAATTTTTTTTTTAGTTAAATTTGATATTTTCATAAATATATAATATAATTTTATACGAATTGTTAAGCAAATATTTCATTTTACATTTTGTACAAAAAGCGAACAATACATTTTCCGTACGAGAAAACTAATATTAAATCCCCCCCCTCAAAAAAAAAAATATTTTTTTCCATATAATGCGAAACTGTCTGTAATAAATTACGTTTCGAATACAAACGCCTTATAATATATTGAAAAAAAATCCTATTTTCATACAATAATATATATATATATATATATATATATATATATATATATATATATATATATATATATATTGTTATCGATTTGAACACATGTCGTATTATTGGCAATACTGTTTTTTTACAGAAAAATGAAAAAAAAAGTTTTCTGGGTCGGTTAAAGTTTTAACCCCGACACGGCAATTATTCAAGGGTTCAAATAGTATGACATTTATCTCTTTTTTATATATTACATAATATATGTGTCTTTACTACCAAAAATATAGAATTGTTAATAATAAATCTTTGAAGGAAAATATTAGATTTATATCGAAAAGAAAAAAATATATTCACAAGTCACAACTTGTGTATAATCTATATTTTTATCAATTGCTTATTGATAATATTATTACAAAATTTTATTAAAATATAATAATTAAATTTTAATTAAATCATGTTCCACTTAAAATTTGCATATTTTAACAGCTTTATTCCAATATACATATTATTAAAACAATTTTGATATATAAAATAATATAATCAGACATGTTTATATTATATATATTTTTACTTCACATTAATTTTTTTTATCATACATGAAAATTATTTTATAATACTTCAAATTTAATAGATTTATCTAACGTCTTTATTCTAATTTCATGCAAATTTTTCTAAAGTATAATAATTTTGAAAATTTATTTCAATACATCTTATCTACGAATCCTTAAGGAATGAAATAATGTTTGAAAACACTTTCAAAGACGATTGAACCATAATCAAAAATTAAAATCTCTGTTTTTAGAGTTCGTATTGTTGTGGAGAATTACCAAATTATTAAATAATAATTATTATTAAATTACATAATTAATGTTTCATTTTATTTATACTCCCAAAAAAAATGGAAAGCTTAAAAGTCTATAGTAATTCTGTAGCAAAAATGAATTCGTTTTTCTGTTGTACGAAAGACGAGCTTTCAGACTTAATGAAAACCTGTTGGAGTTTGCATGGAAACGCAACATTTTCCCTTTAAACCTTATTTTAACGCACTTAATTCAATTTAAACGCTTTTAATTTTAGTTTATGAGCTATATAATACATTTCTTTTCGGTATATAACAATGCGTTATATTTTACATTTAATTAAATATCTAATGAAATACAATATTTTCGCAATTGATCTGAAGCAACAATTATAATGTTTTACAGAAAATTAATTAAAAATGAGCGTTTTACTTCAAATGATATTTTAGAATTATTATAATTTTTAAGTGCCTATCTTACATTCGATATACCCTATTGACATATATATATATATATATATATATATATATATATATATATATAACCGTATAAGGTATTTCACAAAAAAGTAACCTTTAATTTTTCATGACTCATCCTCGAAAATCGATTTCAAAGCCTTTCGGAAATCATAATTTATAATAAAATAAAACGGTGAATTAATAATACGTATATAAATTCTAATAAAAAAAATAATCATATTTCAGAATTAATAATCGATATTTTTTTTTTTACATATAAAATATAAAATAAAAAATATATATTTTAAGTAGAAAAGAATATCTAATATGTTGCTCATCGAGATCCGTTAAAAAGATTGCGTAAATATTTACTTTTCGTCCAAAAAAGGATATTAAAAATATAAACAAAAACGCACAAGCGTTTACTTTGTATACATATATAGTGATTAAAAAATGGCATTCTATTTTAGAAGCAATAAGTTTTTATATTCGACTTAATCCTTATATAATGAAAAATAAATTCTATGATCTAAAACCTGATAATTTAAGAATCATAATTCAACTTCTTTTTTCTTTTTTCAGAATATTTTATAAATTGAAAAATCGCCATATAATAATTATTTTCATACTAAACAAAGAAATTTAAATTAACTCTGTATATTATGACGTTCAATTCTAAATTCCTTTGAAATAGAAAAACTCTTTATATAATAGTTATAAAGAACAACGCTTTAAGCTCCTTTACTATACTAAAGTTTGTTATGTTTTTTTAATTATATCATTTTAAAAGAACATGAACCGTTCAAAAGATTACTCTTGATACGATAAAAACACAGTTACAAAATATACTTTAAACTGTTTTATGTCTCATATTTTTTCATCGAAAACTATAATAAATTATATAAAAATGTATTTTTTTTTAATTATCAATCATCAGTATTTTCAATACTAATAATTTTTAATATGAATTTAAAATATGATCTGAAAATAAGCGCAAGATTTTTTTCTTATATTTATTATACGATAAAATATTAAAAATCGGCTCGAAAACCGACGACTGTCAACCCCGATCAATAGTCCATTAAATAACCTATGAGCGTAGCAAAGGCTACCCTTTCGTAGACGCACTTAGTGTGCCGGAGAAGCCTTCATTAATTCATTAGCACCAGTTCTATCAAAGTAAGAAAAAGGACCGTTTCTGTTTAAAATTTTAAAATATAACATCACAAGAGCTACGGTTTTTCCATTATGGCTATAAAAAAAAATCACATAAAAACAACGCTTAAATATGAATTAAATATCGAAAACGAACTATTATATTATATAATCTTCAAATTCAAAGTTAAAACATTTAAAAATTTTCATGTAATAAATTAATTTTTATATTAAATTCTCACTGTAACATTAATTAATTTATTGGAGTTTAAAAATATTAATATTTTATGAAATTTCTATCGTCGATTTTTATTGAATTTTCGAATTAACGCTTTGTTTTCTAATAATAATATTTATATATATCATTACAAAAAAATATAATTATATTGCATCTATAGAAAATAATTAGTTCAAATCGTGAAATTTTAATATTATTATATAATAAACGCATTAACGATTGAACTAAAAAAAAAAATTCAACGTTAAAAACGTGTAAATAAATTCGATATCTTTTATGGAATGTAATAGTACTTTTCATAGTAATAAAAATATACATAAACATAAAGTATACGATGTTTGTATATAAATTATTATAAAAATAAAAATCGAACACCTCCATAGACATGTAATAAACCCACGCAGATAATCGAATAAATAGCTCATAAACTGATAACTTTTATATACACGAACTTGACAGGTGCTGAATAACAATGAATCGGATTCTGTTTAACATTTATAAAAATAAAATCTGAATTTCATTAATTCGATATATCTTTAATTAGATAAATTAATTAATGGTTAATTTGTTAATATAATAAAATAAAAAATAACGACGATCCAATGGAATATTAATGTATTAATGTATATAGTATATTTTTTTTCGTAAGTAGCATTATGTGAATTAAAATTAATTAAGTTAATACTACGAAGTAACATCGTAATTAATATTATTTTGCGTAAATGGTATCGTTTTACTAATGGTTTGTTAAAGATATATTGTATAAAGCGATTAGTATTCAACGGTTATATTTGATAAACTGAATAATATAAAATTTGTATATTAAATTAAATGGATCGTTTAATTCTTTAGAAATGATTAAAAAACAGCTCGAATCAAAATATTAAAATTCTATGGAAATCGCAATAGTTTTTAACTGTCTTGATTACGTTTTGGTAATTTAAATTAAAGAAGAAAATATTTTTTTATAATATTTTTTCAATATAAACCTAATAATGTAATCGTTTCAACTCAATAATTTATATAAATAATAATTTAAATAGTTTAATCTACAAATATGAAATTTTCATGAATATATTTTAAAAATACATTACATAAAATAAATTATTCACTGTTAATTTATATGAAAATATATATATAGTATAACGTCGCAAAATATCAAAAACCGAATATTTTAATAATAAATATTTACACTATTTTTATGATATTATTGTTTATAAATGTTAAACATATACTGTATGAAATCATCAGATATTAATTCATATATATACGGCCTAATTTTATCACTGATATATAATATAAAATTTAAAAATAAAACACAATCGATTAACATAAATAATGTATAATACGAAAAAAAAATATAATGGACTCGTAGATTAGAATCGTAGAATTTTCCACGCGAAAAACACTACAAATCCATTTTTCGATGTTAATACTATCATCAAAATGACACAAAAGAATTTCCCCGCTATATTAATGATGACGTGCGTGTGACATAAAATTTTCCGAGTCTCGTGAAAATTTTCCACGAACGAATGAAAAACTTTCGACTAACACGCGACTAGACGCAATCGTTACACGTGAATTAATGATATTAAATTAAAAATTCGTTAATAATGAACGAATTTTGTGAAAAATCGAACCGGGAACCCCCCCTCATACACACACACACATACTATATAATGACCCCCCGTTTTCGATGACATAAAATCGTAATTTTTCGTTGTGCGAAAGGTTAATCGAGTTAATTGTAGTATTAATCATTAAATTTTCAGGAAATTCATCGACCCACCGCAGTAGCATGCTGAAGCTGAATTTGCGCGCCGCTGAATAGTAATCGATTTATAAATATTGAATTAAATGTGAGTTCCAATTTCGCGGTCTATTATATATAAGAAAATTAGATTTGTTTCATTATTTTCTGCAATTTTTTTTTATAAAATAGTGAATATTATTCACATTATATATAAATAATAATATTTACAATTTGAAATTTGATAATTCGCATTTTTCAACTTGGATATTTTCAATATTTTTATACCAAAAAAATATATGTAAAATAAATAAACTAACGATGATACGAGATTCATAAAAAACAATACATTACAACTTCACTAACAATTTTAATTAAAAATGTTTTTTGAAAACTTTTGATCATTTTCGTATACTTTTTGAATTATAAATTTACTGAAAATACTGCATTTTCAGAAACTTTTTCGACAAATAATTTGTTTTATTAAGTCGCATTCGACGATGCATAATTTGATACATAATCTGTCCAAATAAGTCCGATATTTTGAAAGGTCACTAGTATAAGGCACATTAAATTCAATCCTATAAAATCAAAAAATAATAATAATTTTCTCAATATAATATTTCTTTAACGGAAAAATATTTTTTAACGTAAAACTGTGCCAAAAATTTTTACCATTTTTGTGTCTTATACTGTTTTTTTGTTATTTTTTAGTTTTAAAAAATGCAAGAAATAATAAATGTATGTAACATGGAAATTTTATATATCAAAATTTGAGCAATTTTTATAGAACGCATAATATAATCGATTAAAACGATTAGTATTCAATTTTATTATTGACTGTATAAATATTCCATGGAAAATTGTTTCTGTTTAGTGATTATACTATTATGATATTGACAAAATATTTTTCATTCATAACAAGATAGTTACGTCAACTGAAATCATATTTTCATTCAAATGTATATTCAATTAATATATTTTCACGTTAAATAATATATACAAGAAACTTAAAATGTAAAGAAAGTGGCAAATATAAATTGAAGAAATTTTACGTAAACCTGTACCGACTCTTTTCGCCAAAAAAAAAAATAAAAATAGGGTAAAAACGAAAAGTGGCGCAAAATTTAACTTTTTTTTTGCCACTTTTCACTGAAAATCCATTACGCTTAACGAAATAAAAGTGGAAAAAGCGACGCCGAAAAGTGCCTTCAAATTGACAAAGAAACAACGCCGCAATATCGAATGGCGAAAAACTAAAAATTTTCCCGAAAATATATAAGAAAAGTTGAATTTATTTCGTTTTACTTATATGTAAAATAAAATTTGCGAAAACCGGAACTCGACGTATGCAATCGATTTCCGTCTATTTGTGACATATTTGTGCGTCACAATTTCAATTTAATATTATAAATAATAAAAAATATTGCATAAACTTTACATTTACAACTCTATTTTTATATTTATATCACGATTCTTATTTTTAATTTTATTATACAAATAATGTTAGACTATATAAAGCATTATCTTAATTTTCGTTAAAAATAGAATTTCTTATTTTTGTTTTGTGGTATATTTACTATATATTGTTGAAATTTCACTATTTTCTCACTATGAATACTAAAATATAAATTTAATCTATATATTGTATTTACATTTTTGTTCTGTCTTTCTATCTAATTCTTCGATTTTTCGTAAAAATTTCACTTCACGTATTTTTATTCTGCTTTTAAGGGAATTGCTCAGAGTCCAAGGCACATCAATAAGGCTAAATTTTTTCCATTTCTTTGCTCTTTGACTTTTTTCTTTTTAAAAATACTCAAATATAAAATAAAACACAATTCATATATGTAAATTACATTATTTCATTTAAAATTTAGTGTTATATATATATACATATATATAATATTTTCAACATATTTTTCTAACAGAAAGGTAAAATAATGTCACTAAAATAGAACTAGTTTTTCACGTGTAATATTATATTCTTATTATTAACATTGTATTCGACTATGCATAAGTCGTTTAAAATTCGTCTAGAACATTATTTATGAGATTAGTGAGACACATTAATATTTCACACGTTATAAATATTCAACGTATTATTATAATATAATACGAATACTTCAACGGTTACAAATGCGCGAAAGTAAATAAATAGATTTGCATACGTTTGCAAAAATTTATAAGCATATTAAATAAATTGATACGAAATGAATTAAAATAATATTGAATAAGTGGTTTAATGCGATAAAATATATTTAAAAAAAGATTTTATTTTAATACAAATAATTGTTCTTCTCTATGAAAAAATGTAGAATGTTTGAACGTTAGTTGGTGAATATAGTCAATAGATGGCGCTACAGTGTTACAGTCAATATATGTATATTATATATTTGATGATAATAAACTAATATATATAAAAATAATATATAACACAAAACTTTTAGAAAATATATACTTAAGTAAATTATCATTATATTTAATAGTAGTTCATGAATTAGTTAGCAATGTGTTTAGTATTGAATATGCGGTAACTAATCGGAATCCTATTAACCTATTAACAAATAAATCGATGTGCGAATTCGTGTTCATTTTCCACTTTTATTACATACTATAAATTAAACGTAATCGGTTTATTAATTTCAAATCGAATTTAAATATGAAAAAAAAACAAATCAAATCTTTCCCTTTCAAATTATGAAACACACGATATAAATTAATATCAAGAATAATTTGTTAGATATTGAAAGTTGAAATGAAAGTAAAAGTTTGTAGAAATTCGACGAAATTTTAATTACATCCCTTTCCATGGGCAAACAGTGACAAAATGTCCCTTCGCAGAACGAAATCAAACAAAGTCAAAATGAACTTTTTTTTCTCGATTATTTAATCTAGATGTCGAATATTGGAGGATGAGAAATATTTTAACGTTTAAATGCGTCCTTATTTATGCGAATTTCACGTAATTTATTCATTAATCCGAGTCCTGTTTCGGAGACTGAAAAACCGATATATGTAACATAAATTAAACGATCAGCTAAGGAATGTCGGTTAAATTTGGACACGATTTAATTCAATCAAAACGATATATAATATATATATATATATATATATATATATATATATATATATATATATATATATATATATATATATATATATATATATATATATTGTATTATAACATTTTGTATAATATATATGTTAACTATTAATTTATAAATTTAACGTAATGTTTAGTGTTTTTAAATAAAAAAATAACAATATTACATCTAATTAAAATGTCATATTTTAAATAAATTAATGTCGCCACAATCCTTTTAGAATCAAGGTCTCTTTTTCAAATTTTGGAATACTAATTTATTTTTAACTAAGACTCGCAAATTCAATTCTTGACCTTCGGATATATATTTTTGAACTAAAGGATTTAATATATCGCTATCCATTTATAATATAAGTTTAAAGTCACAATTTTCTAACTTGATCGTATATTTTATAAATAAATTATATTTATCAATTATCAATTGTATGTCTACAAAAAAAATCCAGAATACTATTTTAGAACTGTAAATATATATATATGGATCAATAAATATTGAATTTTATTAAATTATAAAACGATTATTTATTATAGAAAGTGCAACAATATTATTAAACTTTAAAAAAAAATAAAAAAATAGCTTCACATTTTTTTTAATTTTGTAATTAGTTACAATTACATACAATTATAATTAGAATTTGATCACATTATATATATATATATATATATATATATATGTGTGTGTGTGTATCGACATATTTAAATATAAAATTACCGTTAAAATAAAATGAATACTTGAAACAAATTGCAATAATTATACAAACAAACCGTATCTGTTCAAATATATTCACACGTCCAAATATACCCGAATGTCCCCTCTGTCATATATATATATATATATATATATATATATATATATATATATATATATATATATATTAAAGCAAAGTGCGTGTACGTGTTTTGAAGATCGTGAAATTATCGAACGTGCGTGGGTCGTTTTACGGCGTGCGATTCTAGAGGACCGGTTCTAGATACGGGCGTCCGTCTCGACTCGGTTATAACCGTCGGTGTCACATTGTTTTAATATTTACTTTTGTTTGTTGTGTTCAAACTTTATGTGCGATCGAACAATGGCATATTTTCGCATCGACATTGTTGTAAAAAAAATGTGCGAAAACCGCACAAATAATACACATCCTCGAGAAAAGTACACTTTTGGATATATATATATATATATATATATATATATATATATATATATATATATATATATATATATATATATGTATAATAATTTTATCAAACTCAAATTTATTTCATAAAAAGATTTAGAAGCTCTGTTAAATAATACTGACTAATATATAGCCTAATTCTACCCACCTTATAATAGTCAATAAATTGTAAATCGACTATATCCTGCGTATTTTTTTCTAATCTGAGTCACAAAAGTATTAATCGTTGATTTTTTTATAAAAAATATTTTTAATATAAAAATAAATAAATAAATCAACGATTTATACGCTAAAACCTTGTGTTGAATGATTTATATATAATAAATATTATTAAAATGATGATATAAAAATTACATAAAAAAGCTCTTATTAAAATATAATATAATAAAACATAAAAAAATATTTTTTAAATTTATTTTCATATTATTCATTTTAAAATTTAAATAAATGTTTGTATAGAATATAAGTATTATAGATTTATAAAATTGCACATGGAAAATTCTATTCGAAACAACCACAGAAATTGGATTACGAACATGGAGGCTGTATTTGCGGTTAGATAAATATATTCAATATACGTGGAAAAATGTGAAAAATACATACATTTTCAGTTCGATACACGTCAATCACGTATTTTATATTGAAACAAATGATATATCTAGGGAAAACTCGAATGTGAAAAGCTGACGTTGAAAATACTGTGCATTATTGCATTCTTACTTATTTCTTTTTGCAATAAGAATTTCCATTATGCATTTGAATATAAAAGAACATCTTAAATTTCAATATACATATTTATTTTTCAAAATCATATATTTATGTGAACAAAGCTAAATATATAAATATGAAAAGAAATACCCTGTTTAAGTCTTCAAATTTAATAAATATATTTTTTTGTAATAAAATTTATGATTACACAATTCTAACTAAGAGAAAAGTTGGACAACTCAACTAAAGTTTTACTACTAATTTTACATTTACGCCATATAAATCAAATGTAAAACTGACTATTGTAATATTTTACTTTAGAAAGAAAATGATAAATTTGATCGTATAATATCGTCTTCAAGTAATCATTTTTTTTTTTAGTATTCTCTAGATACCTTCTTTTTTATTGTATTTTTAAATAAAACTTCATTTTTAAATAAATTAATAAATTACTTATAAAGATATGATAAAATATATTGTACATAGTTTATACATATATTATAAAAAAAATCAAAATACCTGGAAGAGATTTAATTGCGAGTTTTTTTTCGAATAGTAAACAAAACAATTATTTTGAGAATAATCGATTTAATTAATATATGCGTAATTAAACGAACGATTGTTTTGTTTAAATCGCAATCGATATCAATAAAACCCTAATTCCAAGTAATAAACCTTCTAAGATCACATGCAATATAAGGCATAATCAATACAGTATCACCCCGCTTTACGTTTCCTTCTAATAATATTTTTACTTTAAAATCGTCTATAGAAATTTCCAAATTTTATATCAAACCTTTTTAAAAGAATTTCATTAATTATTAAAATAAACATCGTGTAAATATTTTATTTTTAAATTTAAAAATATTTTTATACAAATATATTTCTACAAAAAATATTTATCTTGTTACATGATATAAATACTTTAAAAAATAATTCAATGATATTGAAGACAATTTATCTATTACATATAAATTATTGTTACTTTAAACTATAATTATTCATAACATGGAAAAAAATATCAATATTTCTTCTCTAAATATGTTTAAATATTAAACTTAAATTCATCAATCACAAGATATGATTTTAAATATGTGAAAAGCGACAAAAATCGATTCGACGTAGATGAAAAAGTTAAGAAAAAAAAATAGATACACCAGCGCGTTATAAAAGCGGACTCTGACTGTACACGTATTATTGTCCGGTTTAATAACAACGCGCTAAAATAGCAAACGTAGCCATACGTAATAAAAATGAAATATATTACACGTTTCATACAATAAATATGTGTATGTACATAAAATAAAAATATATAAATTCTTACCTTTTATCGATGGCGGTTAGCCACTCGGTTGCCATGTTTGTGTCGACTTCAAAACAAACCAATCACAACTTTATTGAATTGAACGATTTCTTCCTTTTTCTTTTTTTCTTTCTTGTTTTTTTTTCCTTTTAACACCCCCCTTCTTCCTATTAAATTTTATGTGTTATTCGACGCGTACGAACTGGCAAATATTTATTTATATTTATATATATATACATATATATGTAACACGTATTGAAAAATATTATTTATATTCACTTTGCGACCCGAAAAATCGCTTGAGGCTACAGTGAGCGTTCGTCGTCATATTTTATTCAGGAAAATGATCTGAAAAAAAAACGTAATTTTCATTAATATATAAATTATATAATAAAGTATATCAATGTCGTGCAATTCAAAAATTAATTAATATGTATCGCGTTGAATGAATATTTGTTATGAATTGCACTTGTTCCCATTGACTTCCAATTGTCACATAATACGTGATGTGTGTGTGTGTGTGTGTGTGTGTGTGTGCGTGATATGCATTGTGCAAAATCATTATGTCGAGTCCTTGTTCTTATACGACCACGCAAAAATCGTAAGTAAAAGTCAAACCGTATTTATTTATTGTATAATCCACATATATGTTACTGTTAATGATTGAATTTGATTAATTCAATCGATTATACGATTATTTCACATCTTTAATAATATAATAGAATTTTTATTTATTACCATTAATAATGAAAACATTATATTCGTTTGTCTATTGCAAAGTATATTTGTATAAAATAAAATAAATCTACCTCAACTAATGATGGTGACAATAATAACAGTTTTGTAATATTTTTCCAATGCTCAATTCACTCACATTTATCATCGTTCATTAATTATATTATTATATTTCCTATATAAAAAATACAATAATTTACAGTAACATATATTATTGAATTTATTAGGAAACATTCATATATATATATATATATATATATATATATATATATATATATATATATATATATATACAATATAATATACTTCAAATACGTTTGAGAAGAACTGGTCGATCTTGAACGGGCAGTATTAGCGCCAAACGTGTATTCTTTTTTCACCGAACGAAGGTAAAAGTTAAAATCGAAATCGAAAGGGAACAAGTGAACGATAATAACGAAACGATTCGTCACAATATAACTGCGGGACGTTTCGTCGTTAATTTGCGACGATTTTTTTTTTCGACGCCATTTGTCGCAATATTTGCGCCAAATGGTGCAACGAAAATGGCGGCAATGTTGAGCAATAATGGCGGAATGAAACGTTGGCGCCATTTCTGAAACGCATACTAATCGCTAATAAACTTGCCTTGAATTTAATAATATGATAACAATCTGATGAATTTACATGGAATATAGCTATTTTTTTTAATAATAAATATAATCTGAAACTCGATAACTGTTATAAAATTTTAATATTTATATAGAATCCAAATGCAATTTTAAATATTTAATCAAAACTTTCATATTTATTTTATATATTTTCAAATATAGTTTTTCTAATAAAGCAGAAAATTTTTTATATCAGAAAAAAATCTTAAAATCTTTTCATGTAAAATTAGAAATTAAATAATCGTATAAAAAATAAAATCGATTGTAATCTGATCTTAAAATATCTAAGAAGATAGAATTACAAAGTGCAAAATTATTTTTTTTCAAAATCATGTCATTTACCTCACGTTTAACCTTCAAATATCGTTTTCAATTAAAATATTGAACTACGAATTAAATTATATCAAAAAAGATTAATCATATATAATGAAAAAAAATAGAAATATTTTGTCTTCTTTTTCAATTTATCATATTACTTTAATACGTTATAAAATTTAATTTATAAAATAATTTATATAATTATAAATATCACCATCGTATAGTCTATATGTGAAAACATGAACTCGAACATCAAGTTATGTAAAACAATTAGTAAATAATATATTAACTAAATTTTCAAACAAATTAACTGAAGGTGATAAATCATGTAAACATTCTTGCGCGTAAATTGTTAAAATTTAATATAAACATATATAAAACAATTAAAACTGAGTAATTGTTTATATTACGTAATTTTACAAATACATATAGTATACTGGTGATTAATATATTTTTTTTATCTTTTCTAATTGTGACACAGTAAACGTTTTGGAGGAAAATTTATACGAAAAAAACTACGTAATTAAAGGACATTTTAATTAAGGTCTGTAATTAAAAAATCGCCGTGTAATATGAGAGCAATTTTAGACAAAATCGAATAGCTCTATAACAATTTTTTTAATAAATATAAGTTTAAACTTAAAAAAAACCTATCAATAAATGGAATTTTATTTAATTTTCCAAATTCGAATCGAATAATTAACATATTTTAAAAAAATATTTTTTATTTTTCAATCTAAATTTCTTACTAACACTTGCTTAATCTTATAAATAAAATTATCATTATTCTTATCTTATTCTCAATAAATGAAGGTTCTAAAACTCGCATCATTTTAACATTTTTACTGTGCATTATATCTAATTTACATATTCTTTAATAATCATTAAAAATAAATACCAACATCTTTTGCATATCACCAATCTTTATAAAATAATAATGTATTTAAATTTCTCAAATGAAATTAAAACAAACATGAGATAATTAATTACTGTCCAAATATACTCAAATTTATTTTTACTCAATGTATATAATCAATTTTTTCAATAATTAGTATTTAATCTGAAATAAAAAAAAATATTTTTGATACCCAAATTAGCATTATTTTTTTAATATATTATTATTATTTTAATGACATTCATATTCATCTTTAAAATTAAATATAATAGCTTCTAAATGCATTATTAAGCCATATTCAATTAAATCAATAACTAATTATCGCACTTATATTCGTTGCATTGAATGTGACTAGAAATAAATTTTCCTTAGCCTTGACCCGCTCACAAAGTAATTGTCCTATAAAATTATATAATTAAACCTTATGAAATAATAATAATAATCGATTTATTTCATAAAAGTTTAAAAATAAAGCTCGCGCTATCAAAACCGATACGTTTCATAAAAAAAAGGATCGTACCTATTTAAAATTACATTATGTAATATGAAAAATATTTTTATAAGAAATATTATACTATCGGCTAGTTTCAAATTAACAAAAATAAACTATTGAATCTTCAACAATTGAAAACGATACGTAGTTATAAATCTCATCTTTCGGATAATCTATTATAGAATCGTGCCATAGAAAACGCAACAAGTAAACGGATACAATAGAAGGGTCAAATATTGAACGAATATATATATATATATATATATATATATATATATATATATATATATATATATATATATATATATATATATATAAAACTGCGTACACATTTTTACTCTTGCTTTTATAAAATAATAATAATAATATAATATGAACTCAGAATATTTCGTTAGAAATTATTACGCGAAATAGTAGCAATTATAATGAAACATAATCTTATGAAGATTCATGAACGTGCATATAATAGATGTATTATAGTTATTTTAATTTATAATTAGCTATGATGTAAATATTGTATCGTAAAGAATATTATTTATTATTTTAATTTATTTGCTCTTATTATTCTGGATCGTATAAGCAAATTCAATATCGATATGTTGAAGCTGTTTTTTTCAAGGAAATTTTTATTATATAAGATTATAAAATTAATATATTAAAATGATCACATATACTAATTAAATTTAATTATTTGAAGTTAAAATAATAAAAAAAATATAGTGAAAAATCACAAATCATAATCACAGGTATAAAAATAGTGCTAAACTATGAAACGTTAATTGGTTTAAATATTGATATAGAACTTTTCTTCGATTATAATTTTTAATTCATTTAGTAATTCAATATGTCTATTATATTTGCTAGATTAAAAAATGATTATTTGCAACTTTTGCAAATTTAAAAGAATTATGATAAGATTTTAAATTCAGCTAAACTCAAAATGTTGAATTAAGTTTGTAAAAAATATTACAATTTATTTGTTATAATTAAAAAATATATTACATATATATACATATATATATATATATATATATATATATATATATATATATATATATAACTATTCGATAATATTATTAGAGATAAAAGTTACTTTAAATATTTACAATCACCAAATAAATTAACTACAATGAAATTGAATTAATTTCATTTTTTTAATATAATATTATCAAAATTTAATATTTTTATTTAATGATCAAATATTTGTATGAAAAATGTCAAATTTATAAAAAGTAAATAAATATTATTCCGTATTTTATAAATGTAATTACTTTTGTATTTATTTATTCAATTGTAATAAAAAATACTATATTAATACAAAAATAAAAAAAAACATTTTATACAAAAAAAATACATGAATTATACATAAGAGAAAAAAAATACCAAAATATAGCAATATAATATACATTTGTATCAATTAAGCATATACATACATTCGAAAAAATTGTTTGACCTGAATTAGATAAAAATGCTTTAATTACTTAAAAGCTGTAAAAATATTACATATAAAGCTAATTGAAATATTTTTCTACATATATTAAAATAATTGTATATTATGAATATTTATTAAATTAAATATTTATAATTTAAAAAATCAATTTCATATGAAAAAAAATATTTTTTTTAATTTATACTTGTGATAATAAATACTAGTAATAATAATAAAAACTTACAAAAATGTACGTTTTTTCATCAGCAACACGTGTACCCCCACATATACATGAAATGTTTCAGCAATAACGATATATATATATATATATATATATATATATATATAAATATATATAAGTATTTATTTGCAATTGTATCGGGGGGGGGGTTGTTTTTCTTACAATTACAACCCTACCCGATGCTGCACTGTCGGTGGCCGACGGGGCACTACCGGTTGATGTGTTCGCAAAGTAGGGCCTTGCCCCTCCCGATGAGCCCCCCAACGGCGCCTTTCGTAGGCGAGAGCCTCCCCCCCTTCCACCTCTCCACCTGTGCCCCCTTTGTACGGAGGCACTGGTTCAACTTTCAAACTGCCAGGTGTGACTCCGACCCGCCGCCCCCACGTAATGCAACTACCGCCACATACAGACTATACATCACCAGAAACACTTAAGACTACGTAGCACGTAAAAGAGAGTGCAGGGGCGTTCAAGTGCGAGGGCGCTAAACGGACAGTGAAACGTTATTGAATAGCGCACACTCGAGCGATTTCATTACAATCAAATATACGTATTCTAGTGTTTTACATAAATCCTTTCGCAAATGAATATATAAACAAAGTTCGCATAAAATATACTTTGTACACATATTCTAATTATTTATTTCAGTCTTAGATAATAGTTTAAATTAATTAAAAAAAATTTTTTTTTTTTGATTAATTCATAAATTCGGGTTGATAACGTTTTTTTTTAACCGCAATCAAAATATGATTCTTGAAGAAAAGTTCGGGTCAAAAATATTTTTAAGTATAAAAATTTAGTTTCTTGTAACGACTTTAGTTTCAATTTTTTTTCAAAAAAAAATGTTTTCTGGAATATATTGCGTAACAATTTTTTTTAAGAATTGTAAAAAAATCACCTTTTCTATCGTTATTCATTTTTTAAATCATATAACAGGTAAGTTGAATATATATTGGAGATATAATAAAAATATTTATGTATAATATTTAATCGTTCGTTTATTAAATATCATGATCACAAATGTCATTAAACTTTAATAACTTGATCAAGTGGACATTGTATCATGAAATTAAAACATTTAGTCATATTTAAGGATGAAAGAAGTCGTTGCATCAGGTCAAGGGTCTCTAAAACCTGTAGTGTCATTAAAAGAAGGAAAATTATAATGTTATAACTGATTATATTAAATAATTATACATATAAATCAAAATTTAAACATACATATTTTTATAACACAATCGGAATAAACTTCATTATTATATTACAATATTTTTTAATTAAAAATTTAAATCGGAATAAGAAAACATTCTTCTTAATTTACATTAAATTCATTGTCTTTATAACGTATTTCATTTTACTTGTTGCTTACACAATATTCTAAAGTTAAGCAACAAGTTTCGATAGAAATCCGCAAGGAATAAATTCACATGTTCAACTCCCCTGTTTTATTGCAGCAATCCTAAACATTTTCGCTTTAAGTATTCCTTTTAGTCAAATTGAACATAGTTTGTTTCCGTTTCTTGTAATATTCCAAGTTAAATATTTCAGATTTTCCTTATTTTACGATCGGATAAGTATAAAATATAATAATACAACATTTTTTATTTATATATAATATTTTGGCAGTAAATAACCACTCCTTCATGAATATATATATATATATATATATATATATATATATATATATATATATATATATATATATATATAAGTAAAAAAGATATATTCTTGATAAAAAATATAATAAAATATAAACGTAAATCTTTTATAAAACATGTAAACCATCTTTATTTTATATTTATATTTATATTTCAATGCTCATAAAATGTGTAAAATAAAGAAAATCGAAAAAAGTATAAAAATAAATAATTTAAGCGTTCCCAAAACTACATAATTAATGTGAAAAAAATATTACGATATATAAAACACAAAGTTTATTTATTATGAGTTAATTTAATGTAAAATTCTTAATTAAAAGATTTTAATTATTTTCATACATACAAAACATGGATATAAAAGTTAAATATATATTAAAAATTGACATATTTGAAAAGGAAAAAATACTTTTTCGATGTATCTTTTTTTTGAAATTTGTAAAATCGATTTTAATATAGATTATTTAACTGATTTTATATAATGAAAAAAAGTATTCTGAAATATTAAAAAAAATATATTTATATAATACATAAAACGTAATATTAAAATATAAATTGTAATAATGAACGATGACGAAAAATAATGAGAAATAAGGTTATAAACGCACAATCGTAAATTATCAATCAGTAATCAGTTTCTGATTATCAAATTTCAACCGCAAATTATGCAATAATAGACACTTTCTCATGATCTAAATATTGCATGAAACGATTGAATTTTAAAAACATCGACCCCGGAGATTGAAATTCGAACGCAGAAAATCGCACACTTTTCGATTGTTAAGACTCTCGCTTTTATCCGATTTTACATAATGCCTAATCTCGTGAATAATCTCGAAGCATAATTTACTTCACCTTGAATCATATTTTGTCGGGATTATTTCTACGTTAAATAACGTTTTACTTGCGTAAAAGCCTCAAAATCGAACAGAAATAAATCGCAATATAATAATGAAGTTGAATCCGTCTAAAACAGAAATTCGGGAAAACTCAGATTTCCCCCTACCCCCTTCCCCCTCCATATAATTTCGATTATCTTGTAATATTTTCGCGGAATTCGATCGCTTATTTATTATTTCTCGATATGAATTTATGTAAGTTTTCGTTAAGGGATTCGTAAATTAAACGACGAAAATGTATTCGTAAATTTATTTTTATATAATTTAATGATAAATATCAAAATATACATCATTGACGTCATTTGAATTAACATAATCAAATGGAAAAATATTTACAAGCAATAGTTACAGTATATTTATATTTTCAACAAATCTAAAAATTTTAATTTCCATTTAAGTAAAATACATATTTTCACTAGAAAAAATCATTAATCTGCGGTTTACATTTAAAGTAAGATTTTCATATTTAAATATGGAAAAATTCTACTTTAAAATATACTTAAAATGTGTATTTTACATAAATTGTTTATACTTCAAAAGTGAATCTTTATTTATATATTACACTTATTTATTTAGAATTAAACGATAAGTTATAAAATTTATAGAATATAATTTATCTAGAATCTTTAAAATTAAACTGAAAAAAAACTAAAATTTGGAAAAAATAGATTTTTATTATTAATATGAAATATATATTAAATAAATTTAATTTATATTTTTTTCCAAGACAAAAACTATATTTTCCAGATTTTTTATATTTTGACTTATAAAAAGAATTTAACATCACTCAAAAAAAATAATAATTTAGTGAATGCGATCAAAATATCCAATCTCCAAGAGAATTTTTTTTCCTATAATAAATATAATAAAAAATGAGATTTCTATAGTTAAAATTTGAAATTAAACATATATTCTAAAGAAAAATATAATAATATTCGATATTGAATGATCCAAAAATTCAGTTCTGGAATTAAACTCGTAATATAATGCGATCGTACTGCCGAATTAACATAATAAAAGTTTCAAAGATTTTATTGCCGTTCCAAAATACAAAACGAGGTAGTGAATTAATGCTTTGGCATGAAAAGCTTTTTATGCGAGACGCAATAGAATTATGTATTACTGAATAATATTTTCATATTTTAATATCAAACCTCACGTCAGAAATACTTACACATATATTTCGAAATTAAAATCACACTTAATACATATTTTATACGGTTTGTTTAAAATTTTTATTTCATGCATAGATAGAAGCAATATAATATAAACTCAATTACAATAAAAATTAATATAAATTTTATAATGATTTAGAGTTTATCCAATATATATATGAAATGTTCAAATATTTAGCAATAACTTTGAAAACTTAAATATTGGTCTTTGATATAAATACAAATTTATTCCATAAAGTATCCAAAGGTTACGCATATCTCAACTATGAATCGTTAAATATAAAAGAAAATTCGAAAGATTAGGTCGTTTAGAGAGAACTTTTGTTTAGATTACCGCATCGAGTTTTCCTGAGGGAAAACGTATAATAAATTTTTCTTCCGGCAAAAGGTCCGCAGACCGATAAAACAAAATGAATATGCAAATTATTTATTCGTTTCGACGATTATCCGAAATATTTTCGAGATTACAATATTCGTTTACCATTGTTTTATTGCCTAGTTAATATCTTAAATGTCGTCGTAAATCGAAATTTCAAAGGGGAATTCGATTAAAATTCATAATTAAATCGTAACGTTTTAATTGCGAAATTGAGGATTTTGCGAATTTTGTTAAACGCCTTCACATTATCGCAGTTGGCGGAAATTTTTCACCAAAAAGGACAATTTTCCTTTATCAGTATTATATTTATATATTTTATATTACGTATTATATTCTTAGATTGCGGTTTCACATTTTTTTATTAGAAAGTTGAGAATAACCTAATTATAATATAAACTTGAATGACTTTTAACTTGTTCTGTAAAATTTTAAGAACGAAAAAAGTTATATATGTTTCAAAATCTATTTTTTAAATTCATTATAAATAATACTATTGCACTTGTAAAAAAATAGATTTCGAAAAAAAAATACTGCAATTTAAGCAAAACGGTATTATACAATATTTTTCATATAAATCACTACTATTATAAAATACATGCTTAATTACATTAAGCAATATCCTCGAAACACTTTTCAACCGCTTTAACGAGCAATAGAATTTCCGATGAAAATAGCCCATTTAAATATTTTTACTCGAATATCTCGCATTGAATTCTGATCGAGATTAATGAATACTTTTTCTTACAAAAACTTTCACGCATCAGTTAAAACAAGGTTCAACACATTTTTGTTCCACTAAAAATACATAATTTTCCTTGACGATTATGAACCGATTATATATTAGTTTTTTTTTCTAAATAAAGAACAATTTTAATATGAATTTCTATAAAATTGTAAAATGTTAACACCAAATTCCTTTTTTATCTATACAAATCTAAAACGAAAATAAAATAGAATTCAAATGAAGTTCTTAATATTAACAAAAACCATAATAAATCCTATGATAACACATTTATTTAATGATC